>CM070629.1:45523361-46019072 GCA_036346255.1 Ampelocalamus luodianensis
TAAATCTAACGGCTCAAAGGATGGGTTCGATCGCGGTCCGAACGGCACAAGCGACGCGGGCCGAGCGATTTAAATCCAACGGCCGAGAACAACCGCGCGCGTTTGAAAAGGCTCGGTGCAGTTAGTTGACTGAGTCGAGTCAAGTGGCTCGAGCCCGAGTCCGACTCAAACCCAAGGAACAGTGAATCAGCTTTAGGTTTTGAATTAAGCTGAGACTTTTGAGGATTTAATAGAGGTAGCAAAATAACTCCAAAAATTCTGAAATTTTTGCAGGAGCTTGCTGACTTAGATATTGACCTTGTTTAAAATTTTTAGAGGTTTTTATGCTATGCATTTTTCTCCAAAATTTTTGCAAGGTACCGGTTTTAGGTTTGACTGAGAGTCAAACAGGTTTGACTACCCTCTAAAAATATTCAAACAATTTCTAAAAATTGTGAAATTTTTCAGAGGGGTCACATACCATCCCAAGAACTCAGAAAGATATTCCTGTGAGATGATCAAAAGATTTGACAAGATTGTTTTTTTTTAAGGGTCAAGATTTGGATAAACAGACTTGTGACTTTGCATTTCCATAAGTCTTGTACAATACTTGTCCAGTACAAATAGGAAACACATGATGTAAGAAAAAGTTTTAATTTCTACTCATTTTCTTACATTTGAAACACAAGCCCAAAATTGGGATGTTACAACAGCTCCTCTTTCCCAAATCGCCCATCCCCACGTTAGTGGCTACGGTGGTAGTCAGGGCTACGCACGCTGTCGAGCTTTGTGACATCGCAGACTCCCATTCCCTCCAGGCGTGTAGGTCCCCCTCCTTCCTATTGCAGTCTCCTCCGATGAGTCAAGCCATTACCCTTCTCCCCTAAACTCTCCCTCTTTCCTACACGAATTAAGAGTTGCCATTCATGAGAGGGTGAGGTGCTATGCCAATCTCGATTTTTCTACCTAATATTTCTAGGTTTGGAGGGATTCAATGAAGCATAATTGTAGTGGTTGTTGATTGTATCATGAAGCCTCCCCGTCACCCTCCAAGAATGCCGAACTAGCAATTGTCCCCCTTCCACCGCCGACACCGCCGCCGGATCTGACCGAGGATGGGTCTGTGGCCACCTTCTCTAGACGCCATCACCATCCTTGATTGGGCCCTAGTGCTTAGCCCCACATTCGTCTCCTCCTTCCCCTCTCCTCCAGTGCCACACAACGGCTCTACGAGTGCTGGAAGTTGGAGGCCGGTTGGAGGCATCGCAAGCTCGACAATGAGGACCTGTGATGGCTTGAGTTTTTCTGGTGCTATGGCTGCCTACACGAAGAGCAAGCTCTGCTTGCCTTGGACCATGGAGGAGCTCCCTAAAACCATCGAAGACATTAGCTAAACTTGTGATTTGGCAACAAAATTTCCTTTGGGTAATCACTTGCCGCTACCTTAAATTTAGCAAAGAATTTGTTTATTGTTAGTCGGTGCTAGTTTATTTTTAGAATTTGTTACTGCCTTTCGGATGGTTTGAGAGTAGGCTGAGAAATAGCTGTTACATTAAAGTTTCCACAGGGGTATACCTTTTGATGCTCTTTGGTACATGCAATAATGTTCTGCACATTCGGATGGATGCTAGAGCAGCGTTTAAGGAGAAGGAGATCAGTTACTGCTAATGGGAGCATATTTTTGCAGAAAATAGGTTCCCGATATTATCTTTTGTATCTGTACTGCCTCATGAATTCAGAATTAGTGTTCATGCCTTATGTCGTGTGTATCTCATTTGAGCTTAAGTTGAAGGCTCATGTTATTAGTATCTGAAGGTTCAGTGCCACTCAACTTGCCTCAAAGTTAAGGATATTGATAGATACCAGAAGATGCTATGAGGTTGGCGATAAATTAGAATCTTGCTGTTGTAGATGATAACTGAACCAAGCCGACATTTTTGGAGTTGCAGTTCCCCATGATTAGTCTTACCCAAGATACATTTACAACAACTAAATTCAACAGTCATGTTTTCTAATATATGCTAACGGTGACCTTTTGCCTCAGAGGTTGTTTTTTCTCTTGAACTACACAATGCCATTCTTTTTATTTCTTATGTACTCTATTGTTCTTCAGTACCTTTCATGTTTATTGTCTCTCTGGTTCATCTTGGATTTGGATTCTCAATAAGCAAATTGAGATTTTGCACCAGCTGATTCAATAATTACAATCTTAAGGTAGCTGTTAAAAAAATACATATATAACCGAACAATGGACTACTTTGGTTCAACTATTGGGTAGTGGGCTCAAAATCATTTGATTAAAAGCTCATATGTCTACAAGTTATTTTCCAAGATATTAGAATGCACTTAATTAGGTGCATTAAGGTGTAGAGTAATTCATGGTTGTTTTATTACAATTTATTTGATAGAAAAACAAGTTTTTGCACTTTGTTCCCAGATATAATCAAATACAACCTACTCTAATAGTTTGATCTCTAGTTGTCGATCCTCAGTGCATATATAATTTATTTGGACCTATTCTCTTGCAATTGTTTTCATCCAAGTAAGATCCAGTGATTACTAACTACTAATGTACTGTGAGAACCCGGGGTATTTAACTCGTAATACTTAACCTCCAAATGGTTCTAGTATTACCAATCAAATATTCTGAGTCTCGGTGGACATGATCTTCCCAGAAATGCAGTACACATACACCTTTACAAAATCATGAATAACTTCCATACAAGATTACAATACTGAGTCTAAAACAGAAGACATACATAATAGAGTTATTACAAAGGGGGCCGACTGGCCAAATGATACAGTACCAACAGAAGGAACAGCGAAAGCAAAATGCCACAAGATGGCGATAACAAAGGCCAACCGGTTTGCCATTTACCCACATGGCAACCGACCGGTCCGCCAAGCTAGTCGTCCAGCACGTAGTCTGTCTCACCAAAGCTAACCCCTTGGGGGTCAACCTCCTCTACAACAATTAAGCAATACAACTGAGTACAAAAATGTACTCGCAAGACTTACGAGTAACAAGCCTATATATAGCTACATGCAAGCTGAAACAAAGGAGATGGTCATATGATTCATTGGACGCATAAAGCAATTTTCATTTATAATATTGTAATAGATTGAAGGCGATTTGATAAATCTGTTTTTATTTGTTGAAATAACAGCGAGACAACAATAGCAACATAAATAACAACCTAGAAGTGACTAACCCAATAGTTACTACAGCATAGCACGAATTCCCCATTCATACCACCCAATTCAAGTTTTAATAATAAAGGTTATAGTCTAATTCTTGCACGACCTTACCAAGCATGTCTATAAGCTAGGACGAGGCTATTCGAATAGATCAAACCCTGCAGGGGTGTACCAATGTACCCACATGTCAGACCGCCTTTTTGCCACATGATTAAGCACACTTTCATAGGTATGCCAGCACGACTAAGTCCTACGAGACGTTTTCCAATATTGTGTATTAACTGTGAGTCGTCCGTATAGATAGAAACACATACGTTGCATCGAAGTCATTGTAAAGCCGGGAGTCAACTACCCATATAGGGTAAAGCAACCGGACAACTACAATACCCTCGGTGTGGAGAACCTAGAAAGGATTTCACTCTTGTGCACCCAACAAATAAACACAATCCTTGTTTTACCACAACATACACACACACACCCCCTCCTGCGACTCGGAGCCAACACACGCCAAAGTACTAAGTCAAGAGAGGTCCCATATCCCTCTCATGTGGCTAGCATGCAAAAACGCTTGGATCAGTGACACAAGTAATTCGGTCCTTGTTGACTCGGACACCAACCATTCACACCCAAAAGCACACCATCTTACCATTGTGCCCAAGCCTAAAACATTTTATTTTCAGTTTTAGTTTCTCAAAGTACATAGCACAAGGTGCTGGACATAAAGTCATAATAAGTTTTGTGTGATCAAGGTCATCGACTAAGTCGATAGCCACCCAATTCTACCCCTCTAAGCATTTCTAAGCAGCAACAACCCGTAGACTACAAGTTAAGTGACAAGGGCTAATCCAATGAACCCTAAATCACAGAGGACATAATCCTAGGCTCAGTAGTAGAGAATGAATATTTGCCTACAGGTTATCCATCTAGAGGATCAGCTAAACGAACGATAATTTAACATCAAAATAGAGCATGCATACAAAGATTTTGCAAACAAGATATTAGGCTTTGAAAATATTAGGAGCAGTATAATCGAATAAATGAAACATCTTCTTACCTTGCTAGAGATCACGGTCTTGCTGCAGAGGATCACTCTTGTACTCAACACAATCGTCGGAACCTATCGAAAGAACGAGAAAATCCAATAAGAACGAATAACACCGAAAAAGACTCAAAATCCAAAGTCAACCAAAATCCATGAAATTTACATAGCAGGTAGGTCATGATTTTAAATGAATTTAGCAACAAGAATCAATCGATTTGGATAAAGCATGCAAAAGTTATAGCCTAAGCAATTTTGATCGGGCTGAAATTGTAATTAATTAACTTTTGGTTACTGTTCATTACATAAATTTCCAAAAGGTTGGTGAACATGAAAATTTTATGGTAGATATAGCATGACATTCTAAGAACAACAAAAATTAGTTCACCTCATTTGGAGTTAAAATGAATTTCTTATGATTTTACCAGTTGTGAAAGTAGTGCACAATTAAATTGTAGAACAAGATTTTCAGAGGCAAAGACATACTTAAAACCTATTCTACACTAAAGCATAGTAACAGAGGAACCTAAAAAATTTTATCTTACTCAATTTGGAGTTACAGAGAATTACTTATGTATTTTCCAATTTAAATGAATTTTTAGAGCAACAATTAATGGTAAAACAAGATAATAGAACTAATACAATTTTTCTGGTACAGAACAAGATTCAAACAATTTTTAGATTAAAGTTCAGTTAAACAGAGAAATAATAAAATTTTAATCAACCAAAAAGGAGTTAAAATGAATTACTTAAGCTATTTTGAAGTTTAACATAATTTACAGTTCACAATTAAAAGGCAAACTGGATTTTCTTATTAACCCACAGCGAAAAACACTTGAGCCGTTGAGATTGAATCGGACGGCCCCAAGTGAACGGGACGATCGGCCGCACGCGCGAACGGCCCAACGATCAAGCGTTAGATCAAAATCGGACTGTCCAAAAAAGGAAGAGACGTTCGGGCGGTCCGAACGTTCAACGCGATCTGGATCGTGGATCTAGAAATGGACGGTTGAGAGCGAAGGCACGTTCGGAAGGTCCGAACGTCCCACGCGATCTGGAGCGTTGATCTAAAATGGACGATCCATAGTGAAAGGAGACGTTCGAGAGTTTCGAACGTCCCAAGAGATCTGAGACGCAGATCTAAAAATAGACGGTCCAAGATCAACTCAGTGCTGCGCACGCACGCACCAAGGTTTAAGTGCGCGGGGCCCACATATCAGTGACATAGGTTTTAACTGAAACTTAAACCTCTTGTTTACTGCTCCAGGGCCCATGCGGTAGTGAGACAATCTTAACACTATAGTTAAGTGCACTTCAAGACAGTGATTAAAAGCTAATCATTATGCTACAGTGGCTGTCCAAAACCGACAAAAGAGCACGCTCTGGCTGTGGGTTTCTTCAGCTAATCGCCGGCGAAGGAGGCCATGGCGGTGCCAGCCAAGTGCCAAAATGGAAACCTAATACTATTGCGCACTCATCGTGTAACACCCTGGCTATCCGGAAGCCAAGATGTCACCTAAAACATCTAACATACATCCATAATGCGGAAGAACTTGAAACAAGTATATCAACTAAAGACAGCATTAAGATAAACAGGACATGGTGAAGGTATCCTTCCTTCACCTTCTAAGTTATTTAATACTAAACATCAATAAAGAAGGTTCACACGCAGTAATAAATCAACATCCAGGTGGAGAAGGTATCCTTCCTTCTCCAATTATAATTTAATTGTTACAGCTTCATCGTTAACGAATGAAATATGGAACTAAAATTTAGACTTGAACATGAATTTGATGTTGTGAACAAGTAGTGCGTGTCTACTCCCTCCCAAGAGCCAACATCGGGGTTACCTAAAATAAACAAACAACGCAAGAGTGAGTCCATGACTCAGCAAGTACGATTATCAATAAGATAATCATTCAATATGAATAAGACAAACTCATCATCGTTCGATCACATCACAACCGATTACAAATGAAAACATGATATGAATGCTCAAAATCAAAGGAATGGACTGCACACATGCATATATCGGTATAGCGGTGAAACACCCGTCGGTGTTCACTCAAGCCCGCATCTTAACAAAAATGCGGATCCACTTCCGTATGAAGAACGTTTCATACGGGTGTCCAACATTGCCCATCTTGGAGTTAATGGGTCTTACATGCCCATTCTGGAATTAATGGGTCTTTCAAACCACTCGTGGACGGACATGACAATGTCCAACACCGCCCACATTGGAATGGTGGGACTTGCAATCCACTTTCGTGGATGAAACATGCATAATGAATGCAAAGAATGAAATACGAATATTGAAAGACATGATAACAAAACATGGATTCAACACATATGAAAGAACATAGACAATCCATCTTCTCTCGTATCATACCAAATCACAGCGTGACCATATAAACATTCATCAATCACAATCATTAAGGGTGGCAATGTACTTGCCTTCCACGATGCGACGCGTTAGTCGGCAAAGGTGATACTCCTAAACCCGAGGCTTCACCTCCTAAACAAGTAAAATAATTTCAATAAGGACATAATATACCCAACACTACTAATCGATGCTAAACATCGCTTCTCGATGACTCTAGTCATTAATACAAAACTTAAAATGAAATCAACAATTTCTGACATAACTTAATTCTGGACAGCAGCACGGTAATTGACATATCTATTGGTCTGGAACTCGGAATGAGGTGAGACCAATTTCCATGGATTCTTAACTGACATATCTACAATACTCTGGTTGGGCAAAAGTTCAGATTTTGCCTCTAATAAAATTTGGCCCACGGCTCAAATCTGTTGACTGAATTAATAGACAGAAATATCGGCTAAATTAAAATATCCATAACTTTTGTTGTACAACTCCAAATTGGACGTTCTTTAACAATCTGAAAAGGTTAAGAAATTATCTACAATAACCTAGTTGGTACGACATTCATATATTGTCTTTAACAAAAGTGGCACACGGGTCAAAATTAAAGATAGAAACTGACATACAAACTGGACAGACTGACATACAATCTGGACAGTCACAAAGAAAAGTGCATAACTTTGATCTATAACTCCAAATGAAGTGTTCTTTATCAATCCTGAAAGCTAGTGATATCACCTTCAAAATTTGTTATGGGCAAGACCTCTGAATCACCCTCTAACTAGGCCATAAATCAACCTATACAGAGACTGCTAATTCTCGTCAGGATTCTGGACAGCAGATAGTAAATCTATCATAACTTTTGACTCGAAAGTCGGAATTCAGTGTTCTTGGCGGCCACCGAAAGCTAAGATCAATATCTACAAAACTCTAGGAGATGGACAACCCAAATTCGGCCTCTAATATCACGAAACAGGCCACGCAACATTCAGGACAGAACTGAAATTCTAACGGCAGCAATTCAATCCAATCAAACTAATCGAATTCGCATCTGAAACAACCTAAACAGCGAGGAAATCGATCATTACCCTTGTAGAACCATCGGAGATCGCTGATCAAATCCCACGAAGAAATTCTCCTTCAATCCTCTCTTCCTTCCTCTTCTTCTTCTTCCCACGGTCGCCACAAGCAGCAGGAAAGATGGCGCCGGGAGAGGAGGAGCAGCAGCGGCGAGGCATCGTAGCACGCCGCATCTGTAGCACGGGGCTACTGTAGCACGGCGGCTACTGTAGCAAATGGGGCTAGGTTTGGTCCTCCTCCCTTGCCTTCTAATGGGCTGCCGCCCACTCATGGGCCTTGGGCCACTATGGCTGGCTCCTCTTCTCGAATATGGGTTGGCGGCCCATACTTCTCCTAAAATTCTGAATTTTAACTTATTTCCTCTCTAATCTTACAGCATTCGATATCGAATAATCGGGTATTACATTCTACCCCTTAAATAGGATTCGACCGAATCCTCACACCGACTCACGTGAAAGGTCGCTTGCAACTAAAAATTAATAACAGTAACATGTACTCGATATGAACAAATCTGAATAATGCTCGTGCATGCGAGCCTCCAGCTCCTAAGTGGCCTCTTTCTGATCGAGGACACCACAACATCTTGACGCAAATCGACGTCGTCTTAACACTCGTCCCGACACTTCCAGCTATACTCATCTGACGAGACTCAAGGTAAGATCCTACTGATGGTCAACGTTGTTAACGAATAACAAACTCGGATCTCCCGGTACTCACCCACACCAAATGAAACCAAAAGTGAGTACAACGTAGGAATCCGAGACGGTCTTAGCGAAACGACAATATCGAAAACAACCCAATGAACTCGGGTTAACCTTCTCCTTGAAGTCGAACCACACAACAAGCACATAGAGCACGGAAATCTTGTTCCACCTCTCCATTGAACTCTTCACCGAACAAGGATCACCCTCTTTAACCGGAAACATACAATCGAATTCTTTTAAGCAAACTCTTTACCGCAAAACACATCCGAATAAGAAAATTCACATCACAACTATACGCTACCAATCGAGTAATCAAGAGTAAAATCCGTAAATCGAATTTCATCAAGAAAACCTTTCCACTTTCCAAGTGGCAAATTGCGAATAAACGCCACGAAAGCCAAAGGGAGATCACTTGAACGCTCAAACCAAAAACTTCTTTTGTTTTGCTCGAATTGGAAAGAAGCAAACATGCCAACACAATACCAACTCACCATGCGTAAGACACCACCAACAACATAAAGCTCAAATGAGTAACAAGAAAACGCTCAATACCCAAGGTAACATCCTTTTTTCAATTCCTCTTTAGGAATAAAATTTCTCTCAGACATTGGAATTCAATTCATTGCATACCACAGGCTCAAACCTCTTAATTTAACAACCTCAAATTAGGCTTAAACCGAAATACATCATCCACACCTTTGTGGAGAGACTCTATTGATTCCACCAACACTCGACCACTCCTTCAATCGATGACATTAATTTGATAGAAGGCACCAAAGCCCTCAAAACCCATGCAATCTCATCACCTCCAACTTTCAAGAATATCACATCGAATTTTCAAGACACCCGCTCATGAACTACAACAAAAGGGTTCTATCGACAATCATTCCACTACTCGAGTACTAGCTTTCTATCTCCTCTACACACCAATCTTTGGGTGACCAAAAGTTTAGTATGAAAACGAAAGCCCAAATTTAACCTCCGAGACCTCTACAACGAATTCCTCTTATAACAAATAGTGAAATCATCTGATTAAATCTCTATGATCCCCACAATTCCGATATACTCACTCATTGACATCATCAGAATCACTCATACCACATCGCGATACTTTCAATAGTGTTATCAGATAAAATTGATTACGATTTCCATACATTTGATAATCCCCAACATTTCAACATGAACCAAGGTTCTGAACTACACTATACCATAGGTCCTACTTAGTCGAACAATATACGATTTTACCTCAAACCAAACATTCCATCTTAATCAACTTCCTCCAAGAGATTCAGTCAAAACCAACTCATCTTCTATTACTACTCCAATAGCTGGGTAGCAAAACTCACCCCTACAATCACTTAACCACCACCAAACAAACAACAACTTACGAGTTGTAAAACTTACAAAGACAAAACGGTTGATCCTTTCTCAAAAGAAAGAGGCGAACAAGAACAAATTTCACAACACAGAAAATGTTACTGCTCACAAGTGAGCACGAGACCAAAAGAAATAACTGCAACGAAGATCCGGAAAACGAAAATTGAGTTCACGTGGAGTGCACGATCCTCTAAAAGGGAATAGCAAATAACCACCAACAAGAAGAATGACATTGCGATTGAAACTCGACAACTCTTGAGTGAAAAGAGCAAAAGTTTATGAACAATTCAAATAACCACAAGTTACAAAACTTGACTAAATTCTCAAATATTCATAATGCACTCTCTCCTTTAACACCGTAATTAATTCTTTGACTAACATCACTTTGCCACAAAGAACAAGATAAGGTCTTTGGTCCAAACCACAAGGACTAATTAAGAACCAATAAAAATTCTTCCATACGTTATATTTATTCGCAATGTTCAACTACACAAGAAACATGAGATCCAAATAATCTCACCACCAAACTCAAACATTTCCAATTACAGATTTTCAAAAGCAAGTAGATTATTCTCCTCTTAAAGGAACTAACATAACTTCTTTGGTTGCAACCTTATGCTGCCAACTCAAACCAAAGAGCCTTTAGAGTTAAACCACACAAATCTCTTAAGAAGCAACAGACAATCCAATACCTTAATTTATTTAAAATAATTTCAGCTACTGGATGATTTAAGAGCTCAAAGAAAATATCACAAAGCTAAACTTGAAATATTCACATCGAACGATATCACCAAGGGCGATCAAATTACTATGGGTATTAACATCAATTTCACAACAACAATTAGAAAACACTTCAAAAGACCCACGTGAAAAGAATGAGTTGATTCTTTCTCAAAGAAGAGACAAATGAAAACGATTTTCACCAACTAGAAAACTCATCCACCACTGACCGAACATGGGACCAAGAGAAGAAACCAATTAAGCAATGAACTCACAGAACATAAGTGGAGTCCACGTTGAACGCATAAGCCTCACAAGAAGAGAATATCGAACCCAAACAGATAAGAACAAATAAGTATTCAAAATCAAACACTTGCATCATCAAGAACCATTGCAACATTGTAACATATCGTTACTCGATAAACTTCATTTACCACATAAAGCCCGAACCCCAAAAGATCATGAATACAAATTTCAAATTTGATCATTTAGGAAATATCACCATGGGTGATCAAATTACTACGAATTAACCTCATTATCACATTTTTGACTATTTAATAACATCGACAACATACATAGTACCAAGAATCATCAAACTTTATTACTCCATCCTAAAACTTCCCAAAGGGAACACAAACCACAAGGTTGAAACAAATTTATCATAACAAGTTTATGCTAAGCAATAACAATATCACAAGGCACGCTAACAAAGACTACTTACGAAATTCATTTACTCAATTGTTGGTGTTGCTCAACACTTTCTTCAATACCATTAACAAATGATGATTGTACTAACCACGCTGTATACATACGGTACTAATTCTATTTGCAATCACATAACCATTTATAAACATAGATTCACATTTCACCTTTGTTCGTAAATCATTTCAAAACATGATTAAAGATTCACTAACATAATTTCCTATAAACAAGGTTTCATGAGTCGATACACCAAAGACCCATCCGGTACTTTATACAAGTTTCAACAATTTTAGCATACTAGGAAATAGATAAATCTAGCTCTTATGTAAGATCTATAGGTTCGAATAGATATTGATGTCTTTATTTAACATACACCATGAATCAAATACAAGGACATATCAAATTAATCAGTTTCACTTCCATGGATGGTAGTTAAGAGTAATTGATTTGCACTATGCTAATAACCCAACTTGGTAACTCATATCATAACAATTTATTCGCTTAATCATAAATTCTCAATTTAAGCATGGCAAGACATCACAAAAGGATTCTAACACCTTACTACAAAGAAAAGAGAGACTTCAAACCTCAACGCTCAAGTAATCCAAAGAAACACATAAAGCCAAAGCTTTCCCAAGCAACCGAACTTACAATGAAAACTCTTCACTAATCAAGTTATCAAATGAGTAAATGAGTCATTCTTTTTCAATGAGAAAGAAGGAGCAACCAAGAAAACATCAATCTTGCCAATTGACAACGATCATAAGTAGTAAAAGCAACTCAACAATAAAAGCAATAATTGTTTCAGAGAACCAAGAGGGATCTATGGAAAACCATAACTATCATGGACCACAAACCCCGAGAAATTCATCAACCACCACAGACAAGAATTGCCAAATTAAATGAAAGAAGAGAACAACTTTCTAAAGTAACTCATACTTAGTACCAAACGATGATACTCTGGTAACTACTCCTCTAACCATGTATCGCGAACATGGTGTAACCCGTGAATCCCAGAGTAACAACCACGACCTCCACTTCTTATCATCCGTTAACAACACGCTTCACCAAAATACTCAATTATGAATATGCAGATCATCTCACGACAATCAAAGTATTAGTTCATAGATAATGAATATCATAGTAGATCATAGATTAACAACAAGAAAGATAATACAAAAGCAACTCAATAATTGCTCAACGAATGAAACATAACAATAGAAATGCGGAAGCAATAGATTCCCAACCCCACCTATCGTGTACAAGTGTGTCATTTTAATGTCTTCTATTAACCACGGACCTAAAACTGCTCGATACCAATCGTAACACCCGGCTATCCGGAAGCCAAGATGTCACCTAAAACATCTAACATACATCCATAATGCGAAGAACTTGAAACAAGTATATCAACTAAAGACAAGATTAAGATAAACAGACATGGTGAAGGTATCCTTCCTTCACCTTCTAAGTTATTTAATACTAAACATCAATAAAGAAGGTTCACACGCAGTAATAAATCAACATCCGTGGAGAAGGTATCCTTCCTTCTCCAATTATAATTTAATTGTTACATTCATCGTTAACGAATGAAATATGGAACTAAAATTTAGACTTGAACATGAATTTGATGTTGTGAACAAGTAGTGCGTGTCTACTCCTCCCAAGAGCCAACATCGGGTTACCTAAAATAAACAAACAACGCAAGAGTGAGTCCATGACTCAAAGCAAGTACGCTTATCAATAAGATAATCATTCAATATGAATAAGACAAACTCATCATCGTTCGATCACATCACAATCGACATACAAATGAAAACATGATATGAATGCTCAAAATCAAAGGAATGGACTGCACACATGCATATATCGGTATAGCGTGAAACACCCGTCGGTGTTCACTCAAGCCCGCATCTTAACAAAAATGCGGGATCCACTTCCGTATGAAGAACGTTTCACACGGTGTCCAACATTGCCCATCTTGGAGTTAATGGGTCTTACATGCCCATTCGGAATTAATGGGTCTTTCAAATCCACTCCCGTGGATCGGACATGACAATGTCCAACACCGCCCACATTGGAATGGTGGGACTTGCAATCCACTTTCGTGGATGAAACATGCATAATGAATGCATAGAATGAAATACTAATATTGAAAGACATGATAACAAAACATGGATTCAACACATATGAAAGAACATAGACAATCCATCTTCTCTCGATCATACCAAATCACAATATGACCATATAAACATTCATCAATCACAATCATTAAGGGTGGCAATGTACTTGCTTTCCACGATGCGACGCGTTAGTCGGCAAAGGTGATACTCCTAAACCCGAGGCTTCACCTCCTAAACAAGTAAAATAATTTCAATAAGGACATAATATACCCAACACTACTAATCGATGCTAAACATCGCTTCCCGATGACTCTAGTCATTAATACAAAACTTAAAATGAAATCAACAATTTCTGACATAACTTAATTCTGGACAGCAGCACGGTAATTGACATATCTATTGGTCTGGAACTCGGAATGAGGTGAGACCAATTTCCATGGATTCTTAACTGACATATCTACAATACTCTGGTTGGGCAAAAGTTCAGATTTTGCCTCTAATAAAATTTGGCCCACGGCTCAAATCTGTTGACTGAATTAATAGACAGAAATATCGCTAAATTAAAATATCCATAACTTTTGTTGTACAACTCCAAATTGACGTTCTTTAACAATCTGAAAAGGTTATGAAATTATCTACAATAACCTAGTTGGCACGACATTCATATATTGTCTTTAACAAAAAGTGGCACCGGGTCAAAATTAAAGATAGAAACCGACATACAAACTGGACAGACTGACATACAATCTGGACAGTCACAAAGAAAAGTGCATAACTTTTGATCTATAACTCCAAATGAAGTGTTCTTTATCAATCCTGAAAGCTAGTGATATCACCTTCAAAATTTGTTATGGGCAAGACCTCTGAATCACCCTCTAACTAGGCCATAAATCAACCTATACAGAGACTGCTAATTCTCGTCAGGATTCTGGACAGCAGATAGTAAATCTATCATAACTTTTGACTCGAAAGTCGGAATTCAGTGTTCTTGGCGGCCACCGAAAGCTAAGATCAATATCTACAAAACTCTAGGAGATGGACAACCCAAATTCGGCCTCTAATATCACGAAACAGGCCACGCAACATTCAGGACAGAACTGAAATTCTAACGGCAGCAATTCAATCCAATCAAACTAATCGACCGCATCCAAACAACCTAAACAGCGAGGAAATCGATCATTACCCTTGTAGAACCATCGAGATCGCTGATCAAATCCCACGAAGAAATTCTCCTTCAATCCTCTCTTCCTTCCTCTTCTTCTTCTTCCCACGGTCGGCCACAAGCAGCAAGAAAGATGGCGCCGGGAGAGGAGGAGCAGCAAGCGGCGAGGCATCAGAGCACGCCGCCATCAGAGCACGGCGGCTACTGTAGCAAATGGGGCTAGGGTTTGGTCCTCCTCTCCCTTGCCTTCTATGGGCTGCCGCCCACTCATGGGCCTTGGGCCACTATGGCTGGCTCCTCTTCTCGAATATGGGTTGGCGGCCCATACTTCTCCTAAAATTCTGAATTTTAACTTATTTCCTCTCTAATCTTACAACATTCGATATCGAATAATCGGGTATTACACATCGATGGCCGGAGCATCACCGGAGACGAGCTTACATGGCGGTGCGATGAGGTGAGCGGAGGTGAAGCTAAGGAAATAACGATAATGTCGATACGGCAAATCTTTAAGCTTTATAATGTGTGCACTAGCATCAGTAGGACTAAAAGACCTTACCAGAACGACCTGGATAGGACAAGCTTGCCGGAGTTGAGCCGGCGATGAAGTCCAGCACTGGAGTTGAGGAAGACAACGCGGATAAGACGGCCTGAGTAAACAGAAAAGGACTGGGTGGTAAGGATGGCTTTAATAAGGCTCAGAGATGGTCCAAGAGCAAATAATTGAAGAAAGGAGGTCTTTACCAGAGCTGAGAAAGAAAGGGGTGAATTTTGGCCGAAAAAGAACAAACCCAAATTTGATGATTCCTATGAAGGCAATCCAAAATTGAGTTAGGAGAAATGATTTAGGTGATAAGGGGCTCAAAGTGATGCGAAGAGATGAGCAAAAGAACCACTGAAGCACTAGCGGCGACGAAAGAGCTTGTTGGCCAACATTGGCGATTTTGGTGGTTCTTGAGGTTGGAGCTCAATTGAGCAGAGAGGAAGCAAGGTGGTGCTGAAAACGAATACAAGGAGGAGCTCAAGGGCTTAACAAATAGCCAAAGGTCAAAGGTTACGCAAGGACAAGCTTTAATGGCGGACACGGCCTGAAGCTCTGCCAAGGACGAACGGAGACTATGGGTGTGAGGACCCGGATTTATTCGGCTTGTAATGCTTAACCATCCACTTGGTCTTAGCATTACAAATCAAATAATCCAAGTCTCGAGATACATGTACTTCCCAAGATGCAGACACATACCCTTTACAAAATTATGCATCAATTCCATTCAATCACATCCAAGAACACCTTCTTCCTCTAAAGCAACAAATAACATTTAAGCAAAGCAAATAAGTACAATAATGTACTCGCAACAAATAACATTTAAGCAAAGCGTACAATAATGTGGAGTACAGACCTATACATATGCTACATGCAAGCTTATTTGAGTGGAGGTTGTATGTTTCATTTTCAGCACAAAGCAATCTTTATTTGCAATGATGTAGTACATTTAAAAGCAAGTTTACAATCTGTTTTTATTATTTAAATAACAGCAAGAACAACATAATAACAATAGATAGATGACAACAACATCCTAGAGGTGACTAACCCCATAGTCACCACAACAATAGCATGAATCACCCATTCATACCACCCATGTCAAGTTTTAAGTTTTAAAAAGGTTATAGTCTAGTTCTTGCACGACCTTACCAAGCAATGTCCATAACCTAGGACGAGGCTATTCGAATAGTTTTAACCCTGCAGGGGTGTACCAATGTACCCACACGCCAGACCGCCTTTTTGCCACATGATGAAGCACACTACCTTAGGTATGCCGACATGGCTAAGTCCTACGAGACATTTCCAATGAATGATGCTAATTAAGAGTTTCGACAACCCGAAGGGTAGGGTGCACCAACCCAGCCGAAGCAACTGCGGGTGCTCTTCCCCTTATAAAAACAGTTTTAACCACCTGTGACCCCGAATTAACACCTCCCAAAGTACTTAGTCAAGAGGGGTCTCATATCCCCCTCGTGTGGTTAGCACGCAATAAGCGCTTGGCTTAGTGACACAAGTAACTCGGTCCTTGGGGACTTAGGCACCATTCCAATTACACCCAACACATTACACCAACATCCATTGTGCCCAAGTCATGAAACAATTTTTATTTTCAGATTTTGACTTACGAATTAGCAAAACACAAGTGCTGGACATAATGGAGATATAATAACATTTGTGTGATCAAAATCATCGACTAAGTCGATGATCGCCCAATACTACCGATAAATAAGCATGTATAAGCAGTTTAACTCTTATCTACTAAGTGACAAGAGATCATCCAACGAACTCTAATCACAGCAAATAACCTAGGCTCAGGTAGTAGAGTAATATCATTTACCTATAGATTATGCAGTTAAATGATCCACTAATCAAACCATATTTTAACAACAAAATAGCAATGCATACATACAAGTTGTAAACAGTATGTTAGACTTGAAAATAATGGGATTAATATGATCAAACTGCTTGCCTTGCTGGATTTGCTCAGGTTGCTACAGAGGCACACTCTCGTTATCAACGCACTCGTCGGCACCTAACGAAAATCCAAAAGAACCGATAAGAACGAAGAAAAACCGAAAAGACTCAAAAATCAACTTTCTCCGAATGCTCTGAAAATTTTACAGAAGCAATAGCATGATTTATAATGAATTTAGCAACAAGAACCAATTGATTTGTATTCTCAATGCAAAAGTTATGATCAAAGCAATTCTGCTCAGCTTGAAAAATGCAATTTGTTACTGTTCATCCAAATTAAATTGTTTGGCATAAATTTCTGGAAAGGTGGTGCATTTGAAATTTTTACAGTAAATCAAGCACCTCATAAAATGAACAACCCAATTGGATTCATCTCATTTGGAGCTAGGATGCATCTGTTATGAATTTCCAAAGACATGAAAAGGAGCACATGTTAATTGTATTTGCAATTCTTTTAAAAATCGTAACATGCCTAAAACCAATTTCAACAGCAAGTTCATTATTTTAGGAAGCAAAAAAATGGATTCACTCAAAAAGGATCTATAGAGAAATACTTATGCAATTTACAAATTAAATGCAATTTCTAGAACAACAATTAAAACCTATTTCTAAACCAACTTACTAATCCATTTTCTGGGCCTGGACCAAGCTTCTAACCTTTTTTAGATTAAACCTCAATTCAAACTAGAGCTAAAAAATTTGAATCAACTCAAATGGATTTAAAATGAATTAGTTATGCATTTTTGAAGTTTATTACCTTTTTCAGTTTATAAATAAATCCCTCGGGAAATTCCGAAACCCAAATCGACGTGGAAGCACCTGGGCCGTTGATCTTGCGTCGGACGCCTAGACGCCCGGGACAGCGTGCTCGCGCCCGCGCGAGGTCCACGATTGTGGATCGTCGATGTTGCATCCGACGGCCAAATTGAACCTGCGCGGCTCGTTGGAATCTCACACGCGTGAAGGGCTCCGCGAATGTGGACCGTTGATCACGAGATGAAAGGCTCCCAATCAACGCGACACACCGCGTACACACAGACCCCACGAAATCTCAGCCGCTGATCCAAAAACGGACGGTCCGCACTAAGAACACGTTTTGTCCTAAACGGCCACGGCACAATGCCGCGCTCGTCCGGCAATAGACCGAGGGCGTTCCCCGGCTTGTCGCCGACGATAGGAACCACGACGGCGCCGGCCAAAGGCCAAAATGGAAATGCAATAGTATTGCGCACTCGATGGTGGCATTCTCAGCGGCGGCGACGGCCCACAACGCCGGCGAGCCGGAGCAGAGCGAGATGACCAACTCGGCCAAAAGACAAAATGCAAAGAATTGCTCCATAGCGGTTCTGAATAGCAGGTGCCAGCTTCTAGGGATTACCAGAAGGGTACCTGAGGGCAGAGAGGAACCAAAGGCGGCCAGAGAAGCTTTGGCGGCAGAGGAGCTTGCCGGGCTTGGAGAAGACAACGCGGGGAGGGTGCTCTGAGCAAAGATAACACGACCGCGTCATCTGGTTAGCTTCAACATAGCACGAAGAGGCTCCTGGAGCAAGGAATTGAAGAACGGAGCACTCACCAGAGCTAGAGACGAAGAGGGGTGAAGCTCGGCCGAAAAGGGAAAATCCAAGATTAGCCGCGCCCTGAGGAGACAAGCCAAAATTGAATTAGGGTCAATGTTTTAGAGGGTTAAAGGAACAATCCGGAGCAAGAAATGGAGCAAGAGAGCCACTAGAACTATGATGACCACGAAGCTCGATTGCGGCCGACAATGGTGGATTCAATGTTTTTGTGAACTGAGCTCAAACAAGCAATGCGGGTGATGACAAGGCTCAAGGGAGTTGAAAGGAAGGCAACAGAGAGCTGAGTGGCTATTTATAGCCGAGAGGGCTGAGGGTTGCAATGGCCATAAGCCACGGGTGTGCAAGCTTGCTGCCATGGCCGAGAGGACGGGAGCAGGTGGAAGGAGCTGACATCGAAGACTTCGGGGGCGGTGGCACGACGTGCATTAATTGTTTGCAGCAAAGAGCTGTTGGGAGCTGACTTAGCTCTGCACTCCCCGCTGACCTTGCTCTGGCACAGACACACGTGCGCAGCGGGAGGTGGAAGATGACTAGCGGCGCGGTGAAGGACCCACCAGTCGGCGACAAAAACTGGCTCGAGTCGGAACTGCACAAGTGGGCTGAGCCGGACCATAAGTCACGGAACCAACGCACGCACCGCTAGATAGAAATTGGACGATCATGATTGAACTTGATCGGGGCGGTCGAATGGGGACCCAACGACCGACATCAACGCACGTTTGAAAGGGCTGGGACAAAATGTGACGGCACGATCGAGATCCAACGGTGGAACACGATCGCACGCAGGACAACGGGGGCTGTTAAGCGGGAAGGGCGTGCGCCGGACAATCAAGATCCGACAGTTCATATTGATTGCACGCGAGATAGGGGCTGAGTTGGTTCAACCGAGTCGACTGACTCAAGCCCGAGGCTGGCTTTAGCCTAAGGAATAGTTAAACCAATTTAGGGTTCAAATTTGAACTAGAACTTTGGAGGATTATTAGAGATAGTAATTCAACTCCAAAAATTATGAAATTTTAACTAGAGGTGGCTGACTTTAGGATTAACCTTACATAAAATTTCCAAAGATTTTTATGCACTGCATTTTTCTCAAGAAATTTCAGAAGGTTTGTTCTAGGGTTTGACCAATTGAAAACTCGTTTAACTTGCCTCCAAAAATTACCAAATAATTTCTAAAAATTATGAGATAATTCAGAGGTGTCACATAGCATCCCTAGAACCAAGGAAAATATTTCCAGGGGTTTGACACAAGATTTTCACCAATGAGGTTTTTGACTTTAGTCAATTAGGGATTTTGATTCTTAAGTTCCCATAATTCCTTTACAAGAATTATAGAATTGTTCAACAACTCCAAGATGCAATAAAAGTTTTAATTTCTACTCATTTTCTTGCATTTGAAACAAAAACCCTGGTTTGGTTACATTTGAAACACAAACCCTGGTTAGGTTAAATTTGGGATGTTACAAAACCTCCCCCCCCCCCTACGAAAATCTCGTCCCGAGATTTGGCTCACTCGGTAAAGAAAGACGGATAGTCTGCACGCAGACGATCTTCCCTTTCCTAAGTAGCCTCATCCTCGGAATGGTTTGACCACTGAACTTTAAGGAATTTGATGGTGCGATTCCTTGTTCTTCATTTAGCCTCTTCAAGGATGCGAACAGGGTGCTCACGATAGGTCAAATCTTCTTGCACATCAAGAGTCTCCAACGGAGCTTCTTCAGTTGGAACATGAAGGCACTTCTTTAGCTGGGACACATGGAACACATCGTGTGCACCCTCAAGTGCAGCTGCCAACTCCAACTTATAGGCAACAACTCTTTTCTTCTCGATGACGCGGTAGGGACCGACATATCGAGGAGCTAACTTGCCCTTGACGCCAAAACGTTGATGGCCCTTCAAAGGAGAGACTTTGAGATAAACAAAGTCATTAGGCTCAAAGCTCAACTCACCACGACGGCGATCCGCATAGCTCTTTTGCCTGGATTGAGCTGTGCGTAAGCGATCACGGATAAGCTGGACTTGACTTTCAGCCTCATTGATCGAGTCCAGGCCAAAGAAAGGTCTTTCGCTAGTCTCAGACCAATTCAACAGGGTCCTACACTTCCTCCCGTATAAGGCCTTGAAAGGTGTCATGCCGAGACTGGCTTGAAAGCTGTTGTTGTAAGAAAACTCAGCGAATGGCAAGCATTTCTCCCAATGCTTCCCATAAGAAAGGACACACGCACGAAGCATGTCTTCCAACACTTGGTTGACCCTTTCGGTCTGACCATTAGTTTGGGGATGATAAGCTGAGCTGAAGGAAAGGCGAGTTCCCATAGCCTCTTGCAAGCTATGCCAAAATCGAGAGGTGAACAGCGAACCACGATCTGACATAATCGTCTTTGGCACACCATGCGAACTCACGATGTGGGCTATGTAGAGATCTGCTAGAAGACCTACCCGAAGGTCAGTCTTGACAGGAAGAAAATAAGCCACTTTAGTCAATCGATCGATGACCACCCAAATGGCATCATTCTTCTTTGGAGATCGGGGTAGACCAGTGATGAAGTCCATCCCGATCGAATCCCACTTCCACTCCGGAATTGGCAAGGGCTGAAGCAGTCCAGCTAGACGCTGATGCTCGGCCTTGACACGACGACACACGTCGCACTTGGCAACGAACTTTGCGATCTCCCTCTTCATTCGAGTCCACCAAAATCTCTGTCGGAGATCTTGATACATCTTTGTGGCCCCGAGATGAATGGATAAAGGAGAATCGTGGGCTTCACGGAGAATCAAATGCCGCAATTCCATGACCTTTGGAACCACAAGGCGTTGTCCGAACCTCACAACACCAAGCTCATCTTCCGAGAAGCACTTGGCTGTTCCGTTCTTTACATTATCCTTGATGCGGTTCACTCCAACATCCGACTGCTGAGCGGACTTGATCCGATCCACTAAGGTTGGTTGCAAAACCAAGGCAGCGAGGGAACCATGCTCACCCAAACCCAAGTTGAGACGCTGAAATTCCTCCAGAAGGGTGGGCTGATGCTCCTTGAGCAACAAGGCATTGCAATGTGCTTTGCGACTAGGCGCATCGGCAACGACATTAGCCTTGCCCGGATGGTAGTGAATACTCATGTCATAGTCCTTGATCAACTCCAACCATCTATTTTGCCTAAGGTTCAGATCTGTTTGGGTGAACAAATACTTTAAGCTCTTGTGATCTAAATACACTTCACAACGATTACCGATAAGGTAATATCGCCAAATCTTAAGTGCATGAATCACAATAGCTAGCTCTAAGTTATGGGTAGGATAGTTGAGTTCATGAGGTCTCAATTGCCTTGATACATAGGCCACTACCTTGCCTTCTTGCATAAGGACACGACCGAGGCCTCGACGAGAAGCATCGCAAAAGATATCGAAGCTCCGATGAACATCAGGAAGAACGAGAACGGGAGCTGTGGTCAACCGCTTCTTGAGTACTTGAAAGCTTTCCTCGCAATCAGCGGACCACAAGAACTTCTTGTCCTTCTTGAGCAACTCCGCCATCGGCTTCGCGATCTTGGAGAAGTTCTCGATAAAGCGACGATAATATCCCGCTAAACCAAGAAAACTCCGTACCACTACTACACACAGCCTCATCACAGACGGTTTTCCGAACTATCTGAAAAAGCTCGTCTGTGATAACATGCGTTATCACAGACGGTTCAAAAACCATCTGTGATACGAATATAACAGACGGTTCAGAAGTAGAACCGTCTCTGATAACTACTATCACATACGGTTCTACTTCCGAACCGTCTGTGATAGTATATTTTCACAGATGGTTCTGAACAAGAACCGTTTGTGATAGTAATTATCACAGACGGTTCTTGTTAAGAACCGTCTGTGATAGTTTTTTCAACTGCAAAAAAAATACTAAATGTATAGCTTGCAAGTGGCCACAGCGGCCTTCCCCTTGGCCGTCCGCCTCTTCGCTTCGCTGCCTCCACTGCCTTGGCCGAGCTCCTGTTGCACTCTCAATGTAGGAGATGGTGGAGTTGATGAGGAGGAGCACGATGATGCCGACGGCGCTGCCATCCGTGGCGGTGGTCGTCGTTGGCCATCATGATGGCCATGACTGCTGCCACCTCCATCACCCACGACAGAGGGTTCCACATGAACCCCAAGAACTTGAGGATCTCGCTCTCCTATGAATGCACGCAAGCACCATGCCACCATTGTTACAACATTACGCAAAAGCAAAGCTCGCAGCTAATCTAATTAGTCAAAACTCACTACTAACCTTCTTTTCTTCGAGCTTGTTGGGGCCGAAGACGGCAATGCGCGCCTGGGAGGACCGGCGTGGAGAGGAGGCCAGTGTAGAGGGAGGACGCCGACATAGGGAGGAGGAGGACTAGAGGAGGAGGAGGAGGACTACGGGAGGTTGGAGGACCGGCTATATATAAGGACTCCTGCTACTCCCGCGCACGTGTTCAAAATTTTTGAACTCCCGCATTGTGAATCACATACTTATCACAGACGGTTCGTGATACGAACCATCTGTGATACTGGAGATTATCATAGACAGTTTTTAATAGAACCGTCTGTGATACTATCACAGACGGTTCTTTAGTTCACAGACGGTTCTTTAATAGAACCGTCTATGATATTGAGATTATCATAGACAGTTTTTTAATAGAACCGTCTATGATACTATCACAGACGGTTCTTTAATAGAACCGTCTGTGATACTGAGTATCATAGACGGTTTGTAATACAAACCGTCTGTGATAGGCCCGACAGACCCAACATAGACGGTTCCATTTTAACCGTTTGTGATGAGGCGTCTACTATAGCCTGTTTTGTAGTAGTGTACTTCGGTGACCGAAGTAGGCTGACTCCAGGAAAGAACATCGCTGACCTTACTCGGATCCACGGCTACGCCTCTCGCTGAAAGAACATGGCCTAGGAAAGCCACTTCCTTCAACCAGAACGCACACTTGCTGAACTTCGCGTACAACTGGTGCTCACGCAGCTTGCCCAACACAAGCCTTAGATGCTCGGCATGTTCTTCATCATGCTTGGAGTAGATAACGATATCATCGATGAAAACCACGACAAACGTATCCAAATACTCCATAAACACCAAATTCATGAGATTCATGAACAAGGCAGGAGCATTGGTTAAGCCGAACGACATGACGGTGTACTTGTACAAGCCATAACGAGTAGAGAAGGCCGTCTTTGGGATATCCTCAGGTCGAATACGAACTTGATGATATCCCACTCTTAAATCAATCTTGGAGAAAACTCGAGCTCTAGTTAATTGATCGAAGAGATCATCGATGCGGAGCAAAGGATACTTGTTCTTTACTGTTACTTCATTAAGCGGACGGTAATCAACGCACATGCGTAAAGTATTGTCCTTCTTCTTTACAAAGATTGCAGGACAACCCCACGGAGATGAGCTAGGGCGGATAAAACCCTTCTCTTGAAGCTCACCTAGTTGCTTCTTCAACTCCACCAACTCGTTCAGAGCCATCCGGTAATGCCTCTTTGAAACCGGGGCAGTACCGGGAGCCAACTCAATGACAAACTCGAGGTCTCAAACTGGTGGCATCCCTGGAAGATCTTCGGGGAAGAAATCAGTGAAGTCACATACCGCGGGGACTTCACTAATATCTAGAGAAGGCTTCACTTCCAGCGCGAAGAGAAGCGAACCTGCTCGCCAAAGGGACTCGTATGGTAGATGAGCTTTTTGGAGCAATCGATCTGCCCCATATGCTGGGACAACCAATCCATGCCAAGAATTACATCTAAGCTCGCTGCACAGAGGAGGATAAGATTCGCTGAAAATCTTACTCCCTCAATCTCAATTGAAACATCCCTACACTCGGATTCAGCTCTCAATTCCGAACCGGGAGAGCGAATGAGTAGCGGGACCAACAAAGGAGCAAACAGAAGCTCACCAATGGAGGCAAAAGACTCCGAAACAAAAGAATGAGATGCTCCTGAATCAAACAAAACTGTAGCAGGACGAGAGTTAACAAGAAGTGTACCTAACATGACGTCGGGTGCCTCCTGTGCCTCCTCCGCAGAGATGAGGTTAACGCGGCCGCTACCCACGCCTTGGGCGGCAGGGACAATCTTCTGATCCTGGGAAGGACCACCTCCTTGCTCGCACCCTCCATTAGGGCGAGGGGCTGCTCCAGTCTTCTTAGGGCATTGATTCGCATAATGCCCCTTTTGGTTGAAGGAGAAGCAAGTGACCCCGGCAGCCGGATTGCAGGAACCACCCTGCTGGTTCGCAGGTGCACGTGATTGGGGCACGACCTATGGAGGGCGAGGGGCAGGTGCTGAAACTTGAGGACGGGGCACCTAGGCCTGCCCGAAACGAGGACGGGGTAGGTCGGCCCTTGCTGACTTCTGGGCCTCCCACTTGCACTTGCGGGACTCACCCAGCGCTCTCCCCTTGTGCTCTGCAATAATGGCCTTGTTGACCAAGGCCTGAAAGTCGGGGAAGTCAACAATGGATATAGCTTGTCCTGTAGCTCCTCAGACAAGCTCTCTATGAACTTCTCCTGCTTGGCCTCATCAGTGGCCACCTCTGCTGAGCATAACGAGCCAAGTGGTTGAACTCGTAAAGATACTCCGTCGCTGACTTATGCCCTTTCTTGAGCGAGAGAAACTCTTTCTTCTTGAGCTACATCAGGCCAGCAGGGATATGAGTCCGACGGAACGCAGTCCGGAACTCCTCCTAAAAGACGGTGTGGCCGGCGGGCTGCATGGCCAAGAAATTCTCCCACCAAGAGAGTGCTGCCCCGTGCAGCTGATGGGAGGTGAAGAGTGCCTTCTCGTGGTCCTGACACTGAGCAACGTTGAGCTTCCGCTCGACCAGACGCAACCAGTCGTTTGCGTTCAGAGGGTCCTCAGACCTGGAGAAGGTGGGTGGCTGGGTGCGAAGGAACTCTACAAGTCCCCCACGCGGCTGGTGTCCACTTCCCTGCCCTGATCCGAGGGCACCAGGAAGGGTGGAGGTGTTGCGCGTGATAACCTCCAACATCCTCATGTTATCCATCCGGTTGCGCTCAATCTGAAGAAGAACCTCGGCAAAGGTCGGAGGAGGAGGAAGCTCCTCATCCGACCAGCTGACTGGCCTTGGCCGCTACAAGTACAGCCGGCCATCATGTTATAAGGAAATTGGGTTAGCAACAAAACCCGAAAAACAAAGCCTAAAGAAAGCAAAAAAGCTAACGACTAGAGGAATGGGACATCCCCCAAACGAAAGCCAAAACAGCAAGTATATGAACTTTAAAAGCTTCCCAAAAAGGCTCCAAAATAGCAAGGAATCATAAGAATAAAGATCAACTTCCCGACACAACTAGCCCATATTGAATGCACGAGTAATCGGTTGAGAAGATAAAATTTCAGAACGTTACTCTAAGTCCAACACTACTCAAGAGCACGGTTAAACCAGCAAAAATAGTATTAGATACTTAGCTAACTAATACCACATCTTCCCCTTTTATTCCCACAAGTTTTAGTTGAATTAACCTCTCATTATCTACCCTATTTATAACATTTGAGCTTGCTGTCCGGAAATTGACGCTCGCTGTCCAGATTTTGCATCCAAGCTCCTAGCCGAAATTTATCATTTCAGAAGCTTCAAAACCTTGTAAGAGGGTAGCTAACACTTCAATTTTTCAAACTCATTGGTTCCCAAAACCCAATTTAAACGATAACAACTATCTTTTGAAAGAAGGAGAGGAAAACCACTTTTAAAACTCAAATTAGAGCAAGATGAGAGAAGAAAGCTAAGATAGGTAAGGAGTAAAATCTGAGAATTTTACTTAAGCTTTCATAGACTATTTGATACTTTGAAATTAAGTTTTTTCAAAATATCCTAAGGATGACCAAGCTTGGGTTACTACGGTCAGTATGGCTCTGATAATGGGAGCAGTTGAGACGGTGACCTCGAGTGCGAAAACCATTGGCGGTCAACAAAACCAGGGGCGTAGCCGTTGAGGATGACGCAGTGAGGTTGACAAGGTGCTGCGTCGCCCATGCTACGGCACTCTGGTGCATAGGCACGAGCACAGCGAAGAAGAAGGTGACCAGGACCGGCGGGGCCCCACACATCAGCGAAGGTAACAAAGTGGCTCAGGTCAAAAATGAATGAGTGGGTTAGGTTGAGTCAAAAGATAAGGGCCGGAACACTCCAACGGTTGGATCAGAAATGGACAGCTCAGATTAAAAGTAACACTCGAACGGTCCGAACATTCAAAGCAATCCTGGCGGTCCAATAAAAAATGAACGGCTCAGATTGAAGCGGACTCTCGGGCAGTCCGAACGTTCACTTAGATCTGGACGGTTGAAAGGAAATCCAATTGCCCAAAAGGAAAGCACCTTTTAGAACAGGCCCGAGTGCGTTTAGTTGGTTGGGTTCAACCACGAGCTCGAGTCCGACTCAGACCCAAACAGTGGTGTTGACTAGGGTTAGAGAAATAGGCTGAAACTTTGAGGAATTTTTAAATGGAGCTACACAACTCCAAAAATTCCAAAAAAATTTACAGGAGGTGCCCAACTCTAGGATTGACCTTGTATAAAATTTCCAGAGGTTTTTATGTAAAGCATTTTTCTCCAAAAATTTCTCAAGGTACTGATCTAGGGTTTGACCAAGAGTCAAATTGGTTTGACTGCCTCTTAAAATTATCAAATAATTTTTAAAAATTATGAAATTTCTTAGAGGCGTCTCACAGAAACCCTAGAACCAAGGAAAAATATTTCCAGAGGATGATCACAAGATTATCCAGAAAAGTTTCAAAGGGGTCAAGACTTAGGTTAAAAGAAGCTTGTAGTTTTGAATTTCCATAATTCCTTTGCAAGAATTTTTAGAATATTCAAACAAAAACAAAATGCATGAACAGTTTTAATTTCTTCATATTTTCATACATTTGAAACACAAGCCAAAATTTGGGATGTTACATGTACTTCATACTCTTTTCAGATTGGTAAAATGACAACAACCAACATACCAAAGAATATGTTGCTGAATTTACTTAGCTGTAGAGCACATGGAATTGTTTATGCTTCCCAATAGACTGCCAAACAATGTTGTGCACGAACTTGCAAAATTTTAGAGCTATAGCTGTTGTCAGTTGTAACTACTCATGCCAGTTGTGTATACGCAACATATACTTTCTTATGCTATTTTCTAATTCTGCTTGTTATGAAGTAAAATGGTTAGGTTTCTTTGTGAATTAGTGTATAGGATTGGTGGCTTTCTACCAATGACAACACACAAGACTTCCTAATTTTGGGAAGGAAAGAAATTGCATACTCATATAGGCATTGATTAAAATAATTAAAGATAAGCTCTAGCAGCATAACAATTCTTGGAAGTTTTGTGAGTTGGTAGATCGAGCATGTTTGGTAGTTGATGTACACTTTTGTTGTTTTCCAACTTGATTGGCCGATCTATTCTGCTTTATTTAGCTAACACCAAGATGTTAGTATAGCTTGAGTCATTATTATTACTGTGAATCTAAAAATGTATGCATGTATGCGGATAATTATGCATATACCGTTGTTCAGATGATAAAGCAAATGATGTTGCACTAAGTTACAATAGTACTATGTGCCCTGTCTTTGATCCTATAAATGCACTGCCTTCATCCCCCGATAGCGCATGGCGAAGCACACAACCTGTTCTATTAATGCATTGTTTCTATGCTTCCCGTGAAAGGAAAAACATGTGGCGAAGCACGCAGGCAATGTACTACACTTGATTTTCATCCAAAGTAATTATTTTTAAGAAAAGTTCCAAGAACTGATATTGAAGATGGTTGTTCGATAACTAAATTCAACATATTTGTAGTTCACAATTTAATTCCACCATTCAAAAATACAGGGTGTATTTTGTTTTGCACATAGACCAAAAAGACATTGAAAAATGACTACACTACCTCTAATTATTATCTCTAAGTAACAAGGGGTTAAGAGACGTGAACTAGAAAATTTTAAAAAAACAAAAGTCTCAATTCAAATGATGTTTCTTTTCAAAGCAATTTGAATGGCATTGATATATATCTTTATTTGTTTCGGTTCAATTCAAGGAATGGGCTGCATACGAGTATGTAGATAACATGAAGATTTATTTTTAAAAAAATGTCCATTGTGACTAGCTTCGTCACCACTTTTGACGTTGATGGTCTCATGTTTGTTGAGCTGTGAGAAGGGTTGACTGAGGAGATAAATCTCTGGTGGAAGCGACAAGGTGTGTGGAGGAGATTTTTAGCATGCAAACCAATGCTTTCCTCTTTTGCTTCTATTGCTCACTAAACCCAATCTCTCTCTCTTTCCGTGTTCCCCCATTCTAGCAGGGCTCAATTTGGACGTGAGTGGTGCAACACAAGGACAACAAACTAGGCAGAGCATGGCAGCGAAGCCAAGGGTGCATTGCAGATTGAGCATTGTGGCTGAGGTGTGACGTGGGCCACAGTGGAGCTCGTCTGGGCGTAGTGGAAAAGCCAAGGCCGTGGGGGTAGGTTGAGCACGGTGGTAGAAGCATGATCGAGCAGGAGCGGAGCTCGGCTAAGTGCCGCGGTGGAGCTGAGGGTGTGGCGTAGACTCGACGTGTTGGGATAATATGTTTATTTTTATTCGTAGCAAAGCATGGGCATCCAACTAATATCTATAAAAAAAATTGAGTAAATTTGTTTAGTACTGTCACAATCGCTTGCTACTTGTGAAATACCATTGTGAATGAGAGGGGATGTAAAATACCATTGTGAAGGCCAAAAAATCTGCAAAATGCCATTGTTGTGATGTTTTCCATCCATTTGCTCCGTTAACCCCCTTTTTGGTGAGAGAAACATTCAAAAATATTCAAAATGCTACTGTCATGATGTTTTCTTCTTCTCTGTTCACAGCTACAACTAGTAGAAAGAAAACAGAAGAGCAAAATAGAGGAGCTCAGGCACTGCTCTCATCAGAGGCAAAAGGAGCATAGACAAGCCCCGCAACGGCAAAAATGGGTTGAGGGGGAGTGAACGAACGGGCGGCAAGGAGGAGGGAGGTGACTGTGGTGGGGAGCGCCGATGTACGAGTGCTTGGGTGGGGTTCAATAGTAGGTAGAACATATTGGTGCCATACTCCAGTGGTGGGGAATCAACCTGAGTTCCACTGAGGAGGTGATGACGAGACGATGAAGTTGGCGGCTGGTGACAGAGAAGAAGGTGCGTTCCGACTCGGCTAATGTAAGGATGAAGAAATAAATGGCAGGGGTGAGTTTCTAGGGTTGGGAACATATTGTGACATGGCTATCTAGTCCAGATTCTCACTAGAGGGGGATATCGTGCGGAGATGCTCCCACCGGCCTTGAGAGAGAGGAAGGGTAGTAGAGATGGTGGTGCAGTGGCATGATGTGCTAGTAAGGTGTGGGGATTTGGTGGTTGAGGTTGCTGGTGGAGGACAGCGGCATGGTAGGATGCAGCGGCTTAGAAAGGCCATTGAGGAGTGTTGGTGTCCAACAGCTGTGCAGCTATGGTGGTGAACGTGGCGAGCTTGGTAGCCAACTGGCCCGAGACGTCCAGTCCAAGCTGGAAGCATGAAAGAGAACATAATGGAAACGAGTAGAGAAAACGAAAAGAGAAAAGGAAAGGAAAAAAGGGAATGACAGATGTGACCAGTCGTAATAAAGAGAAAAGGAAGGAACTAAGAATAATGGATAGGGTGGTCATTCCGTACCCTCGGGATGGAAAACATGATGATAATGGCATATTCCTATTCTTCTTGTGTTTGCAATGGCATTTTGCTGCCCCTCTCGATCGCAATGGTATTTCATAAATTGAGAGCGGTTGGGATGGTATTTAACAAATTTATTCAAAATCTATTCTCACTTTAATTAATGAGTAGAGCTCCTACTATCCGTTAAAAAGAAATATCGGCCTACAATACGTTCATGCTGAGTCCAAGATTAGGGGTGATTTTGTATGTTAGTAGTGGTGTATATGTTATGTTAATTGATGTGCATATAGGATGGTCGTTATATCTTGGAAATTCTATTCTCATTGGAAAAGTTTATATAACCCCTGAACTTTGCTCAAAAGTCCGTCTAGCACCCCAACTTTAAAATCAGTTATCTAACACCCTGAACTTTGTAATCCTGTCCATATAACCCCCAAGCCCGGTTTTGTGTGGTCATTTTGCCTATGTGGCATCATGAGTAGGTGATTTTGCCACATAGGATGATAGGCTCGAGGGAGTATCGGTGAGTGATAGATCAGGCCCTCAAATCAAAACAGAGGAAGAGAGAGGGAGCTATAGAGGGCAGCCATGGGAGTGTGGAAGGGAGCTCGGCACCGGCAAGGGCAAACGGAGGTGGCGGGTAGTGACCCCAAAAGTGCTATGTGGCTAGCATAGATACCACCAGGGTAGTGTCTGCATGTTGTGAGGTGCCCTGTGCGATTTCACCCACGATGGCCGATGGCGACACGATGGAGCTCATGAGGTGGCACAACTACGTTGGGCTACAAGGCTCCATGCCCAGCCTACTGGGTTCATACCGCTCTGGTACACATTTTATGTGGAGAGAGAGGACGGACACTCATCGGTTGGGGAGGTTGATGGGATGGCTTGCGGCAGCAGAGCTCAGGCCCGGAGAGGAAGATGAGGACAATCAGGCGACATGCTCCATTTTTTGGTGTCGTCGTCGTTTCCTCTCGCTGAAGTCGAGCTCCCATGGCTGTCGCCCCCTGTAGCTCCCCTTCTCCCTCCCTCTCTCTCTCTCTCTCTCTCTCTATCTCTCTCTCTCTATCTATATATATATATATATATATATATATATATATATATATATATATATATTTCAATTTGGGGAGAAGTCCATGTGGGTCCCACCTAGCATATATTCACCCAACTGGGCTAGATTGTCATCCTACGTGGCAAAACCATCCACTCGTGATACCACGTAGGCAAAATCACCATGCAAAACTGGGTTAGGGGGTTATATGTGGACGTAATTGCAAAGTTCAAGGTGTTAGATACCTGAGTTTAATGTTAGAGGTGCTGGATGGACTTTCCAGTGAAGTTCGAGGGGAGGGGTATATGGACTTTTTCCTTCTCACTTTAATTCATGAGTAGAGCTAATGTGATCCATTAAAAAAAGCTTGGTTTATAGTATGCCTAGGTGAGTCCCAGATTTGGGTGCTTTTGAGTGTTGGTAGTGGTGTGTATGTGACGCTAATTGATGTGTGCATCTCGAATATGGATTATTAGGGATGAAAATGGGTAGGTTTGGTTCCACCCTGAACCGACCCTTAATGCCCAGGAATCTGGTTTAGGATAATGGATCAGGCCCCTTGCGTTCCTCCCTTGGCCAAAATGACCCTTTGGATCGCGTGGGTCGACCTGTGCTGGATATCACGGTAACCACGCCGACTCGAGGTCGCGGAATGTCACCTGCGCTGCTGCGCACATGTAATTCGTAAGCCAAGTAGCCAACACTGCTCCAACGCTTTCATGGAAGCAGAAATAACAGCAGTAAATCAAGGGAGGAGCGAGCACTAACGAAGCCGTAGCCCTTGGAGCGGCTGGAGTGACGGTCGGTGATGATGATGGCCTCGTAGATGTCCCCGAAGCGCTCGTAGAAGCGGCGGAGCTTGTCGCTGGTGGTCTCCCAGGCGAGGCCCCTGACGAAGACCTTGGTGTAGGTGGTGTCCCCGAAGGGCGAGGCAAGCAGGTGGATGACATCGTCACTCAGTCCAAGAAATTCTTGACATCTTCTTGAGCTGTGTCAGCTCGCCGGTGTCTACACATGTGAAAACACCTGGACATACACGAGCACACTGGAAAAACTCCAAGGAGAAGATGAACACACAAACGTTTTGGTGCTGTCCAAACTTCACAGCATTTTCTTAGCTTTTCTTCACTTTTTATTCTAACAAAAAATGAGTAACTGAAAGCTTAATACACATATGACTGCTAGCGTTATATGCTGCAATGAAGGGCTACTAATTGTCCCACTCCTACACGTACTAAACTCTGCACCTAGTGCTGCCGTTTCACATGCAAAAGAAACTGAAACAATAAACACAAGAGAATAAGCACCAAGGATTAATCAACAAGCTGCTCGTACTAGCCTAGAGAGCCAATAACTTGTGACTTCATGACAGATTCTTGAGCTGTTGCTCATCATCATCGCAGGAGAGAGCCAAGTGACCTGTTGTCTTGGGAGTTCTTGGCGAGTTGTGTGGACTGGGTGCCATGTCAGTGTCGCCGTCGTCGATGAGCGGCACCGGGGATGCCGGCCGGGGTGTGGACCGTGGTGTGGTTCAGGCGGGACCTACGCGTGGAGGACAACCCGGCGCTAGCGGCAGCGGCCCGGGCTGCAGGGCAGGTGGTGCCGGCGTACGTGTGGGCGCCGGAGGAGGACGGGCCATACTACCCCGGCCGGGTGTCCTGGTGGTGGCTCAGCCAGAGCCTCAAGCATCTGAACGCCTCGCTCCGCCAGCTCGTCACCCGGTGGTCGGCCGATGCCGTCGTCGCGCTGCTCGAGCTCGTCCGCAGCATTGGCGCCACCCACCTCTTCTTCAACCACCTCTACGGTTCGATTCCTCTATCTTACTATGATTCCCCAAAGGAAATGGGGTTGGAATGGATTGGGGCGGAGAAGACGGTGATGGCATGAAGCTCACGCTACCGGCATGTTGGATGGAGTTTCGGCGCAGCTAAGGTAGACTCTTTGACCTATAGACCAATAGGTTGATGAACCTTTTGCTCCTAATTTTTTGATCGAACCTTCAGCCCATTTTGCTGAAATTTATGGAGCGGATCAGTGATCCAATGGGTCGGTCTGAACCACTCCCACCCCTATACATTATATATTTGAAATTCAATTCTCACTTTATTTAATGTGCAGAGCTCATGCCATGCTTTAAAAAAATACTCATTGTACGATATGTTCGTGGTGAGTTCAAATTGGATGTGGTTTTATACGTTGGAAGTGCTCTGTATACATGTCATGTTAATTGATGTGTCTATTTGAGATGGGTGTTATATCTTTGAAACTTTTTTCTCACTTCAATAAAAGAGCAGAGCTCCGGCCATCTGTTCGAAATAGCTTGATTTACAACAAGTTCATGGTGAGTTCCAGATTCAGGTGCTTTTTTGTGTATGTTCGTAGCGGTGTTAATATATGCGTGCATTTGGGACGGTTGTTATATTAATTAAAATCTATTCTCGCTTTAATTAATAAGCAGAGCTCTTGCCATCCGTTAAAAGAAATATCGGGTTATGTTCGTGGTGAGTCCCAGATTAGGGTTGCTTTTGTTGGTTGGTTCAGTGTTATAGTATGAGGAGTACTCCTGTTTTTGCGTAGATTTAGAATCGAGGGGACACGACTTAGTGTTTGCTATTTCTGATTGCCTTTGCACACTTCTATTTCATAATCACGGATCCCCACCACACCAATCACATGCCAAGACCCACGGTATCCTTGATCTGCTATTTGATTGGTCACATAGTTCCTCTTGAGAACGATCTATCGGCAATTAACTAGTGCAACAACTTCTAGTTGCACAATAACAACAATTAACAATGGTCCTTCAAAGCATAGGCTGCATTTTCTAATGGCACACGTTATCTTCTAATTTTTTTGTTCGTTAGCACGTCCCATCCTGCGGTTTACTATTGGACGCCGTTATCTTTTCTACCCCCGATATTATTTGCTCATCACGAACGGCAAGGACTCAAATGAGTTGTCTAAATCCAGTCTCCCTTTTTAAGCAGGGTCTAAGAAAATGCTAGGCACTAGTCGGGCAGTGGCCCGAAGCCTAGGCGGCTGATTAGGCTACAATGCAGAGTAGCTGACAGTAGGTTCAATGCGATGAATTGAGCATGCAGCAAGCATCTAATTAAGTAAGATAGAAAAAAAATTATCCGAAAAAGCAAAATATAGGCAATTTGATGTAGCCATGTAGATTACCTCCCCTCCAATATCATGATGTAAACATGTAATCAACTAATAATGTAAACTTTCAATGATGAGTTATTTGCTATTTTGTGATAAAGAATGTATAAATGAATAAAACATATATATGCAACCACACATCTTAAAAACTTAACATAGAAAGACATATCATAATATCTCAGTCTCAACTTCACGTAATCTCACACAATAAGACATATCAACCACACATGGATATAATCTTATACTATTAGAAGCAAGCAAAATACTAATAGAGTTCATGATGAATTGATAATATGACTTAATCTATCAATCATCAGTCAATCTTTGTCCTCTTCCTCATAATTCTTGGTAACAACTACTCCATCTTGGTCGGACTCGAACTCAGAGCAGGGCAAGATTAGAGCAGAGAGCACAGTGGGGGTGAGAGCAGAGAGCAAATCAGAGCAGGGACGGTGACATACCTTGAGGATGGCAGAGAGAGAGAGAGCAGGGACGATGGGATTTGGTGGCGACGACCTCGATTCGGTGGTGCTAAGGTCAATTCGGCGGCAACGACCTCGATTTGGCGGCAGAGATGGCTAATGTTGAGGTTGAATTGGCAGCTGGTGATTGAGGAGGCGAGATCGGTTAGCGGCAAGCTTGATTCGACGACGGGGGAAGCGAGGGATGGGGTGCCAAGCCCTAGAGCGAACTCGTTAGGTTCGGACTCTAAATTTCTTATGTACCCCTAACGTCATGTCTTGCCCCGCACCTCGATGGCCGCCCAGGCTCTCGGCGCCTGCCTCGTCGCCACCTCAGGCCACCTTGCCTAGTTCTACTCAAGCCGCCTTGGACCAGCTTTTACCGCCTAGCCAGTCCTAGGCGGCCAGCTCGTCTAGCACGCCGACTTTGTCGAAGTCATGGCGGAAGGGCACCACGGAGTGCCTAGGCTCAATTTAAGTAATGGTAACCACTTTGTATTTTCTGCAAAAACTTGAGAATTAAAGGAAGATGGGGAAGTCATTACCTAATTGTGCAAGCTCTGATAAGAAGAGTGCACCTTTTTTGCTTGCCATTGCATTTGCCCTACCACCAGTACATTTGCCAAAACAATACGGAGCGCTACGATCGGGATCCAAATCCTGCGCAGTTGAACAGTGTTTTTCAAGAGGGAGTGAATAGCGCTTCACAGCGATGTAGTAAGCAACAACGGCGGGAAAAGTCGGTTAGGGATGGTCCTAATGCCATTTTACTGTGGATCCTCTGACTTCAGAGGATCCCGAACGATCGAAGGGGTACAGCACAAAAGGCCAGCACCTTGTTCCACAAACAGAAATTGCAGACACTATTATATATCTAGTCACAGTCATCGTCACAACATTTTTTCTTTGCAAAATGTCAAGACAACAGCAGCAGTATATATATGATTACAATAAACAACCAAAAAACGGCGCCTTTACAACACTGGATGCACTACATTACTAACACTAGATGATCCATTTGCTCTAGTACAGTGGAACAAGGAATGATCAAGCCCTTCAATGGGCAAGCATACAAGTTTCACTACATAAATACTGTGCATCTTCCTCTACTCCATATGGCAGATCCATTCCTGCCTGCCTTATTGTGAAACAAGTTTGTACATGGACAGCAATGCAGAGAATCAAACACCTTTCTGTTCGGCTCACCCGGTTCATTTTTTCACAAAATCTAATAAAGAATGCTGAACAATCAAACACAGGCATAGGCTGTACTTGGTGGCCGAACTGCACACGGTTGCCGCAGCCTCCCGTTTTCCCATTATTGCAGATTTGAGGCTGAGCTACCACCATGGAACAAAAGGCAATGAAAGTCTTTTTGCGTTTCTATCTACAGAGGGTAAAGTGTATAAATATGGGCACAAACACCTGCAAGAAATATCTTCGAGCACACACTGATGGGGGAGTTCACGTGCTGACCTCCTAGTTGCAATCCAAACCACACTCTTCCAGAAGTGGACCATCATTCTTTGCTAAGAAAGGATCAATCCGGACCCAGAGCAGTGAGAAGATTGAAGCCAGAAGAATGGACCAGACAATGACAATTGTAGGCGTCCTGTTTTGCCTTCCAACCAAACCTTTCAGGAACGGATACAAATGGACAATCACCCAAAATGCAAAGAAGAGCTTCCCAAAGAGGGGCCCCCACGATTCGTATCCATTATTGATTGCATTGGAAACACCTGCTACCACGCCAATGAAGTTCAATAGGAGCAGAGTGGTTGGAGGTATCAGCAAGGTAGTCCATTTGAACGTATACAGTTCTGAGAACTCTTCATCATCTCCAGCCTTTGATGTCACAGTGAAGCTCGTATCTATACCAGCTATGACCTTGAGAAGCCCCTGGAACAAAGCAAAGAGGTGTGAAGAGACACCTCCAATGACCCAAAATTGCTCATTTCTCCACCAATCATCAATGCCTACACCACTCCATCTCATTTCCAGGATACCAGTAACAAAAATGCAGATAAAAAGTGACATGAACCAGAGGCTGGCGACGTTGGTAAGCTGCACCATGAAACAAAAAGGGAAAGTTAAGGTTCAAATCTTCAACAATTTCACACCATACAGAATTACAAGTTGAATAAGCTTTACCTCTGGAGTGATAAATTTCCCCGTCAGCAAACAGATGGCAGGCAATGTACAGTAGGCCAAGAGCGGAATGGATGTAAAAGGATATACAATGGAATTAATGTAGGAAAATCTTTCCAAACATTTTAGTCCAGCACCATATCCATACCAAAGAGGGCAATGATTGCTGAAGAAAATTTCAACAGACCCAAGAGCCCACCGAAGAACCTGGTTAAGACGATCAGAAAGATTGAGAGGTGCAGAACCTTTGAATGCAGCCCGTTTAGGTATGCAGTAAATCGACCGCCAACCATGGCAGTGCATCTTAAAACCAGTTAGAATATCTTCTGTAACCGACCCATAGATCCAGCCAATCTGCAACAAAGATACGATTTACTAGGTAACAAATGTTTCAACCAATTAACCAATACTCAACAACCAAGCTCCAGACTTTACCTCTTTCCCCCAGTCTGTCTTGTCTTCATAGCCACAACTGATGACATGTATAGCTTCCTTTAGCAGAGAAGCTGGACTTGCACTTTTCAGGGTTCCACCATTCTCAAGAAGTGTGGATGCAACAAAAACAGAAGACTGGCCAAATTTCTTTTCTAACTTCTGTTGATTTACAATACCAGCCTTTTCATTTTCAGCTCCTGCCAAAAATATTGCAAGGTTAGATATCTTATAAAAGAAGATGATGTTTCTAGAATAACCATGAGTATTCCTTAGGAAGTTTAGTGGTACCTGGAGCACCTTCTTCAATTTCACCGAGAGCATATGCAGGGGATTGATTTTCTGCTCTCTTGAAAAACGATCTTTTTTTCTTCTCTGTTTTAGGTTTTGTAGTTTTCTTCTTGCTCTTCCTGTCACCAAAGCAGCAACAGCAAAAGCACCACTTGGGCCAGCAGTTGCAAGTCCTTGATGGTGGCTTCTTTGATTTGGGGGCATCATAACCATATAATGCCTGCCTTCTAAAGACACATCCAGTACCAACATAGATGGGGCCTTGAATACCATCCAAACCTTTCATGTTGATCTGTAAGCAGCAGTTGTTAGGTAAATTGCAACAAAGTTAAATGACTCGTGTAGGCGAGAACATCTCAGAAATATGGATGCAAAATCTTACATCAAAAAAGACAACATTCCTGTTGGCATATCGATCATGACGATCAATCCCATCAAATCTTTGAGGGAACTGCACATAGCAAACTTTCTTTCCTATCAAAGGGTCCATCATAAAACACATCGCTTCCTTTATAGCCTTGCTGTTGTTAATGTAGTGATCACAATCCAAGTTCAACAAATATGGAGCATTAGTTAGTACAGCGGAGACGCGGACCTGTGAAACAGCCAAACAAAAGGAATTAAAAAACCATTATATGTTACCACAAGTTATAGAAGACTGACACAAAAAAAAAACATCAAACACATTATCTTTACCAATGCATTCATAGCACCAGCCTTCTTATGATGGTTATAGCCTGGCCGTTTTTCTCTTGAAACATACACCAATCGAGGCAGCTCATTTCCTTCCACATCATGGCCGCCACTTTGGCCAAGGAAGACCTATTGATAGAGAAAATTTAACTCATTTTATTGTCATAATGTGAGAAGGAAAAAAGGGGGGTCCATCCTAACAAGACAGCATATGTAGTGAGTAACACCACAAATTGTGGAAACACACCTGAATCATTCCAGGATGATCACGAACGTTGTTTCCAGGCCAGGGAGTTCCATCCTGCATTGTCCACCCTTCCTCAGGAACTTTCTGGGCTTTAGCAACCAACGCATTGATTCTAACCTTGAATTCCTCATACTCTCTCTGAAAAATTCAAGCTTGACCAAATTAGCATGACTATCAAATAAAGGACCATAACAAAGCATTACAGAAGGGACCAAATAATGCACCTTCATTGCTCTCCTCTCCCTAACAAAGTTTGGTGCCACCTTATCTTTCAGGTAGTCTATCTTCAGTTGGAAGTACCACTCCGGAGCACGTGGTTCAATGCAATACTTTTTGCAGAAAGGAACCCATTTCTTGGCAAATTCAGATGTTTCAGACAATGCTTCAAATGTCAGCATTGCAGCACCATCATCAGAAACATAGCAAGAGACCCTATCAACTGGATAATCCACCGCAAGAATAGATAGAACAGTATTTGCTGTGACTAAAGGAGGTTCCTTTAGCGGGTCAACCGTACTGACAAAGAAATCAACTGGTGCGAGTTGAGAAGGCTGGCCCTCCTTGTCAAATCTATGCAGACAAGCAATTAGTCTCAAAACTTCAGAAAGAAGAGAAGGGAAGTATTGTTATGTAGCAACAGTAACCAACCTCAAAGTCAACCGATCAAGGTAAGTCTCCCTTTCAATAGGAAACCACTTTGGGAATTGATCAAGAATCCAAGACATGGCAAACCAGATTTCACATATTACAGATATGAGCCATAAAGCAAATGCATCAGGCACCGGATGCATCACTCGATAGTGGAAGAAGAAACCCAAAACCACCAGCCGAATTATGATAACCATTCTATAGGGGTTGATCTTGCTAGAAGAAATTGGGATCTTTCTGGACAATGGCTGTCTAGCTTCATCCATTCTGGTAAGAAAATTCAATAAACAGTTGGTAATTGAGTCCAGTAACACATCGTGCAAAGAAAAGGGCAAAGATGTGCTTAAGAAAATATCAGATGGAAAGTTCTTACAGTCAAAGATTCAAATAAACAAATAGATTATAATTTCTCTTAGACCATATACTAAAATGCAACTGCATCCTTCATCCAGCCAAAGAAATGCAGCAATTTTAAGGAAAACCTGATAAGTATCATTCGCCAATTTCCTTCAATATTCTAACAAGGTTGATAGTTTTACTTGTATTTTCTGTACTCAATATATCCTAATGCTAGAATGGAGCATGCAATCGCAGGTTTGACCAACAAATCAAACCAAATAACCTATCAGGGAGACACCAAACTAACAGAGGTCAAACAAGTTTCATGGGTCATACAGTGGTAGATCTGCATCATCACCATCACCATCCCAGTCTTTACCGCCGCCATCATTCCTCATCTGGTGCAGCCTCTCCTGCTTCTGCTTCCAGCTCTCCATCCTCTCCTTCCACGCAACACTACCATAACCGTACGCAGCGAGATCCTTGGACGGGTCCATAGATCTTGGTTGCACTGCAACACAACTGACTGTTAACTGATTCTATGCAAGCACCATCACAACTAAATTCTAGATGATGATAATCCAAATGTGCACCTGGTAGGTTGGGATCCGCATAAGGAAGCGGGTGGATCCTCTTTCCCCCGCCGCCCATGAAAGACGGCACGAGTGCGTGCTGCTCTGGCGGGATGTCATCGACCTGCAAGCACATTGGAACAGCTAATTGAGCACTCAGTACGACAGGAGCCAAGACCCAGGTAGCAGTCCAACAACGTAAGATTTGCCAGTACCATCTGCCCGTTGGTGAGGAGGGGAACATTGGGGAAGGGCTGAAAAGGCTGTGGCACACCATTGAGGTCGGTGCCGCCACGGCCGTAGCTCATGTGGGCGTGGAGCATGGACTCGGCGACATACTGGGAGTCGTTCCTGTCCCTCCAGTTGAACTCGTTCTCTAGGTCGTCCACGCCGTCCTCCTCCTCATCCCCGGGCACGCGCGCAGCCTGCAACCCGAACGACGGAATCGAGTGAGCAATCGAAACTAAAACAGACAAAATCCGGCCGGCCAATTGGGCGGCGAGCAGGAGCAGGAGCAGGGGCGGCGGCATTGAGGTGGGGGTACTTGCCCTTGAGGCGCTTGAAGCGGGTCTTGCACTGGGGGCAGTTCTGCGTGCCCTCGCGGCGCTCGTACCCGTAGCAGTCGCGGTAGACGGGGAAGGCGCACTCGTTGCACGCCACGAAGGGCTCGCCGTCGGGGGTCAGCCCGACGTCGTCGCCGCAAATCTGGCACACCTTCCCGTTCTGCTGCCGGAGCGGCTTCGGCTGCAACCAAAAAAATTAAAATAAATTAAGAAACCAACCAAAATCAGCACCGCACACTACCCGAACCCACGCCGCGGCGACATAACGCTCGCCGGCTGGCTCCGCACGTACCCCGGGATCGCCGTCGCGGCGGATGACGACGAGCTCGTTGCGGTTGTGGGAGCCGGCGACCAGCCCGGCGCTCGCCTCCATCTCTCCTCCGCCTCCTCCGCTCGCCGCCGCCGACTACCGCTCTGGCGCTCTACCAGATCTCCATCCCCTTCCCCCCACCAAATAAATCACAGGGATTTCTTATCTGTCTAATGCGCCGCGCCGAATAAGAGGAGGGAGGAAGAGGGGGATGCGTGTGCGCGGCGGCAGCGTCGGTGGGAGGGGAGGGGATTAGTGGATTTTTAAAGAAAATGAGGGGAGGAAGGGACGGGAAAGTGTCGGTGGGAGGAGAAAAAGGAAGGAAAGGGGCGCACTAACTAACAGGAAATGAAATGAAATAATTCGGGGAAGAACGAAGAAAACACGGTAAACGTAATGGAGCGTTATTGGCAGCACAGCACGCGTTTACTGAATGTTCAACAAAACGGTATGTGCCCATCGCCGGACGGATAGGTTACCAGCGTAAATCGTGCATAATAGCACAAGGGCACAGCACTGCGCATTCGTAATAATATTTCGATTTATGTCTAAAATTGACTAAAACCAATTCATTTTTGGGATAGTCTTTTATTAAGCATAAGTCATATATTTTATCTATTGGATTAATATCTAATCATATAACACATCAATTTTTACACAAATTCAATAGTCACAACAATTAACTTAAATTTTAACAAAATTCAGACGACTTAGAAATATTAAATCCGTTTATTTTTACCAAGATCACTAAAATCGCCTTTTAATATTACCAACAACCAATAATTAACCAGGTGTCTAATCGACCTAAATAGTTGTTTTATTAAATTAGTTATGTGTCACGAATTGGTCGTGACTCATGAGTAGTGAGGATCTGGTCGTAGATCATATTGCATAACATTCGTCCGATTTGATCTTTTTGTGTATTCAGAGGTCGTTATGTCCTATTGAGGGCCGCTATCGACTTGTTATCATAAATAAGTTTCCGAGTCACGGCCGATTACACATTAACCTATAGGGTCACACATGTAACGTGTTAGAACAAATAAGTTTAGATTGGATCTCTTATGGGTTCTTTATAAGGGATGTGTGGGGTTGTTGGGATTATGAGTTGTACCTAGTTATCCATCGAAACCCTAGCTGCCACCTATCCGAATGTCTTGATATGCATGCTAGTGCTAGCACACCATCACACAACGTTTCACCCCTAGATATGTGGATACCGTAGAGGTACTGCTACGCTGATCGAGGACGATCTACGACTTACGTAGAGAACGTAAGAGGCTGTTGGAAGAGACGATCGGTAGCAAGAACGTTGGATGATCGACTACGATCACTACCTTGACGTTCGCAATGTTGGACCAGGCTGTTTCAACTCTTCTTTCACTGCATTGCACGTTTACTGGTAACGATATATGATCTCTTACTTACATAACTTTTTGATTTACGTAATAGAATTTTTAATTGTTCGCTAGTGTAGCCTAACCGTATCCCAACAAAAAAATGGCACCCTACCATGCTAAATTGCCGATGATACTATGTGCCTCGATCCTAGACCGCGGCAAGCGACCTGCCACGCTCCAAGATCGTGGCACGTGACTTGTCGCGCTGGCGCACATTCTTGTCACAGACTGGGATCAAGGCACGTGGCTTCTGCGTAATCGTTGACCCTCTGTTTAAATGTGTAACCCTGTAGATTTATGCGTAATCGGCCATAATTCGGAAACTTATTTTAGCGGTCCCTAGCAGGACATAGCAACTTTTGAATACACATAAAAATCAAATCAGACGAATCTTATACAATATGATCTATGACTAGATCATCATCGCTCACGACTAGTTTGCAACTCCTTACGACTAGTTGGCATCTGGTTATGACCAGTTCATGACACTTTATGGCTAGTTCGTTGACCAATTTGTCATCATGTATGACCAACTTACGACCAGTCCGTATCCCGATACGACCCGTTCGTATTTGGTCAAACTAAACAACTTACTTGTGTATTCTCTTTTTGCCTCGCAATATATAGTCGAACTTTGGGTTAGATATATATGTCATCCATTGAGTGTTCAATATTTTCTCGATTTAGTGACCAGGTAATTTTGTGTGGTTGGTTGTTTGATCACTTGTGGCATGACCACACACTTCCTTTATCCGAACACATCGAGGAGTTCAGAGATTTCTCTCATGTTATGCTAAGAGTGACAAATCTTATATCCGTCAGTCACATCCCTCTGTATGTTTCATAGCAAACCAAAGGCTACCTTTATAACTACCTATTAAGGAGTAGCGTTTGGTAACCCCTAAGTGCATTATTACACTTGTATGGAACCATAATGATCTTATGTCTAAGGATTATACATCATAATTACTTGAGATGAACTGATGTCTCAAAGTGGGTCAATCCAACATCATATTTTTTAACATGTCTTCACATTATTGATTTGATATTCTCTATATCTATCGCCGTTGAAACATGATCATCAATTAATATATATATTGGTCTATAAGTCACTAGTGTCTTGACCAATGACATCCGACTAGGGTTCCTTTTAGAATGACATCATACAACTATTAAAGAAAATTCACCAACAAGCCATATACTTGCTACTCTTTATAAATGATAACTCATTCAAGGAACATAATAGCATTTATTTTGTAACTTATAAGCGTAGACCTGATATAATCATCTCCATAATTTTCTCTTAGGACATATCACTAACATTTTTATCATTTCATATATGTGAGACTAGTTTTGTTATTGCGTCTAAAATAACTTGCCATTTTAGCCGAAGACTCCTTGCAAACGAGCACTGAAGACTGGTTAGCAACCGTACGGCCCGAAAACTGATACCAGTGTCCGAGTGAGAGGATTTCCAGGATAGCGGTTTTCGGTAGAATTTTTGGCAAATACGGCCAGTTTGCAAAACATATTTGTAGTTCTGATCATCGGAACATGTATTTGCAAAAATGGCAACGCTAGTGCACAACCACCGTGCACCAAAGATCGCCGCGGCCGACATGTCCCATGGCGAACGCGTTGCGGCGCGCGCCGCCCGCCACTCACTCGCCGCCGACCGCCCGACCCGCCATCCTCGGCTCGCGCCACCGCGCGCCACCCCACCTCGCCAGCGCGCGCCACCCCACGCCGGGCCCCACCACGCCAAGCACGCACGCGCCACCCCGCGCCAGCCCCGCCATGTCAGCACTAGGTTAGTCTGATTAGGTTAGGGTTAGGTTAATTAAATAATTAGTTAGAGTCTGAAATTTGAAGAAATTTTAAAATATACCAAATGAGTTCAAAAAATTATGAAATTTTTTGTGTAGCCTCCTAACATCGTGTACTTGCTTGTGTAAATTTTCCATAATTTTATTCGTTCAGAATTGTTATCGCTACTTCGTATGACTGTCCCGTTCATACAAATCAATAAATGTCCGTGTCATGTGTCGATTGTCAAAAGATTTGAACCAGGCCCTCCCTCCATTTGCATCATGTGTTGATTGTCCAAAGATTTGAACCAGGCCCTCCCTCCATTTGAGCCATGTGTTGATTGTCCAAAGATGTGAAGCAGGCCCTCCCTGCATTTGCCTAAATTTTCCACCAAAAGCATCGATGCGTCACCTCCCTGTCTCAAAGCATCGATCCGTCACCTCCCTACATTTATGTCTTAATTAGCGCGGGGGATAAGGATTCTCTTTTAGAGTAGTGGCTATTAATTGGAGAGAGCTAGCGCGATTTCATTTTGCAGTCGCTCGCTCGTTCTTCCGCTAGTTCATTTCATATCGCAGTCACTCGCTCGCTCTTCCGCTCATTCATTTCTATTCGCGCTCACTCGCTCTCTTGCTCTGTCGATTATATAGTTGGGGACATTTCAACGTTCTTCACCGCCGTCATTTGCAGGTAGTTTCAACTCACAACGTTATTAATTTGCAGTGTTTATCAGTTATTAATTAATTAGTACTAATTAATTAATTAAGTAGTGTACATTAATTTCTTATTTAATAATAAGAAATGCATTCACCGAAGAACAGAAGAGCTTATCACCCCACAAAAACTACTCTGCAATTAATTTACAATCTTTTATATTCATTGGCCACATTCTCACTAATGTTCTCTATCCATGTGTTACTAGCCATGTCTCTACCAGAGCTACTAGAACAATTCTATGATGAGGACCACTGGTGCAAGTTGTGGCTCACTACTGACGCGGATGGCCCTCCGCCCATGGCGCCGGCGGGAGGGACTGGTGGGCGCTGGACGATCATTACGTCCCGATCCTTTAGGAGACGGGCTTGTTGCCCCTTGCGAGGATGGTCTCCGTCGAACGCGAGTTCAAGATGGCAGCCTGCTGTCCGCACTTGTTGATAGGTGGAGGCCCGAGACGCACACCTTCCACTTTCGGTGGAGTGAGATGATGGTCACCCTACATGACGTGTCGTTCTTGACTAGTTTCCCGATTCGGGGTGTGCCTCTTGTTCCAAGCCCTCCGAGTGCGGACTAGAAAGCCAGGCTGGAGCAGTGGTTTGGTCAACCTCTCCGGAGGGTGCACGTAGTGTCCTCCGGCCTTGGCTGAGGCACTTCAGCGAATGCCCGCAGAGTGCACCTCACGAGGTTGTTAGGACGTACCTCGTTGCTCACCTTCTCCAACACTTTGGTTGGGTCATGTTTCTAACCTCAAAGGGAATGTTTTGAACCCCAGCTTCATCTGCATCGTCGAGTCTTTGGTTGACGCGAGGGCTGGGCTGATGCCTTAGTACAGCTGGAGATCAGCCGTCCTTTGTGCCACATACTGGAGGTTGTGTGACGCTTCGCGACGCGGTACCAATGGTACCAACCTGGCCGTTTGCTATGTGTTCTTGTAGCTGTGGAGTTGGGAGCACTTCCCTGTTGGGCGGCCGACCATCGAGATAGCGGCGCACCCGTACCCTATAGACGGACCCGGCCCACATGGCGCCGTAGACGCGCCCACCATGGGCTTACGGTGGACTGCTGCCCGTCTACGCTGGGCCAACGGAAGACGGCGAGGTGCTACTCGTTGTACCACAACGAGTTCGAATCGTTGCACGAGAGTGACATTATCTGTTATCCATGGTATCCTAATTTCCTGCTTGCGGTAGCGCCGCACGGGCTGTCCGTGCAATGCATCCAGGACGTACTACTGTGGACGACAACCTGCCACCTAGTGTTCTCACATATGGTGGACCCTCACACGCCGCAGCGCGTAATGCGACAGTTTGGTTTGTACCAGTTCGTGCCCCCCCGGACGGCAGGCTCTTAGAGCGAGCCATACACCTGTGAGTCAAACTTCATCCGAGTAATGTTTGCAGTTGTTACGTCTTATTTTCTAACATTAATCTTTCTAGAAATGCAAGCAATCGAGGGCGAGTGGACATATTCAGGACTGGAGAATGCAGCAGCAACAGTGGACTACAACATGGATGAAATGCAAGCAATCGAGGGCATGTGGATGTCTGGCATGAGCAGCGTCTGTACGACCTTGAGTCGTACGATGCGTACATGGAGTGGTACTTGCCACGAACGCGTGCAAGACTGACCATTCCCCCTTCGGAGCGCCTAGAGGAGGTGACATAGCAGACGCACCAGGAGAGCCTCCGCCACATGTACGACCGTCACAGCACTTTGTGACGTGATGATACCGTATGACACTTACAACCTCTGGTTCGTAGTTTCATTGATGACATTCGTACCTTTTGTTAATGAACCTGTTACGTATGTCACTATAGTTGGAGCGGGCACTGCGCGTCCAGAGCGCATCAGACGATGCCCTCCGCAGCCTAGATAGAACCCTGGCGGGATATAAAAAAGTTTTGAAGCACATCTCGGCGGAGATGAAGAAAATAATAAAGAACTTAAGCTGCGGTCGTTCGAGGGACGACGCCCTGTGCATCGGGCACGAAGTGGGGGTGGGCGTGCTCACCCGCTAGGTCACCACGACCTAGCGAGTCCGACATGCGTCGTAGCATTTCCCGTCGGTCATCCGCCGGCCAGGTAAGTCGTTATGTACAAATTTATGTTTAATTTTTTGGTTATGCCTTACATGCCGCTAACATCATATCGTTCTCTCGCCGTAGGTGCGTCGAATGAATCACTTTTGTCGTCCGGACCCGGTACACAGACTGGCGCTCCCCTCGGTTATCTACACTGCACATCCAGGAGGTACAAGGTTCTTAATTTACGTTTAGAGTGTTTATTTGTACTAACATCATTCCGTCTTGCAGCCTTCAGTTGCTCGTGGGGTGTGACGGCCAGTTCACGTCGACTGATGATGAGGATATGGGCCTCCCAGCTCCTGCCAGGGAGCAGCACAAGACAATAGGGCATAGTCAATGGCAGCCACGGTTTCTAGCATACTCAGGGCGGAGCTCCTCCAGGTTCGGTGCTCCACAGTACGTTCCAGGCTAGAGCTCCTTCGGGTACGCAGGAACCCCATATGTCCAAGGCCAGAGTTCATCCACGCAACCGGAGTTGCAGGTATCGTACCCCTAGAGTGGTTTTATAGCCTCCGTCGTGGATGAATTCCTTGGAGGTGTCCCCTAGGTCGGCATGGCTCATCACGGCGACATGTACGCCTACTAGACTCTGCTCAGAGTCAGTCTACTGGTCCACCTCGGCCTCAACGGTCTTCGTACCCCCTCCGAACCAACACGCGTTCTCCGGACCGGTGGACGTATTCCACGGGTCATGCTCGGCGCAAAACAAGGCCGCGCACGCGAACACAGCTGCAGCAGACAGAGAGTAGTGGCTCAGACGAGTGAGCCATATAGTATCGCATGTTATGCAATTTTATTTTACTATATTTGTACACGTATTTTGGTTGTTGCATGTGTACTTGCTTGTGTAACTTTTTCATAATTTTATTCGTTCAGAATTGTTATCGCTATTTCGTATAAGTGTTTTGTTCGTATTAATCAATAAACGTAGAAACTTTTTGTTTTAAAGGATCCTCACCCAGTGGACTTGATTGTGTAATGATTCCACTCCATTAAATTGTAGGTACTAATACTGCTACATTGCACTTGATCATGCTAGAGTCTTATCTTTTTGGCATGAAAAGCTGAGGAGGCGGAGTGCTGTCACGTCTTACTCTGCAGGGAGCTGTCATGTCTTGCTTTGTAGAGTCTTATCTTTTCGGTCTGGAAAGCTAAGGAGGTAGAGTGCTGTCATGTCTTATTTTGCGGAGAGCTGTCATGTCCTACTTTGCAGAGTCTTATCTTTTCGGTTTGGAAAGTTGAGGAGGCAGAGTGCTGTCACGTCTTACTTTGCAGGGAGCTGTCATGTTCTGCTTTGCAGAGTCTTGTCTTTTCGGTCTGAAAAATTGAGGAGGTAGAGTGTTGTCACGTCGTACTTTGCAGGGAGCTGTCACATTTGGTCTTGTCATCTGCAAGCTAACACATTACCCACTTTATGAGCCTCCCCCGTAGGCTACAAAATGCACGCCCCACGCTCTGAAAGTCAGAAGAAGAACCACTCGACCCTCCGAACCATAGGAAGAAGAACATTCTCTGTCCTACAGTAACATACCATGGCAGACGCTGAGGGACCAGTCCAACCGAGGTCTCCGAAGCAAGACCTTCCGCTGCAAAGGAGGGAGGAGTTCGGGCCTAACTACCGGTTGATGCCGAACAAGCGTGCTCAACCGATATGGCCAAACTACGGACACAGGGAGGACACTGTCGTGCAGGTCCTGGATAGCCCTTTCGATGGCGGATGACGTTTCTTCTAATGTCCACACTCTGTGGTACAATTAGCAAATAGTTTGCGTTATGTTATTGCTAATACAACTACTATGTTAACCCTTCTTTCTAGCAGATGATGAAATGCGACTTTGTCCGCTGGATCGATCCTTCCCATGAGCGACATGTTGTGATGTACGTGGATACATTGTGGCACCGAATCTTTCAGTTGGAGGTGCGGATTGACGATCTCAACGAGGAAAACGACGACATCCGCCAACAGATGCAGCACAAGAGGGGCAACGAGGAGGTTGTGAACATAGGAAGTTCCTATGATCTCACATGCTGATGCACGAACCCTAGCTGCATATGTGCGTGCCACTACAACGACAGCCAGCCACGTCCGAGACACCCCCCTGAACAACACTCTATGTGGGTAGCGAGGCACCTTCTACCATTAGGCATGACCAGAGAAGCTTGTACCTCTGTACTCTCCCTTTATTTACGCAATTATGTTCAATCTCGTGAAGCATGTAACTTAATGGTCGATGCATCATTACGGTTGCCTTTTATCGAGTGGACTGTTTCATCGATGTGCCGCGTGCATTAAGCTATAGGCGTCGATATGCATTGAACAAACAGCATTGTACAAACGAGTACACATAAGAAAGTAGAAGTATTACAGGCATCACACATTAAGTAACAACCAAAACACCCATATACATATAGCAAAACAAAATATGAATACAAATATACACAAATATAATCGCATAACACGGGATATACCAAAGTCTAAATAATTTTACAAAGAGTGTCATATTTAATGATATGTGCTACTTGTCTCCGTGACGCCATAGCAAGTGTCCTATTTAACGATGTTACATTTCTTACTGTACGATCCACTTACATCATGAAAACACAGGACATGGACAACTTCTACACTCACCGCCACCGTGGGCAGCCTTGAGACAAGGGGCACTCGCTATGGCGTCGCAGAGACAAGTAGTCAAATTATCTAGACTTTAGTATATCCCGTGTTATGCGATTATGTTTGTGTATATTTGTATTCATATTTTGTTTTGCTATATGTATACGTGTGTTTTGGTTGTTACTTAATGTGTGATGCCCGTAATACTACACAACCAAACTCAACGATACACTATAGCACTACAACAACATACGGCGATCACAAAATGTTATTGCGGGTCTAACAGATAGTTTTCCCCAAGTAGGAAAAAGTATAACATATTTGGAATATCCCACAACCTCCTCTAGACCGCAAATATACCTTGCTGTCAAGACATGTATATCACCAAAATGTAACTCAGCAAATCTCAAATACATTTTAATTCACATGAAATCATGAAACCCTAATTTTCGAAACCTAAAATCCAAATTTTCGCAACCTAAATCCTAAATTTTGTAGACAATACCAGAACACATATAAAATTACCGAAATATTACACAATTAAGTCCACTGCGTGAGGACCCTTCAAAATAAAATTCAAATTTTTTGGAGCTTATTTTCTACATTTATTGATTTGTACGAACATGACAGTCATACGAAGTAGCGATAACAATTTTGAACGAATAAAATTATAGAAAATTTACACAACTAAGTATACGGTGTCAGGAGGCTACACAAAAATATCATAATTTTTTGAATTCATTTGGTATATTTTAAAATTTCTTCAAATTTCAGACTTTAACTAATTATCTAATTAACCTAACCCTAACCTAATCAGACTAACCTAATTGGCGTGTTGACGTAGCGGGGTTGGCGCGGGGTGGGCGCGCGCCAGCGGCGCTGATGTGGCGGGGTTGGTGTGGGGTTGGCGTGCGCCCGCGTTGAGGTGGCGGAGCCAGGCGGTTCGGCGGGTGAGGTGGGGGCGGGCGTTGGCGTCGCGGCGCCGCGTCCACGGGGACATGTCGACGACGATGACGGCGACACCGTGCACCAGTGTTGTTATTTTTATAAATACATATTGCCGATGATCAAAATTGCAAAAACGTTATGCCAAAAATTCTTTTCGGTACCTTGCCCACGAGTCTCGTCTAAGACTACCAAGCACCCAATGGCCAATCATAACGGTAGAATGAAAAAAGGGGGAAAGATACGCAAAAGTGTCGGTCGCTCGTGTAAGCAGCAAGTAACTTCGCTGGAGCCGCGCACCCCGAGCGACACATGCGCAAAAGCTCACTCCTCCCACTACCACCACCACCACCACCGCTAGTCCTACGCCAACTCAAGGGGCAGACAAAATTGGTGGTTACGCAGAACATACAATATAACCTATGCCATGATTGCATATGGCGAAGCAAAGCTTTTCACAAGTAAAGGTGAATGAGTGATCATAATGACAGAAGAAACACAAGGGTTATATATATATATATATATATACACACACAAACACACCTCTACTATTTAAAAATTGAAGTTTGTGGTCGTATGTCCTCCCACCCTCTCACCCCGTCTCTGTTTACTAACATGTGAATCACGTTATCAGCAAACTATCTTCTCGCATCATGTGTTCTCTACTCCTTCTCTCCCAGCATCACATGCGACGCTACCTGCGTTTCCTCCTCCTTTGCGCCCTTGCTTCCACTCCCGCTCTTCTGCTATGCTCCGCACACGCCTCCTCCCCTCCCCAACACCGCTTCTATCGGCCGGATCTGGACATGCCTCACTTCCTCCTCTCTGCCCCTACTCTTCCGCTCTGTTTCACGTGCCTTGACGAATTGAGATATATTATATATACTTTAATTCATAAACTGTTATATTTATAAGATGTTCGTAGCAACATATATGCACTTAACTAGTGCGTATATATATATAACACGAGCGATCAACTAAAGCGAGGATTAGTTAGAGCACAAGCGATAAAACATGATGGCGACGACGATGATGCGAAGGAGCGAGAGGAACGCACTAACCAACAATCGGTGACGGCCCGGGGGAAATAGTGCCAAAACGGGCGGTAGGTGAGGGGTCCGTTTTAGTTTGCTGCGGCACGTCAAGAGCGACGACCACAGGGAGGAGTACCTAATCAATGGCCAACTAATCAGTTTGATTAAGTGCACAATGCTAGCCATCACGGGCCGGATTTTGCGTTCAGGCTCGTAGAGCTACTGGCCGCCTGGCTTAGTCGCCGGAGTTCCTCGTGAATTCTCTGGCGAGCTACCGGAGCTGTAGAAGATGAGAAGCATATGCCGTGCCACTCGAGCTATATTTTTTTGGAAGAGAAAACTCTCTCGACCTCTGCATCAAGAATGCACATAACCCAGTTTATTATAGAGTTTAAAGTACCAAAATAACCAAAAAGTTTAAAGTTGCTCAAAGTCTTACAACCAAATGACGACTGAAAATTAAACTCAATCATTACAAACTATACGACTAAGTAAAGGGTTTTACTCTAGTTTCGTGGGACTGGAGCTTGGCATGTGTATACTAACTAGTTTTAGCACTGGAATATGAGGATGAGATTGGAGGCAGAGAACTGGGCGGCAGGCAGAGGCAGGTGGCGCTGCCTGCTGGCGGGGCCGTGATAGCAACACGGAAGGGGGGAAGGAAGACGAAAGATAATTGCGCGATGTGCCCCTCGGACCAACCAACCGGCCGACTAGCTAGCCTGGGCCAAATTGGCTGTGCTAGCTAGTACATGCACGATGCTAATACAATGTGTGATCGACTATTGCTGATTTATTATCGACTACTATCTATGCATGTGGCTTTCTCCTGCAAATGGGTGATCTGCGAATCACTGCGTACTCATCGCTGCAGACTTTAATTATTTCTTTTTTTCATTGAGAATAATTAATGGCGGTATGCATGCAGCCTGTGGATGGGCATATCTGAATAATTGTTAATGTTAGTACTAGCTTCTTTTGGTGAAACAACATGACAAGAAATGGCTTGGTTGGAAAAACTTTTGTGCGGCGTATTATACTCCTACTGATTTGCGAAGTTGGCTTGAATGATGTCATACATCACGGATTCTAAGCACATTTTGTTGCAATTCAGTGAGATGTATGAGCAGAACTGCAGAAGCATCGAGGACCGATCCAACGCTCGGTTGGTTTGCTACGCCAGTTGTGCAAGCAGCACGTCCAGGATTCCATCCCTGGGTGATCCTCGTGCATCTCATTATCTCGTTGGGTGGTAGTTCAGCACACACACACGTAGTGCATTCAGTGATCAATTCAGATTAGATGTGTGTTAAGGACGCACCCACATATGTGTAGGTGTGCGTGTGGTGTGTATGCGTGAATGCATCCCCACGTGCACAAAAAAAAAACTGCAGAAGCATCAATCGGTATGCAGATAAAACAAAGCTTCAACCATAGCTAGTATGATACCCCTTTACAATCAGCATCTCTCCAAGAGAAGAAAATAGGGCACGTCTATAGGCTTCAAGTATCTGTTTTCTTAGAAAATCAGGTACATTTGGGACAGTAGGATTGCTTTTGGATTCATGCAAACCCTAATAGCTAACCCATCCTTCCTACCTCCTCCTCTCTCCCCATACCAGTGTTGTCAAAAACGCTTGATACGGCTGATTAATCGCCCGATTATACGGAGTCGGCGGGCAAACAGTTACGATTACCTGATTCGGAGTGCGTTTAACACTCGCGAGCACCAAATCAACCGATTAATCGGCGGTTTCCAACTAATTGGCCGCATAAAACCGTTTTATCACCCAAGTCAGTTGCATATTAAAAATTGATTTTAGATTTGAGTATTCACAGGCATTAAGAAAGACAATCAAATGCCAAATCTCCATTCCACAAATCCATCAGATGGTGGATCGATCAAAGAAGATTGAGGAAAAACGATTAGAAAAGCAAATTCCAAATTAACAAAACTCATATCTTTGCTGGATTACGGTAAATGACAACAAACGAATCCAATGCGGTGCGAAAGAAGGGCCGCCACACGTTCCTTTATGCCGATCGAGACCGACATCTCTGCCCTGTCCATCAGATCAGCGCCACAACCACCACTAATGCCTTGAATCCTACCTTGGTTGAGTCCAAAATATGGTGATCTCAGAGCTTAGAGGTAGCAGCATAATAGAAGAGACAAGGAGGCACAAGTTCTCTTAGTGGCTGCTGCTCCCATCCCGTGTGAACAAACCTAGAAATCCCTCTTTTGCTTCTTTCCGCTATTGCCTCTCGACTGTGAACTAAAAAAAGCAAAGGGTAATGGCTTTTATTTTGAGCCTTCAAAGAAAAACCGCTAGGTTCAAGCAAAATCACTATTTCGATTGCACAAACGGTCTCTGAAGTAAACCGAACCACTAAATCCATCTGTTTTTCCTTTCTTTTTTTTTACTGAAGCCCTAGCCCGTTTATGAAACTATGGTTGTGAGTCGCACTTTGGTGCACAATATAATTGTCCACCAATCATTCTTGCTATCTTTTCAGTAGCTAGGAATGAAGTTGTAGTATAGTTAAAGAGTGGTGCAAGTATGTTCAACAGAATGAGTTCAAATATCTCTTAGGCTAGTATTATCAATAAACACATACATATATTAGTTTGAACGCCAAATTGTCCGTATAATTTCGATTAATCATCTGTATTCTAATTAATCACTTTGATGGTACTCTATCTGTCTGACTACTGTATTCCGTTTTTCACAACACTATCTCAGACAGCCGCCGCCACCCCTCTCCCACCACTTCCACCTCCCAAAGCAGTTGCCGATGCTGGGGCGGCACCGGCATCACCCGCCTCCTCCACCACTGCCGCACTCCCTGTTGCCTTCTCCATCGCCGACTCCACCCTTCTTCCCCGTCTCCGATGGTTCTTCGTTGCCAGATCCTCCGCCCTGATCGCCCCGCGCCGAACCCTAACTCGCTACCCGTGTCTTCCTCGCCCCCATCGCCGACCCACACCCATTGCCGGCCACCAAGCCCGTGGCCGGCGGTGCCCCCGCCAGTTTCCACCGCCCATCGCCGAGCAGCCGCCACACCCCGAAATCTAAGGTTGGGACCCCGATGAACCTCAAACCCTAACTCCGGTGAACCCCAACCCTAAATGGGCGCGAAGCTTGCCGGAGATGCCGCCATCGTCGTACCAGAGCACAAATCTTGATGGCATCTGCATCCAAAATCGCCTAACGTGGGAGAGAAAATCAGGTACCTGTTTCTTGGCAACACCGAAGAAAATATGTTATGATATTGTCTTGTTAAATGATCGCCTAGTGAATGAACAAACAAAACACTTAGTTATGTTCCTAGAATGAGGTACAAGGAATCGTTACAAAATGTAAAAGTTCAGGGCTACTAAAAGTACTATATATAAAGAGATCTATTACTGGCTATATGGTGAATAATTAGTTCAACAAATTTGGTTAGATCGACCATGAGATTATCACGCAACACATAAAAAATCAACTCAAAACTCAATGTAAATAAGGATAAGCAAAATAAAAAGACATATTTTCTGTTACCAGTATCTTTATGGTATAATTTCCCCTTTTTATTTTCATATTTCTTTTTTGGTAGAATTTGTCTTTTTTTATTGAATTTAGATTTGGAATCTGGTGCCATGATTCATTGATTTTGTGTCACTACATCATTTTTTTATGACCAATTGGATAGTATTTTGAGGAGGAATTCTTAAAATCATTTCTGCATCATCTCAAAATGTGTATCAAAACCGAGAGCTGTGCTTCACCTACCACTGTAGTATGCGATGCATTTCCACATCCAATCACACTCGGCCAGGCTCACTCGCACAGTTAGAACTGATATGTGGGCCCAAGAATTTAGTAGTGCTGCCCTATGCACCAGCGAGCTGGCGAAGGAAGTCTGTTTGCTGTTCAGTAGACAAGTAACAACCTAACAGCCTCTCTCTCTCTCTCAACAAACCACACACTTCCTGCATTTTTCTCGACATCCATACATCCCCGAGAGTCGCCGACACTTGCTCTCTCTTCTCTCTCTCTCTTAATCATCGCAGTGTAGACTATATTATATACTGTTGTCTGGGAGATTGTGACTTTCAATCTGCACCAAGAACTAAGCAGAGGTGACCTTGCTTACTACTATATAGAAGAGACTGTTCTTGATTTGTTTAAGTTGTTCGGTAAGGCGTATTCATAATGAAGTAGTAATTCTTTGATTTAAGATTTCGTCATGCAAGCGCACGGTTGACAACTGGTATAAGCATGATAATTCTTGATCTTATAGTCCGTTTCGGAAAAGCAAAACACTTGAAATCAAAGAAGAAACAACTCTCAAACCAACGTACTACCGAGTACCGTCGCTGCCGACGATGGGTTACATCTGAACACACCAAACTGCAGGTACTCACATACATAGTTTGGCCAGAAGTCGCACTTTTTCTTTTGGGCCTATTCTTATGTAGCGATCAGTTCTTTCTTTTCCAAAGATCGATGCCGATCTCGTCCGGTTCAGTTTCAGGGAAAACCACGAGGTATCAAATTCCAGCACTGAAATCATTCGATTCTTCATGTCAGAGATGCATGCCATGCATTGCTTCATGCAATCCAGAGATCAGCATTGCTACAACATAATCATGCACGGGTGCTAGTTGCCTAGTTCCATTCCAGTCAGAAGTACTGAATTCCCAAAAGTCTGCTCCTGTTGCAGTGTAGAAATGAATTTTTTTTTTTAAAAAAAATCATCCATATTATTCCATACTGATCTGAATTCTTAACTCCCAAAAATTATACATTCATGCTCACTCGACTGCTGGCCTTCGGAATTATTGAGGCACGGGAACAGAGTGGCCTACTGGGCTGTGGAGGACCGAGTGACTTGAGAGCAGGGAAGCAAAGCTTCTCTGTCGTTTCCTCTGGTTTCCAACGCTTGAGATGAGTCCACTGCACACATGTTTGCCACATGCCAGCTTAACCCAATGAAGGTTTCAATCTGTACATGCCAGATCATGAATTAGTAATTGCATCCAATCTTCGAAAAGTTCCAATTGTTCCGATTTTTGGAATATATTTACGGAATCCCTATGAATATAGCTAAACCTTATTCTATGCTATTTTCATAAGATTCCTCTTTCTTATTCTTAAGCAAGTCCCCGAGAGAGCTTAGTTCATCATGATTTCTGTTTTCTCTTTCTTTTCCTTTTTGTTTCTTTCAAGAAAGATATCGTCCAATTCTCCTTCTATTGATTCTTTTCCGATCGAGATGTATAGATCCATGTGTCTACATACCTAGATTCTGTTCATGGAGTAACGAAAATGTACAAGAGCTCTATTTGCCTCTATCATTCTATAAGTCGCTTCCTTTTTGCGTATGACACCCCACTTTCCTTGGCAGCATCTACTAATTTGGAATTTAATTTGAAATCCCATATTTTGATCCGGACACTTTTGGGATGCTTCTAGTCCACTGCACACATGTTTGCCACATGCCAGCTTAACCCCAAAACAAACATGTGATCCTTCTTCTCTCTCTACACACACGTTTGAGCCAGATCTGAATTCTGACAGGAGACAAATGAGAAGGCAGGAGCATCAGCAACAGGAGGTGAGGAATGTGCAGCTTAATTGGCTCGATCGCTCCAGTTGCACACCTGGCAAGGAGACAGGGTGCCTTCCATCATGCTGCTAATTAATCGCTGTTGCTCGATTAATCTAATCTTATCTACCCCTTTGCTCTGACCAAAAGCAGTGGCAAGTGAAGTGTTGTTTTCTCAGGGCTAGATCCGGAAGGTTCCATTCTTTAGTCTCAGCGCGTGATTAGAATGCGAAAATCTTGCACAGAGTGGTCGATTTATTTAATTGGTTGGTGGTTGCGATGATTGGTGACACGGATCGAACTACGAGACGAGATTTATACGATGGTTATCTGATCTTTCGTGATGGTAAAACAGCTGGATACAAGGGAGCACGAATTACAGGCTACAATTCGCCCATTGATAAATAATCTCTCTCGAACACACAACAGTACACGAATTAAGTGTCATATGGGGTGTTACATATGTGTGAAGGAAGAAACATCAGCTAGCTGTTGCGCCTAGGAGTTCTGATTCAGCTGCCGAAGCAAGTATTGCAACCGTGCCGGTTTAGGAATAGTATGTATTATAAATCCTTTTCAGTCATAGTTAAATTCGGAAGTCTGTAATCATTTAGTTGTCCGTTTCGAATCCGTTTTAGTTTAATTTGTTAGGAACTCTCTATTATAGGAGAGGATCACTTTTATTTGAAGCAAGTATCTGTTCGTCGTTTACCTTCTGGTCGACGCCTAGTCTTCGCCTCGGCAGCGAGGTGGTGTCATCACGGCGCCTCCGAGGGCTTGGGAGACGTCCGAGTGCTTCGCACGGATACAACCTGCGATCAACAGTGTTGGACCGAAATGACGATCAGAGGGGGGGGGGGGGTTGAATAGGAGCACTGTCTTTTTTCGTCTTGATTGGATTCAACACGATTTTCACTCCAATAGTGATGAGAGCTATGAAGATCAATATACAAGCATAGCGAAAGACTTGTATTGAATCCAATCAACTCCCTGAAGAAAACAGACCAAAACACCAAACACTCAAGACAAAAAGAGTTGGGCGGACAGACCTCTCGCATGAACAGTAAAATCAGCTAGAACGTAAGATCACAAATTGGTCTAAGATTTGATCCACAGCTCCAAACTACACAAAGCATGAAACACACCTTCTCTAGGATATCAGGAACCTATTTCAGTCAAGGATCGTGAAGATCATTACCAAAGTTTTGATCTTTTTCGGTTTGAGTGAAGATTACTTCAAAACCGAGTCAAAATCAAAATATAATACAAAAACTTGCTCGTGGGTAAGGGATGATCAAGATAAACTTAGATGCATTTCCACATGTCGCAACAAGCAAGATCTAGACCAGAAACCAAAGGAAAAATCATAGGATCATAGAAAGCTCCAAAATCACAAAAGAGAGAGCGAACAAGAAGAGACTCATCTTGAAGAAACTTACTTGGATTGATTTCAGATTGAAGTTAGTTTATAGCCACTCCATTCTGGAGGACAAAAGCTCAACACTTAAGCACACAGTCAATCCAACTCTCTAGAACCCTACCAATCCACTTTCCTTTGTTCCCCCTAGAACCAAACTAGGGTTTCTCGTGCCAGAGTTGGAGGGTGCACAGTTAGCACCCTCCCCTATTTATAGTGGATGCTAGCTTCTAGAGGAAGATATCTAAACGGGCACCCGTTAAGCCTACATAACAGGTTTCACTTGCATTGACCTGTGCACCACTTGATGCAACCTGTCGCACTGAACTATCGCGCTGCTTGATGTGACCCGTCGCACAGAATTGTCGTGCTGCTTGATGTGACTCGTCGTACCGAACTGCCACACCATTTGATGCAACCCATTGCACCGATCTGACCCGCTTGGTCATCATTGTCCTTTTTGTGTCATACTTGAGTCCAACCATCTTTCCCAGCATCCACGATCATTCTGGACCTTGATTCTCATAACTAAGTCCCGATCCTCCTTACCACTGACCATAGTTGACCACCAAGCCACCTGCACAAAAATAGACCAAGAAATCGATTCTGGGAACAAGTTCTTCGCAACTTGACCCATGTAAGTCAAAACACACATCAGAGACACGTGCATCACATATGTATCCACAGCCACTGTCCATGACCACTGTCTACGACCAGTGTCCACGACTACTGTCTATGACTAGTGTCTATGACCAGTGTCCACGACCACTGTCCGTGATAAACAAAGCACTCGAAGCAACAATACTCGAGCTACAGTACTCGAAATGAACAGTATCTGAAGCTACAGACTCGATAAATAGTACTCGAAGCTGCAGTACTCGAAGATGTCGACCACTCGGTACTCATAGCTACAGTACTCGATGCACAGTGCTCGTAGCTATAGTACTTGATGAATAGTACTCACAGCTTTCGACCACTCGGATTCGTAGCTGCAATACTCAAAGATTTCGATCACTCGGCACTCGTAGCTACAGTACTCAGAATGAACAGTACTCGGAGCTACAGTACTGAGCTTTTGACAACTCGGTACAAAAAGCTACGACCACGTGCAATCGAAGCCTTCTACAACCATGTTCAGCTACGACCACATGTAGTAATACCGCTCCTCAAATGTGGTCATTTCGATATTCCTGAACTCTGCAGAAAACGAGTGATTCGACAAACCTTCAACACCATTGCCAATTATATAATCATCCTAAGATCATGAGCATATCCCCATGATATCCACAAACAGCTTCGTCATCATCTCGGGTCTCTAACAACTTGGTATCAGAAGTCGCTGCACCATCCAACATGTCCGACGGAGACAACCTCGAAGCGATTAGCAAGAAACTTGATGCTCTATTCCAACAGATGGAAACCGATCGTGTGAAGCTTCATGAGAAGATTGATCATCTCTCCGGCACCGTTCGAGATATTAATCATCAACAAAGAGCACATCATGTAGCCATCAATCGACTGAAACATAGGCACATCAACTTGCCTGGCGATGATGACCAGGACACCCTCACCGACACACGCCTCCAAGCAACTGATGGCATACTCCCAAACCCTACTCGACAGCTTTCGGCATCACCGGCTACCTTGGTGATGGACTTGCGCCACACCGACTGGGATGCACCCACACCAATACATTGGCCAGCCGAAGGCCATCAAACCAGACGTGGTGCACCACGATTTTACAAATTGAATTTTCCATTGTTCGACGGTCAGGAGGACCCTTTACCTTGGCTCAATCATTACGACCAATTCTTCCGAGGTTAACACATGATGGAGGAGGATAAAGTTTGGTGGCAACATTCCACATGACTGGTTCTGCTCAGTTGTGGTATCATCGACTGGAGTGTGACACCGGCACACCGTCTTTGTGTCGCTTCGTTGAACTAGTTAACATGCATTTTGGATCCCCGCTGCGCTCCAATCCATTGGGAGAACTCATCGCTCTACGCAAGTGTAACATCCCAAGTTTAGGCTTGTGTTTCAAATGTAAGAAAATGTGTAGACATTAAAACTTTTTCTTATATCTTGCTATTGTAAGGATTTCTAAAAATTCTTGTAAAGGAATTGTGGAAATTCAAAAGCACAAGCCATTTTTAACCAAGTCATGACACTCCATCTTCAAATCTTTGTCAAACCCTGTGATCGTCCTCTGGAAATAATTTTCCTTGGTTCTAGGGATGTTGTGTGATCTCTTTGAAGAATTTCACAATTTTTGGAAATTGTTTGAATATTTTAAGAGTTCAGTCAAACCAGTTTGACCTTGGGTCAAACCCGAAATCCCTACCTTGAGAAATTTTTAGAGAAAAATGTTATGCATAAAAACCTCTGAAAATTTTATACAAGGTCAATCTTAAAGTTAGCAAGCTACTGTAAAATTTTTAGAGTTTTTGGAGGTAGTTTGTTACCTTGAAAAATTCCCCAAAATTCTATGTTCTAATCTACTCCTAAAACTTGGGTTCACTATTCCTTGGGCATGAACCAGTCTTGGGCTCGAGCCACTTGACTTGGCTCAGTCAACTTGCGCACTCAGGCCCGTTTTAAAACGCGCGAGCTTTGTGAGCCGTTGGATTGCCATCTAACAGCCCGCGTTGATTGGGTCGTTCGTACCTCCCAATCCCGCCCGTTGTTTTCAACAGTTGGATCTTGATTCAACGCTGCTTGTGCATAGCCCTTTTTGCGCTCGGTCGTTTCGATCAAAGCGACCCGAGTCGGTTGTGTACGTGGTTGAACCAGATCAACTAAACGTACTGGTTCGCTTTTAAAAGGGCGCGTCTATTTGAGCCGTTGGATTTCCATCGGGCGGCCTCTGTTCATTGGGCCATTCGGACCAGCGATTTTTAACCTTTGGATCTCAATCCAACCGTCATCCTGCACCTCGGGCTGACTTAAGCGGTGCGCTCCTTCTTCAGCCGTTGGATCTCCATCGGGTAGCCTCCGTTCATTGGGCCGTTCGGACAATCAATCTCAGCCGCTCATTTCTTTTAAATCTGGGCCATCCATTCTTAATCCAAGGGTTGAGATGGGTTGACTCAGCTTTTGAGACTTAATCTAACCCCTTGGTCCTTTTCAAACCGAGTCGTTTTAACCCCTTTCACTGACATGTGGGCCCTCGCCGTGACTGGTCATCTTCAACCTTTGGATGGTGTGTGCGTGCGACAGAGGATGGTGTGGGAGAGCTTGTTTTGTCACCTCCATTAGTCCTCGTCAACGGCTCTTAGTGCATTAAATGCGCACCAGGCTTTCGGCCCTAGAGTTATGGTCTTCAACTGCTCCTATCAATTCTTTTGTCCATGGCAGCCCCATGAACCGAGCTCACCCTAGGACCTTGTTCTTGCCAAACCCTAATTCTTCAGCTATATAAAGCCCCAAAGGCCTCTCCTTGAGTCCTTTTACAACACCCCTAGCTCTTTCCTTGTTCTTGGAGCTCAGGACCACAGAAATCCCCAAATCGCCATTAGAGGCAGTGAAGCTCTGTTGGTGGCTTTGGTGCTCCAATGGTTCTTTCGCCCTCCTTTTTGCACCCTTTCGAGCTCCTTAACCTCTTAATCATTTTCCCTAACTTAATTTTGAGTTTCATTCACATGAATCACCTAATTTTAAGTTGGGATCTTTTCGGCCGAAATCACCCCTTTTCTTTCTCAGCTTCGGTAAGTGCTTCTTTTGCCAATCACTTGCTCATGGACCTGCTGTGGGCCCTAATGAAGCTCCCTGGACCACCCGGTAGTCTTCGTTTTGTTCAGGCCGAGGTTTCGTCATCTTCTTCCCCAGCTCCGGTGCGGTTCCTCGTCGCCAAAGCTTCTCCGGCCATCTTTGGAGCTCTCCTTGGCTAAGGTAGCTTCTTATTAGTCCTTAGATGCTGCGGCACCTGCTTCTTTGGACAATGTGGAGCTTCTTGGGTTTTTTGTTTTGGCCGTTTTGGGTCACCGTCGTTTTTCTATGGCTCGTTGGTGTTTTAGGCCGTCGCCGCCGTCGAGGTTACCCCCGTTGGGTACGCAAGGTTATTGCGAACCCATTTTAGCCTTTAGTTGCCATCGCGGTGGCTCGAGCCGCCGGCGACGAGCTTCTCTTTACCCTCGGCTTTTTGTCGGGCGAGGTTGTCACTATGCGTTGTCGTTAAGACATCATTAAATGTTAATCATGTTTAATCATTGTTAATCATGAGTTAGAATTAATGACTGTCTTAAATCGGCCCTTTTGTGTCACTTACATGTGGGCCCGTGTTTTTAATCCTCGCACTATGCACGTGCGTTACGCTTTGATGATTGTGGACCATCGGATTTTTAATCTGCGGTCCAGATCATTTGGGTCGTTCGGACCGTCTCATCTGAACTGTCAGATCTAGATCTAACGGTCTAGATCTCCGCGGGGCGATCCAATCCTTTGTTACCGTTCGTGTTTAGATCTGCGGCTCAAATCTGTTGGGCTGTTCGGCCAGTCCGAACGTCCCTTGGATCTAAGCCGTTTGATTCGCGATCTACGGCCCAAGATCGTCCATGTCGTTTTCTTTTGGTTAAGTTTGTTTGTTTTCCGGTAAGCATTTATTTATCAACTAAAAAAGGTATTAAATTTCAAAAATTCACAACTAATTCATTTTAGCTCTATTTTAGTCGATTCCAATTGTGTTAAATTTCTGTTTAACTAAACTTTAGTCTAAAAATATGTTTAGGCACTGTTCTATATCAGAAAAATTTGTATATTGAATTAACTTGCCTAGTTATTAAATATTGTCTAGAAATTTAGTTAAAAACTTGGAAAATGCATAACTACTTTTCTGTAACTCCAAATTTAGCAAACTAAAATTTGTTAAATTCCTCTAATAATGACTTTAATATAGGATAGGTTTTGTTCATATATTTACCTCTGAAAAATGATATGCCCTAATTTCACAACTTAGAAAAATCATAAGTAATTCATTTTAACTTCAAATGAAGTAAATCCAGTTTTGTTGTTCTTAGAATGCCATGTTCTACCTACCATAAAAATTTTAGGTTCTAGAACTTTCTGAAAATTATGCCATGAACAGTACCCGAAACTAATTTAATTTGAATTTTCAGGCTGAAAGAAATTATTTAGGCCATATCTTTTGCATGCTTAGTCCAAATGAAATGATTCTTGTTGCTAAATTCATTTAAAATCATGACCTTGCTGCTGTGTAAATTCAATGGAAATGGGATGACTTTGGATTTTGAGTTTCTTTCGGTGTTCTTCGTTCTTATTGGATTTTCGCGTTCTTGCGATATTGGATTATCTTGCTGTGATTTTGGGTTCGTTGGATGAGCTCTTGTCACTTAGTAGTTGTGAGTTGATGTGCTTAGTCATGCTTAACTATCGGTAGAATTAGGCGGTTGTCGACTTAGTCGATAACCTTGATCACACAAAACTTATTATGGCTTTATGATCAGCATTTTGTGCTATGTTTAATTGCAAAAACTAAAACTGAAAACAAAATGATTTAGACTTGGGCACAATGGTATATTGGTGTGCTTTTGGGTGTGATTGATTGGTGCCCGAGTCAACAAGGACCGAATTACTTGCGCCATTGATCCAAACACATTTTGCGTGCTAACCACACTAGAGGGAAATGTGACCTCTCTTGACTTAGTACTTTGGGGGTGTTAATTAATGAGTCGCGTGGTGGTTTGTATATTTCTATATGAAACAAGGGTCACGTGAAAGAGGGGAGCACCCACAACGGCTTGAGCTAGGCCGGTGCATCCTACTCTACGTATGGGTCCTTAGTGGGGACCGTGATGGTGGTCCACTAGGTGATAACCCCCATACGTGCGGCTCTTAGTTAGCATTTTCCATTGGAAATGTCTCGTAGGACTTAGCCGTGCCGGTATACCAAAGGAAGTGTGCTTAATAGCTTGGCAAAAAGGCGGTCTAAAGTGTGGGTACATTGGTACACCCCTGCAGGGTTAAATCTATTCGAATAGCCTCGTCCTAGGTTATGGACACGCTTGGTTATTTCCGCAAGAATTAGACTACAACCTTTTAACTAAAACTTGACATGGGTGGTACGAATCGGGGATTCGTGCTATGTTGTGGTGGCTATCGGGTTAGTCACCTCTAGGTTGTTACTTATGTTATTTATGGTTACCTCGCTGTTATTTCAATGATTAAAAACAGATTTGATAAATTGCTTTCAATCTGTTACATTATTGCAAATGAAAATTGCTTTATGCGTCCAATTAATCATATAACCATCTCCTTTGATTGAGCTCACATGTAGCTATGTATAGGCTTGTTACTCGTTAGTCTTGCGAGTACATTATTTGTACTCAACTGCATTGCTTTGTTGTTGCAGAGGAGGAAGTGGATCCCCAAGGGGTCAAGTTCTGTGAGTTTTGCTGCGGTGGGTGCGACTAGCTTGGCGGCCCGGTCGGTTGCCTTGTGGGTTGTTATGGCTAACCGGTTAGTTTTGTTTATAGCCATCTTATGACACCTTTTGCTTCCACTGTCACTTGTTACTTTGTTGTCATTTGGCCGGTCAGCTTTTTTGTAATAACTCTATCTATTGTATGTCTTTCGCTAGGCTTGATGTTATATGTTGTATGGAATGATGCATGATTTTGTAATGATGTATGTGTGCTGCAATTCTGGGAAGCACATGTCCATCGAGGCTTAGGATATTTAATTAGTGACACTAGAACCATGTGGAGGTTAAATATTACCAGCAACCCTTACCACGGCGCACCTTGTCCCCCGCAGAGCTTGATCGGCGACATGCTCAGGGCTTGTGTTTTCAGTGCGAAGAAAAATTCGTTCTAGGCCTCCGGTGTAAGCACCCCTTCATTATTGAAGTGCAGCTAGACTAGGACAATGACGACAATGGTCCATCGAGTGGCAATGAGCCAGAGATTTCTTTAGCGACATTGACGGGTATTCAGCCATACTCGGGCCAAACCATGCGACTCTCCGTCGAAATCGGTAGCAACACGTTGGTTGCCCTTCTTGATTCGTGTTCTACACATAAGTTCATTCCCAATGATGTTGTGGCAGCTACCGGTGTCTGCATGCGACCACGCTCCGGCTTGAGCGTTATGGTGGCCAACGAGGATCGTGTTACGAGTTTGGCCTTATGCCGAGCCATGGCCATCCACATCGGTCACGGGGACTTTACAGTGGATTGCTACGCCATGCCGCTTGATGGCTTCGACATGATCTTAGGGCCGAGCCATGGCCATCCACATCGGTCACGGGGACTTTACAGTGGATTGCTACGCCATGCCACTTGATGGCTTCGACATGATCTTAGGAGTTCAATGGCTTGGCACCCTTGGTCCAATAACTTGGGTTTTTTCCAGCGTGACTATGTCTTTCGCTCGCCAGGGATGACAGGTTACATGGATCGGATTGCCAATGCCCTCACGGTCAAGCCATGCCCTCGGCCGCTCTGTCACTAACCTCCTGGATGATCCTTTAGCTGGCTTCAAGGACCTATTTGAGGAGCTGCATGGTCTGCCACCTATGCGAGAGATCTCCCACCATATTCATTTGAAGAAAGGGACGGATGCCATTACCGTTTGACCATATCACTATGCGCAATTACAAAAAGATGAGTTGGAACGTCAGTGTGCCGAGATGCTCCACCAAGGGACCATCCGCTGAAGTTCATCATCCTTTTCATCTCCAGTCTTATTGGTTAAGAAGCGAAAAGGTTCTTGGTGTTTTTGTGTCGATTATCACAACCTCAATGATCATACCATCAAAGATAAGTTTCCTATTCCGACCGTTGATGAGTTACTTGATGAGCTTCGTGGTGCCAAATTTTTCACGAAATTGGACTTACATTCTGGGTATCATCAAGTCTTAATGCATCCAGCGGACATTGCAAAGACCGCTTTCCGTACACATCAGGGTCTTTTTGATTTTTTTATCATGCCATTTGGCCTTACCAATGTGCCTACAACATTCCACTCTCATATGAATACCGTGCTCTAGGATTTTCTTCGTCGCTTTGTCCTGGTTTTCTTTGATGATATTCTCATTTACAGTCCTACTTGGTCAGCACATTTACGACATCTGTGTATGGTATTACAACATCTTCAACACCATTGCTTGTTTTTAAAAGCTCCAAATGCTCCTTTTGGCGAGACTTCGGTGGCATACTTGGGCCATGTTGTTTCGGTGGAAGGTGTGGCAGTTGACAATGCCAAAATCAGTGCAGTCTCTACATGGCCAACTCCTAAGTTAGTCCAGGCGCTCTGTGGTTTTCTTGGGTTGGCAGGGTATTACGCAAGTTCATACGTAATTTTGGTATTATTGCGGCTCCATTGACTAAATTGCTCAAGAGGGAGGCTTTTTTATGGACATCTAAAGCTCAAGCAGCTTTTATTTGCCTCAAGTCAACTTTAACTCAAGCTCCCATATTACAATTACCGAACTTCGATAGTGATTTTATTGTTGAGTGCGATGCTTCAGGTTATGGCTTTGGGGCTATTTTACATCAAGGCACCAGTGCAGTGGCCTTTTTTAGTCGATCGATTGCTCCATGGCATGCTTCCCTAGCAGCCTATGAAAGGGAATTAATCGCCTTGTCCAAGCGGTTCGTCATTAGTGTCCTTATTTGTGGGGATGCTGGTTTTTGGTACTTACTAACCACTACAGTTTGAAGTTTTTGCTTGATCAACGTCTTTCGACAATTCCACAACATCACTAGGTTAGTAAACTCTTGGGTTATGATTTTTCCACCGAATACAAACCCGACAGCACTAATATAGTAGTTGATTCCTTGTCACGGTGAGATTCAGAAGCTGCGATCGCCGATTCTTTGTCACGGCTAGAGTATGAAATTTCACCAGTTGCTTTTGGCTCTGTCTGCACCGTGGTTTTCATTTTTTTGAGGAGCTGCGTATTAGTCTTCAAGCCGATACAACATGGCAGTTTTTACGTACTGCAATCATAGAAGGCCGACAGCATGCTTCATGGTCTATTACCGATGGCCTAATACATTCAACCATCAAGTATATGTCCCAGCGACGGTTGCAGTCCTACCGTCCATTATTTAGTTATCTCATGGTACGAGACATGAGGGTATTCAAAAAACGCTTCACCGTCTCCGAGCTTATTTTCATGTGCCGCATGCCAGGACTATCGTTCAAGATTATATACGAGCTTGTGATGGTTGTCAACGCAATAAAGGCGAACAATTGCATCCGGCCGGCTTGCTTCAACCATTGGCAGTACCTTCTATTGTGTGGGCCGACATATCGATGGATTTCATTGAAGGACTTCTCCGATTCATGGTAAAACAATAATCTTAACTGTTGTGGATCGTTTTTCTAAGTATGCACATTTTCTGCCATTGGCTCATCCATGCACTGGCATATTCAGTAGGCCAAGTATTTTTCAGTGAAATTGTTCGTCTCCATGGTGTTCGATGTCTATTGTTAGCGATCGTGATCCTGTTTTTACAAACACTTTTTGGCCAAAATTGTTTTGCTTAGTCGGAGTACAGCTTCACCTCAGTTCTGCTTTTCACCCTCAATTAGATGGTCAGTCGGAAGTGGTTAATGAGATAATTGTTATGTATCTCCATTGTCTTAGTGGAGACCAACCTAAATAATAGCTTCGTTGGTTACCTTGGGCCGAGTATTGTTATAATACCTCTTTTCAGACATCGCTTCGTACTTCACCGTTCAAAGTGGTTTATGGTCGCGAACCACCAACTTTGTGTTCCTATCAACCAGGGGCCACTCACCTACCGACAGTAGATCAACTTCTCAAGGATAGGGATGATTTTTTGGTTGAAATTCATGATCGTTTGCTTCTCGCTCAACAAAAGTATAAAAGACATTACGACAAAAACCATCGAGAGCTTGAATTGTCGGAAGGTCAGTGGGTATGGCTCCGTTTACACAATCGGGCGACCACATCTTTGTCCATATCTATCAAAGGGAAATTGGGACCTCGCTATTTTGGGCCTTGTCAAATTCTTCAGAAAATAGGCTCAGTGGCCTATCGTTTGTAATTGCTGGCTCGAACAAAGATTCATGATGTGTTTCATGTTAGTTTGTTGAAACCGTTTATTGGTCCTTCACCATCATCTCCTCCACCACTACCGGTAATATTGCATGGTTTGGTTTGTCGTTTACCAACCAAAGTTATTAAGTCTCGTCAGACTCGTGATCGTCTTCAGATTTTAGTTCAATGGGAGAATGCACCAGAAACCAGTGCTTCATGGGAAGATTTGGAACAATTTCAGCAGCTATACCCTTTATTTAAGCTCGAAGACGAGCTATTTTTAAAGGAGGGGAGAGATGTCATGTGGGGTATTACATATGCACGAAGGAAGAAACATCAGCTAGCTGTTGCGCCTGGGAGTTCTGGTTCAGCTGTCGAAGCAAGTATTTCAACCGTGCTGGTTTAGGAATAGTATGTATTATATTTTCCTTTTTAGTCATAGTTAAATTCAGAAGTCTATAATCATTTAGTTGTCCATTTCGAATCTGTTTTAGATTACTTTGTTAGGAACTCTCTATTTAAGGAGAGGATCACTTTTATTTGCAGAGAAAAAATATCGAAAACACCTCAACTATGTCTCTTCTTTGCGTATACATCTGTTCGTCGTTTACCTTCTGGTCGACGCCTAGTCTTTGCCTCGGCAGCGCAGTGGTGTCATCACGGCACCTCAGCTGCGCCTCCGAGGGCTTGGGAGACGCCCAATTGCCTCGCATGGATACAACCTGCGATCAACAGCTTCATCATCATCTCAGGTCTCTGACACTAAGAGCCAGGGATCACTCAAGAACACGCACACACGATAAAACGGCCAGCGGCCAACGACATCGTTTCTTTATCTTTACTATTATAAAAGAATGACTTGGTGGTGGTGAGTCTGCCATCTACCATCTCCCATCCCACCTTTTGAGTTGGTAGGATCTTTTGTAGATAGATATGTATACATGTATAAGTTACTCAAAGGATTTTCTATGGATAATTAAATTATGTGTTCTCGTGGCTTGTGATAGATTATATGTGGCTTGTTAAAACTTTCATTTGTAGGATAAACAATAGATAAGAACCAAAGGATGTAGTCACGGCCTTCTCTCTTTATTCATCTCTTTACCTATAGGTTTGTGTATATAATAATAGCTCTCTGCCCCCTTTATATAGGAGGAAGAGGTATCTCTTCTTGCATGAATAAGTAATATGAGACTAAGCTAACCAATGGGCCTTGTGGGCCGACAGCCCCCTAAGAAGCCTTTGTTTAGGTAAAGTATCCACACATAATCGGGCTGATATACAATAATTCCACTTGGATACTTTGCCAACGCCATGCTCATGCCTCATTAAAAACTTCTTTTGAAAACCTAGTGGGAAAAAAAGTAACAATAAAAGAGTACATAGCTTGCGTTCTTGCCAATGCACATGCTACCTCATTAAAAACCTTCAAATGAGATAACCCATTAGAACAAAACTCTAACAAGGGAAAAAGAGTACAACATCTATTAATCCAATGATGAACATATATGAAGATCATATATCTCCACCTGAAGATAACAACTTTTTGTGTCTTCTCATAACAATACCACAAACAAGTTTATCAAAACTTGGTCATAGGAAGGCCTTAGTAAACAAATCCGCAAGATTCTCACTTGATTGGATTTTCTGCATTTCTATATTCCTATTTTCCTACTACTCATCTGGGTAGAAATATTTAGGGAGTATATACTGTCATATGCATCTTGACATAGCTATTCTTTATATTTATGCAATGCAAGCTGCATTATCCTCGTGAAGGACCATATGAGTTTTATTCACCTCTACACTACAAGACTCTTGGATATGGTGAATTAGTTTTCTAAGCCATATGAACTCTCGAGATGTCTCATATAGTGCAATGATCTCAGTATAATTAGTTGACGTAGCAACAATCAATTGTTTTACAGATCTTCAAAAGATAGTTGTAGAACCACTTAAAAAGATGTATCTAGTCTGTTACTTAACATTGTGGAGGATCAGAAAGATAGCCAGTGTCTGAGTAACCCTTCAACCTTATATCTTGATCCTTGGGATAAAAGAGTCCATGATCAGTTGTAGCCCTAGGGTAACTGAGGATTCCCTTAATTCCGTTCTAATACCTCTTCGTAGGCTTAGAACTATATCTCGCCAAACAATTTACTACAAATGCAATATCATGCTTGGTATAATTGGCAAGGTATAACAATACTCCAATAATACTTAAGAGGTTTTGGGCCCTAATGTATCCTCATTCTCTCGTCTATGTCTATATGGATCTTTCTCCATTTCTAGCAACCTAACGATTATGGGTGTACCCAGTGGATGAGATTTATCAAGACAAAATATCTCCAAACACTTTCTTGGTGTAGGTGGTTTGATGTAGAAATATGCCTCCAAGAAAATTTTTAATCTGTAACCCGAGACAATATTTGGTTTCACCCAAAACTTTCATCTCAAATTCCGTCTTTAAGTATGAGCTCGCTTTGTGAATGTCTTCCAGGTTTCCAATTATGTTCAAGTCATCAACACACACAGAGATGATGCATAATCTATTCTTGGATTTCTTTATGACCACGTACGGACAGACTTCGTTGTTTATGTACCCCTTTTGTAAAAGGAATTTACTCAGTCGGTTGTACCACATACGACCTGACTGTTTCAATCCGTATAGCGACTTTTGAAACTTAAGACTATACATGCTGTGATGTTCATTCTCACTCATATATGGGACTTTTAGTCCCTTTGGAATCTTCATAAAGGTTTCAGAAATCTAGTGATCAATATAAATATGCCACCACATCCATAAGTTTCATTTTTAAATTCATTCCTGCTACTAGAGCTATGAGGTTTTAGAACGTTGTGTCATCCATTGTATGAGAGTAAGTTTCATCGAAATCGATGCTAGCTCTCTACATGAACCCTTATGCTACTAATCTCGCTTTGTATGTCACCACTTCATTATATTCATTCCTTTTCTTATGAATACCCACTTGTGTCCAACAGGAATAACATCATGAGGTGTCTTGACAACAAGTTCGAAGATTTCCCTTTTATTAAGCGAGTTTAGTTTATCCTCGATTACTTCCTTCCATTTATCCCAATGTTGATGATTCTTGCATTCTACAATCACCTTTTGTTCCAGATCCGATTCAATACGGAAGACGATCTTTGAGATGAAGCAACTGCTATTATGTAACATCCCAAAGTTCTATTACCAAAAATAAAATCAATAAATTTATTATTTTATTGGACTTTCAAAATTGTACAAGAGTTCCCTTGATTTTCTGAAAATTTAAAAGAGTTTTCTTGGTTAAAAAATAAATAATTATTTAATTTGTTGGCCTTTAAAGTCAAAAAGAAAATTTATTGAGTTTTCTAGGATTTTCTTGGATTTAAAGTGAAAAATAAAATTTTAATTAATTTCTTGAATTTTCTGGTATTTAAAAGGGGTTTTCTATTTTCTAGAAAATTAAAATAATTAATGTACAAAAATAAAATGCAACTTTAAGTTGGAATTATTTTTATTAAGTTCAAAATAATTCAAAGAATTTTTGTGATTTTTTCTAGAATTTTTGAACTCCATTTGCAATTTTCTAAAAGTCTATTTGATTTATTGCTTTTTCTGAAATATGCAAATCAAAACTTTGAATCTCAAATGAACACCAAATCAAAATCCAAATTCTGAGTCTCAATTCAAATCCTTGTTCCAAATTCAAATATTTTTGCGACCAATTCTGAATTCCAAATTCAAATATTTTTGCGGCCAATTCTCAATTCAAATTTTTGTTTTGAATTCATCTGAAATTCAAATCTCAGCCGAATTTCAAAATTCAAATTTATATTTGTATTTTGTCTGAAATGAAAATTTTAGAATTTCATTTCAACTTCTGGCCAATTTTTTTTCTTTCCTTCTTTTCTTTCTTTCCCTTTTGCTTTTTCTTCCGTCTTTTCTTTCTTTCTTTCCTTTTCTTTCCCTCTTTTCTTTCCTCCTTTTTCCTTCTTCCTATGGATGCCACTGTCCAGTACAGGCGAACACCATGAAAGCCATCACAAGCTCCTCAAATCCCATGTTTCCCTCCACGATTCTTCGTGAAATCAAAGGCATTGAACTCCCCTCATCATGACTCCTCCATTCCCGCCTCAATCCCCATTTTCACGCATCGAAACTCCGGGAACGTGCCATGTCCGGCCGTGACACACACACATTGATCTCCCTCCATGGTCCACCTCCAACCCTATACAAGAGAGCCCTCGGTGCTGCTCATCTCTCCTCATCCCTATCCGAAAATCTTAGCTCCTCCCTCCCTTCCTTCCTCGTCGCATTCGACATTTTTGTCCCACCAGCTAAACACCATTTTTTTGCCACTAGCACTGCCTACGGTGGAGCCCCGCCACCATTGACCACATCCCTGGCTTTGTCTTTGCGCGTTCTACGTGGTGCTCCCCTCGCCTTCGTCAGAACATCACCGCCACCGTGAGCCCACGACGTACCCTTGGTTCTTCCCTTGCCGTCGGTCGACCATGTGCGTTCCACCACAATCGAGGTGAGCATTGTGTTCCCCGCATTCCTCTCTTCGTTTTGCCTCAAACCCCACATGCTATATTCTCTCCGTTTGCCAGGAACAGTGATGTCTACCCGCCGGCCGCCGAAGGTCTTCTCCGTCGTGTTCCACCGTCATCCGATGTCCCCCTAGCCAAACCATCTATGTCATTGAGTTCGCCTCGCCACGTTCCACATCATGCTTCCATCCCCATCACCTGAAGACCACCGAATCACCGTTGACCATGTCGAACCATGACACTGAAATGCATACGTTGCGTTCCCCGCTTCCTCGGTGAGTTTTTCCAAAATCCGTTCGTGTCATCATCTCCACCTCGTCGCCAAGGTTCCATTTTGCTTGTTCGCTAGCCGCCTCTCCCTTCCCCTCGCCGGTGTCGCTGTTGAGCCAAAGCTCCTGCTGTCTGCTCTGTACTGCTCTGTAACTTCTTCTTCTTCTTGTTTAGTTTTGAGTCACTTTCAAATGAGGCCCGCATGTCATACATTGATCATTTCATTCCTTTCTCTTTCATCCTTCTCTCACTAGCAAATGGGTCCACAATGCATTCACATAATTCTTTTATTTCAGTTTGCATGTAAAACATCCGAAACAGCCATTTTGAGTGAACAATATTTTTGGAATTCTATCATTTCATGTGACATCAAAACTTTCAAAAATTCATTCTCCCTCATACGAACTCTAAATCTGTCAATTCTTTTTCCTAAATTTCCAGGGTCCTTTTTACATGATACGAGGTCATGTAATCAACTTGCCTTTCACACAGGCCTCACACACAAAGTGTGATAGATCAGGGATGTCTTTGACTTTAAGTTGTGGCCAACAGAATGTTGTAGTATTTGGTGCATCATATTGTATCTATGATGACCTAGACGTTCTTGCCATGTTCTAAATAGTTTGTGGTCTTTTACGGCTCATGGAAATATATTCTTCATCACGTTTAATGAACGTGTAGTACTACTACCCGTAGGAGAACGTATGGAGTTTCTCTACTATTTCTTTCGATATCTCTCTCTTAGTGATGAGAATGTACTCAGAACCATTCTCTTCCTCTGTTTCCATGTGGAAACCATTGTTTCAGATATCTTTGATACTTAGTAGAGTTCTAGTTGACTTTGGGAACAATAATACATTCTTAATGATTATTTTTGTTTCTATTAGTAGACTACCGTGACTCTTCTGGTACCTGCAATATTACCACAGTTGTCAGCTATAGTCATTATATTACCAGTATTAGAACTGAAGGTCTGGAAACACTTCATATCCTTTCGGATAGAATTTGTGGTACAACTGTCCACAAGACAGAGTTCATGTTCTCCTTTCATTGTACATCAACTATAAGTAGGAGAAATAATTTGCATGAAAAAATCATTACATACGCATAAATGCAAACATAAGACATGCAAATGAATTATAAATACTTTATTTATTTCATGAACTAAAGACCATAAGAAGTAATTTTAATTCCTAATAGTAATATTGTTGACAAATTTTGGTGCTCAATTTAGTAACACCATCCTAAACACACCATAATTTGACTTCTAAATTTAAGGTGATAATGGAGATTAATTCTTAGGACTCTCCTAATCCTTTTCTGGTTGAATATCTAGTAACTCATAATCCAGTAGAGGAGAATATTCATCATCATATAGAGCATCATCGCCCGATTCCTCCTTTACTATCAGTTGATGTGTTTCATTCTCCTCTTGCTCTCTTTCTACTGGTGCTTCCCAAAAGTGAGCTTCTAGTTTTTTTTTTGGTTTTTCTTTCTTTGAGACTCTTGATAGAGCTCCACCAGATGCTTAGGTATCTAGCAACCTTTTGCCTAGTGACCCTTGAGCTCACACTTACAGTAGGGCCTATTGTCACATGGTGCTTTTATTGGAGACTTCCCCTTCCTCCTGTCTTACCGTTTGCCTTAAAGACAAATGGTTTAGACTTCTTTCCCTAGTCCCCTTTCCTTTTCCATTGACATTCGACCTTTTCTGAATGTTATGCGTCTCAGGTGTACCCAGAGTTCCTGTAGGACGAGCATTATGATTCCTCATGAGGAGCTCATTATGCTCTTCTGCCACTAGAAGTGTAGTTATTAGTTCAGAGTGGTTTCCACAACCCTTTTCTCTGTATTGTTGTGCTAGCACCAGATTTGTAGCTTGGAAAGTGAAAAGGGTTTTCTCGATCAGTTGTCCCTATGTAAAATCTCTTCCACAGAGCCTAAAATGAGAAATTATCCTATAGAGTGCTGAGTTATAAGCCACCATAGATTTAAAATCCTGGAAGCGCAAGCTCGTCCAATTATGCTCGACCCATGGGAGCATTAATTTCCTTTGTTGATTACATCTCTTTCGAAGGGAAAGCCACATGGCTAAAGGATCTCTCTTAGTAAAATACTCATTCTTGATATCCTTATTCAAATGTTGACGTAGGAAGAATATGGCCTTAGCATTGTCTTCCTCTTGGGGCTTATTAGTATTGTTTTGAAGAACAATAGTTGCACTTAGACCTTTGGAGGCTAAGTAGAACTCCATGTCCAGGGCCAAGTTAGGTAGTTGCTCCTGTCAACCGCCAATTCATCAAATTCCATTTTTGCAACATTAGTCATGTTGCTTATAGCATTGTATAGCAACATATATAATTACATAAGGTAATAAATAGGTAGATCATGTACCACACGAGTCAAAAAATGTGTTACAGTAATAAAACAACTTGCATGAGTAGTAAATATCAAAATTTATGGATTTTCTGTATTTTTCTATCAATTTTCTACTAATTTTCTAGCCATAGAACAATTACTATACTTACAAATTAATAGAAAAGCAATTTATGGTGTAAAAGAACTAGAAAACTTCTAATGTTTAATTTGCAAAATTCCACCAAGTGGAAGCCCTCATTCTTTATTCCTAAAGTTCTAGGGTCCTTTTTTGCAAAATTTTGGTCTAGAAGGACCCAATTTTAATAAAACAAGGACTTGTGCTTAATTTCAAAAAACCTGAAGGGTTCTTCTGCAAAATCGCCAAGGCCATTCAGATCTCATCTCGACCAGGCCTTATGGGCCCGAACCAATGGCCTAAATAGGGCCTTTGCATGGCCTGCTAGGGTTTCCCCTAACCCTAGCGTGGCTCGCCTTGAGTGCACGCACGCGCACACACGAAGGCATGTGGCAGCAGCCTTGATGCGCACGACGATGACAACACATGCAATGGCCCGCGTAAGCGATGCGGTGGTGACGACGTAGCTCGAAGGCAACAACGGCGTCTCGCGGTGGTCCGCGTAGCCGATTGATCCCGGACCAATGCGGGGCAGTGCACACCCGGTGCCCCACATCGTCCTCTCCATGGACGATGTTGGTGGAGGCAGCGGCGTGCCCTCTATCCTCATTGGGGATGGAGCCGGAGCCCCTAAACTCATCTGCATACACACGAGGAGGCGGTGCCGTGTGGATATTACCTTGGCCTGGCGTTGCCGCGGAGGCTGATGTTGGCGATCATGGAGCGAAGGCATTGAGGTCATCCAGTCACTCTTCTTCTTGGGTGAAGGCGACGACAACAGCGAAGTATGGCGGTGGTGTCAGCCACAACATGAAGGCGTCGATTTGGCTGGTGACGTGCAACACAGAGGCGACACAAGACACACCTCACCAGATGGCAAGGTCCATGCCCCATGGAGCCCGATGGCACGCACGAGGCGAGCGATGGCGAGCCTGATCCCCGTCGGTGGTGCGGCGCGGAGGTGATGCCATATCCAATTGGGATGGTGAGATCGATCTGACGATGTCGTATTGTGGAGGTGGCGCCCGGTGCTCGGATCACGGGGGTGGTGTGGAGGCGTGTTGCCATTGCCTACATGGTAGTTGCTGGCGGCGCGTGCGTGGTGGTACACGGTCGGATGTCCCGTAGATGGTGATTGGCGAAGGTACGTGGAGGAGTACTCGAACCAATCTCGGTGGAGTCTGGTGGTGCGTACGCAGAGGCGCACGACCGGCCGGCTCGATTGGCCGGCGGCACGCCGTGGAGGTGGCACCCGATCTGCAGTGGCAATGGTGCGTTGGCACGTACGCGGAGGCGTAAGATCGGCAGGATCGACGACAATGAATAGTAGAAAAAAACCAATCTACTAAAAAGAACATTACCGCTAGAAGTTTTCATCAAAGCAACGTACCAGGAAGCCTTAGCTGTAACATCCCAATTTTCTGAGTTTAAAAATCTTTTAATAGTTAGTAGGGAAAAAGTCACCATTTGGTTTTATTTGAATTTAATTCAAAAGCTTAATATTGGACTTTAGAATAAAAAACCTTTAATGTGAATAATCCCAACATAAACAATAGCCAAAACTATTTTATTTGGGTTCTATGTGCTCAGATATATTTTCTAGATTTTTCTAGAATTTTTCTGGGTTCATTTGCTATTTTCTATTGCTCGTTTGAATTTCTGGTATTTTCTAAAATGGAAAAGCTATTAAAATCTCACAAAATCCTTTGGGCCTAATTCCCCAAAACCCCGGCCCGTTCTCTCTTTTCGCCCAGCGCTCCGGCCGCGCTCACGACGACGTGGGCCCCACAAGTCAGCCTTCGCCCCACGCCCGGCCGTTTTCGTGACGTGGCCGCGCCGTCCGCCATTGCCGACCTCCGAGTCCCGTACGACAACGCGAGATTTCCAACAGAACCCCTTCTAGAAAACGCATAGAATCTCATCCTTTATCTCCCCGCATCTTGCCGGATCAAAATCTTATCCCGAGTTCGTTTCTAACTCCGTTTTTCCCGCGAGCTCAACTCGGACTCTTTTAGGGTTCTGCCGCCGTACATCGCTCTGGCCCTTCCCGGACCCTATAAATAGGACCCCCGGGTTCGCCTTTTCAGCCGCAACCCAGAGCCGCCACCTTCACCTCCTCCCGAGCCCTAGCGCCGCCGCAATTGGAGATTTAGGGTTTTTTGCCGCCGGTCTTTTCCTCCATTTGCGCCGCCGCCGACGTCGCTCCGCCCTCGTGGACTACACCACTGGGTTCAGCGTCACTAGGGCTACCTCCAGGAGCCTTCACCGTCGTCGGAACCTCACTGGAGCTCCCATCCGACAAGACCCGATGCAGCTCCGCCGCTCAACCCTCACCGCCGGCCATCTCCGTCGACCTTGACCATCCGGAGTTGCACCCAAAGGTTCGCAATAGCGCCCTCTACGCGCCGGTACCACTCACCACCGGCGAAGCCCCGCCGTTCGCCGTTGCCGTCGGTTTCCGAGCACCGTCGCCTCCGAGCCGACGTGGCACGCCACGTCAGCCGCCACCTCAGTGCCGCGTCAGCCCGTCGCCTGCGTGTCTTCGACGTGGCATCCACGTTGTTGCCACATCAACACCGCGTGGCTCAGTCCACCGGTCCCCAGGTCCCGAGGCTCGGTAGACTTGGTCTACCGTGAGCCGTGTCTCTGACACGTGGGTCCCGCTTGTTAGTTCATTTTTCGCCCCGTCCGAACATTCTCTGATGACGTCAGCGTTGCGCAATAATCCGATTTTTCTGTTAAGAAATAATTCGGAAATTCTGGAAAATCCAATTTAGGGTTTTTCTTTTAGATTTAAACTTCTAGAGCCCATAACTTTTGCATCCGAACTCCGATTGAGCCCATTAAAATTCCAAAATTTATCTAAATTCGAGCTCTATTTATCTGAGATTTTTATTTAATTTTGGAGTTTGTTTTGCCTCTGTTATTTATTTGTTTTGTTTATTTGTCTCGTTTGCGAGTAGACGTCGATTCGTCGGGAAATTTTGGAGAAGAAGGAGCATCCCAAGATCAAGACCAGTACATAGACCTTTTCCAAGGCAAGTCATATCTTTGATCATCTTGAACCCAGTTTTCAAACTACTTTGTTTCAAGTATTGCATTCTACTTTAATTATGTATTTAAATGCTTTTGGGCATAGTTATCATCCAAATTGTTATCATCACGTTGACTTTGTATGCCATAACTCCTTGTCACCCTAGATTGGTTATTAGTTGGTAATATTGTAGCACCAACGTGGGTTGGTTAGATGCGAGTACAATTGCTTAGCCATGCTACGAGTCTCACATCTCATTGGAGTTGCAAATATTGAATTTGACTAAGTGACTATGGAACTTTGTGTAAAACTGTGTGCTATGTGTTATTACTTCGTGATAGCATGTGTTGCACTAAAACCAACTGGGTGGGAAAGGATTTAGACTGAGGCAAGTGGTGGATACTTCATGATATGGTAGACTTTGTGAATGGGAACGATAATCTTTGTGATCTAGTTAGAAAATGGAAGTCTTGCCTTGGTCAATTAAGGACTTAACTTTGTGCGCCATTGAATCGAGCCTCATCAGACGACCACATGCCCGATGGGACGGGCCTAACTTAGTAAGTTATGGATTTTCGGCATTGATGTTCGTGGATAGGTTAGGCTTTGTGATAGGGTGGAGTGTAACTACTTGGTGGTTGCATCGCTCACGCATCCCTGCTCAAGTGTGTTAGACTAGTATTCTCCGTGAGTGGTCTAGCGGAAAGCACATCGGAATGTCAATGTTTGAGATAAAGTTTCGAACTGCTTTGCGTAGTACTTAGGTCCGATCCCGCCGGTTCGTGGTGAATTGATGGGATCTACGCTGAAGTTATTTTCGCTCACGCTGTTTATTTCTCGTTAGTTCTCTCGCGTGGCTTAATAAGTGTAAACTCGACCATAAGGTCAAAACCCTTATTTGTTATTCAAACTAATCGCTTACTTTAATTATCGTTTGTGTGGATTGGTATTCACCTATGTTGACACTGTGTGCACTAGCGTGATCCTGGACTAGTGCGTCATACACAGAGAGTTCCAGAATCGTAATTTTGGGTCCCGACATTAGCTTAGAGTGTTGTCGTGCTGATAACGTATATAATCGAGGTCGCGTTGCCAGCAAACGAAGCACTCAACTTATAAATACTAAACAATAGACAAGAACACAAATATATAGTCACAACCTTCTCTCTTTATTAATCTCTTTACCTGTAGTCTTGTATATACAATGAGAGCCTCCTGCCCCCTTTGTATGGGAGAAAAAGGAAGTATCTTTTTATGTAAGAATAAGTAATGGGAAGCACTAGCGGTCGAACGTACGGGTGGGAGCTCTCACCCGTACGCCCTGACTGCCCTCCGATCTCCATTACACGAGCAGTTCGCAACCGTCTGATCCACCTCCCACAGCTGCGCACAAGCACGACTCATGAACAGCGGCAATTCATGAACCCATGCGAACCCGTGCGCCAACGCTCAAAGCGCCGCTCGCTCGCCACAGAGCGCAGACGCGACAACGACCGCCGGGCGACCGATCTATGCCTCGACTCACCGCATTGGTCGATTTCAAATGCTCGCACGAACTAGCTGCCGCTTGTACATAAACACTACAACTAAAAGTTGAAGAGAAGAAGTTGCAACATTTCCGGACAACGGTTGCAACATCGCTGAATAACAGTTGCAACATCACCGAACAATGGTTGCAACATCACCGAGCAATGGTTGCAACATCAACGGACAATGATTGCAACATCACAAAATAAAAACTGCAACATTTTTTTTCTACGGATGCAAGATTTCATCAAAATCCAAAAATCAATAAAAGGGGAGATGAGAACCGAACCATAGGCGAGCCCGAGCGACTGAAGGTCGAGCGAGCCGAGCTGGGGCGGCGCCGGCAAGGGGAGGGGGCCAGAGGGAGCGGGCTAGGCGTAGGCGACTGGAAGACGAGCTCGAGGAGGCGTCGCAGGCCGCGCAGCCACCCCTCTAACTCCAGCCGCGACGAGCCGCGTCAGCATCGGCGCTCCGCAGAGCCTCGGCGCGCCGCGCAGATCGGGCCGACGACGAACCCCGTGGCGCGCGTGTTCGCTGGCCGAGGCAATGCGCATGTTGTGGCCGGAGGCGCGGCATGTGTGCCGGGCAAGGCGTGAGTGTCGCCGCTTGAGAGATAAAGCAATGGGTGGTTGGGAGTGGTTGGGAGCCGGTGGTTGAAAGCGCCCAATTTTCTAGAGCCAGACGCACGCAGATATCGCCTCCATAAGTAATGTATGACTAAACTAACTAATACACCTTGTGGCCGTAAGCCCTATAATAAGCATTTTGTTTAGATAAAATATCCGTACATAAACAAGCCTTAGAAACAGCCGATATACAATATCTCTTACCTTACCTCCAATTAAACATTTGCTATTTTTCTTACGTGGACTCCCTAAAATAATTTGGCCGATTCTCATCGAACAAACGACCTGGCGCTCCATCTCGACCTTCTCCCGACGTGTCCGCAAGCGGACCCCACCCCACGCCACATAGAGATAGGTGTTGAGGAACCGTCATTGCAAGTCCAAATCGAGCGACACTCAGAGACAAATAGAGAATCGTAAGAACGATGCAAGAACACAAGAACGAATAATAGATGAACACAAGTATGAGAGGGGACTGCAGCTTCTCTTTATTGCTCTTCCAATAATGAATCTATGTACAATGGTTGGGGGCCTCTCCTATATCTAGTCTAGGTGGATGAGGTGCCACCTGATCTGACTCTGGTCAGCCCTGCTTCCTAACACTCCCCTTGGGCTCTCATCCTTCATGTCCATGCCTCGCAAAACTCCATAAAAACCCAAAGTGGAAAAATTTTGGAGAAAGAGTACATGAATCATGTTCGCTATGTCGCACTAATTGCCTCATTAAAACCTTAGCCGAGAAATTTCAGAAAACTCGTCAAGGGAAAAGAGTACAATCCACCCAATTTTATTTAATCTCCGTGATTTGCTCTTTGGGTACTGATCTTCGTGATCAAGCTTTAGTAATGAGTTTGTAAAGGTTCTCCCCGACTCTGCACTTTCTAGGTCTCATCATTCCAATTCCACGCACGCACCTTCAAAGCTAGATGTCGAAGTGATTTAGTGAACAAATCTGCAAGATTTTCACATGACTTAGTATGCAATACCTTAATTTCGTCCATCTTTTGCATTTCATGAGCATAGAAGAACTTGGGGTTGATATGCTTTGTGAGAGGACTTTTCACATAACCCATCCGCACTTGTGCAACACAAGCCGCATTATCTTCATAGATAATAGTGGGGTTTGTGCGTATTCAATCCACATGATCACGGATGTGGTGAATCATCTGCTGAAGCCAAGTACATTCTCGTGAGGCCTCGATAATGCTATTATTTCCGGTGGTTCGTCAAGTCGATACAAGACTCGCTTAGACAATTTTCATGGAATTGCGCCCACCACATATGAATTCATAGCATGTTTGTAATTTGATCAGATGCGGGTCCTACAGTGCATTCGCCATCCGCATTGTCATTCAAAGTTAGATCTTGGTTCTTTCTATAGAATAAACCAAGTTCTTTGCTTCCTTGGAGGTATCGAAGATGTCCTTCATTCCCCGCCAATGCCTTTGGTAGGTTCCGCAGACTATACCTTGCTAGTAGGTTCCCGCAAATACAATGTCCGATCTAGTACGCTTTGCTAAATACATTAGTGCTTCTATTGCACTTCATGCAGGGAATTCCGGTCCCGTGACTTCCTCCCCTTCTTCTTTAGGTCAGCAGAGGTCTTTGTCTTCTCGCAAAGATCTCAACCATTGGCACTTTCAAAGGGTATGCCTTTGGAATTTCGAACCTTAGACACTTAGAGTGTAGGTTGATCGATATACTAATATTCCTTCAGGACATGCTCAAGCTCCAAGCCTAGGCAAAATTTGGTTTTACCCAAATTTCAACTCCACTCTGTAAGAGCTTGCTTTCCTAATATCCTTCAGTGGTTAGATGCTATTCGGATCATCTTCATACATCGTGATTATACAAAATCCATTCCGGGATCTTCGATAAATACACGTAGATTATTCTCATTGTTCGTAGCCTTTCATGCATAGAAAGTCGCCTGCGATTCTACCACATTTCACTCGATTGCTTAGGTTCGCATAATGACTTCTCGAAGTTTCACACTGCACATATTTTTATTTTCTTTGTTTTGATTCGACAATGATACATTCTGTATCTTCATAAATGTCCAATCCAATATTTCATAAAGGTATGTCGTACCACATCCATCAATTTCACTTCTAACTTCAAGTTCACCGCCATTGAGATAAATGTCTAAAGGGGTTCTCGCCATGATCGGGAATAGGTTTCTTCATAATCATCTCCGGATGTTCAATAAAACCTTGTGCAACGAGCCTTGCTTCTTTCATTTCTCTTTCAACAAAATACCCACTTATGCCCTGCTGTGGTGCACATGGGGAGGCGTGCACATGTGCCCAAACGTCTTTCTTTTATTCAGTAGATATTAATTCTCGCTTCTATTGCCTTTTTCCAATCTTTCCAATCTGATCTTTTCACATTCAATGAGCGATACAGGCTCTAGATCAAGATCAATGATTGTGGCAATTTTTCTTTGCAAAGTATATGTCGACATTGGCTGTTGTCATATTCAAAGATTCTCCCGATGTCATAAATTTTATAACTATTTCTTCAAGGGGCGATTCTTCTAATGCTTCTACTTGCTCACCGCTGCTTCCAATTGCGGGGCAATTCCCTTTAGTTTTTCAGCTCCGATGTGTGTGCACACATCCATGGGGATGTTCAATTCTGGTATGCCTTTTCCAAGGTTCCATACCGATGCCAGTCTCAACCGCTTCCTTCGGTTCTAGGGCACTTCGTGATTGGTCGTGACAAGTCCTTCTTATCCTTTTCATCAAAGCGCCCCTGCCATTGCCGGATTCGAGGGACCGGAGTTCTCGCCCTTTTATTCCGAGGCCTCTGGACGGATTAGGATACCTTCAATGGTATTTCAACCTCTCCGTGCATTGCTTGCGTGCAAATGCTACTTATTCACGCTCTTCAAATCACTAAAGTAGTCCGCGCTTGATTCGCTAATACTTGCAAATCAATTATCTTCGGACTTCAATTGTCTTCTAGACTTCAATTCAATTATCTTCCGGATGCAAATATCTTCGACTTCTATTTGCTTCACTAGTGCGGGTCATATGCATAGATTTCAATTATCTTCGACTTCAATTGTCTTCTAGACTTCAATTATTTCCGACATTATCATCAAGGGTTGATTTCTCCCTAATGACGGAAACTAACCTCGGTCCAAATACTCGATTATGGATGCCGCCTCATAACCAACGATATGGACTTTGAGAAGACCCCTCGGTGGTGGTATAGGTATATAACCCTGGGATTGGGCTTGGCCCATTTGCGGTTGCATAGGTGGATGGGTGGCCGACCAAAGAAGGGGGCGTGCGTAGTTGGTAAATTACTCGCCCTAAACCCTAGCCGAACCAGCCCCTTTCCCCTCTCCCACGTCCCACTCTTTCCCCTTGGTGGTCGCCACAAACTCCCTCTCCACGCCCCTTCCCCTGGTTGTCTTCCTCCCTTGCACCTCCCAAGCCCTCCAAGTTGTTCCCCTTTGCTGCCGGCAAGAGGAAGGAGAAGAACCACCGCCAAGGAGGAAGAAGAAGGGGAAAGAAGAGAAGGGAGAAGAGAAGGAAGAGAGGAAAAGGAGGACCTTCTTCGGGGTTTGTTGTCGTCGTCCAGCACGTCATCAAGGGTAACGACGGGTTCCTCGTGTTGTATGATAGTCATTAGAAGCGTTTGCCATTAGATCGATTGCATCGGTTAAATTCTGTTCTCTGTTCAATTTTGATCAGTAGCTTGCGCGGCCGATTTCATGTGGTTATAGGCAGAATTAGGAGTTTGGATCTCCTAGAGAGTTGTAGGTTATGTTCTTAGCTTTCGTTGGCCGCCAAGATCGCCCAAATCCGATTAACGGTCTGGGAGATATGAATTTTCTAGTGTTGCTGTCCTGTGGTTCTGTCAGTTTCTGGCAGTCTGAGGTAATTGGGTTAAAACTGCTATTTAAAAGGAGAATCAGGGGATCTCAGAATAACGAAAAATGTGGGTAATTTCTGTACCTTTTCATAGAGTTAACGAACACAAGATTTGGACTTTCGTAGCAAAAGTTATGGTGGTTTTAGCGTACTGTCCAGAGAACCCGACGAGAATTCTGTCGTCTGATGGTTGGTTTGATAGGGGAAGTTAAGGGCAGAATCAAGAGGGCTCCCCAACTAGGTTTATTTAGGTAATTCAATTACCTTTTCAGAAAGTCTAAGAGCATATTAATTGGACTCCTGAGCAGGAAGTTATGTATTTTAGAAATTGGCTGTTTCCAGTAAGCACCAAAATGATCGCTAGAAATTGGAGGTTTTGCTTACACTTGAGAGTTAGCGAGTTTTGTTGCGTTATTATTTATGCTCTTGGTCCAGCATGTTGGTATTAGATTGGGATACCTTTATGTTCAAGTGGGAGCGCGGTTCCAGGGGCAGCACCCTCTTCGCGTCCACCGCTCTCGCGGGTTGAGGCAAGTATTCGGGCTATTATATGTGTATGTTTGGTTCATGTGTTTGTGATGTATCTTGATAGCATAGCCATGCTTGCCTGTTATGAGATGTGCACTGTTTACCTTGATGACATGCTAGTATAGTTAAATGGATCCACTGTATGTTGTTATCGATTACATGTTAATGAGAATTTGAGGTATTCTTGCGTATGAGTATGTTATCATGGTGCGTGTGCATATTGTGAGCATATAGGTGCCTTGGTCACGTGGTGACCAAGCACATACAGTTGAAGTCCCCGTCATGTAGATGACGGGCTTGAGGTCCCCACATTCGTGGAATGTGGGCTATGAAATAAAGAGGTCCCCATCATTAAGTGATGGGCAAAGGTCCCTATACATGTGGTGTATAGGTTTTGGTCCCCGTGTGAGAGGGCACATGTGCAAGGGTATTCAATGATGGTTGTATACCCGCATGACACGGTAAAATGCGAAAGAGATAAAGTTCAAAGGAGCATTGCATAGTTTGCATATCATGAGACATTTGGCTATGGTTAGTGTAATGAGATTGTGGTTTACAGATGCTATGTTTGAGTTCATGTTTATGGCCTTGTTGATACTTGCTGAGTCGTTGGGCTCACTCTTGCTTTAATGTGTTTTAGGTACCCATGGCAGAACGATACGATCGGGAGGAGTAGATGTGGATGCACTCACTACATCACATACTTAAGGCGCTTGTCGCTTAGTCTAAATTTAGAATAAAATGAACTGTTTAAATAACTCCCATGGATGGAGTGGTTGAGTTTACTGTTTAGTAGTAATAAAGATGTTACTAGCCTTGGTTGGTTCTTTTGATATTCATGCATGTTTGGAATAAATTGATTATGAGGATTTGTTTATGCCATGTGATAGTAATGAACTCTCGCTTTGTTGATTAAACAAAGGAGACTCATTAAAATTTGTATTTGTGCTAGGAAAGTTTATTTCCAGTAGCATTCCAGACTCTTTGAGAGTCGGGTGTTCTGATTATGAATTTTCGCATTGATGTTCGTGGATAGGTTAGGCTTTGTGACAGGTGGAGGTGTAACTACTTGGTGGTTGCATCATGACGCTTTGTCGCATCCCCGTCCCAATGGTGTGTGTTAGACTAGTATTCTCTGTGAGCTGGTCTAGCGGGAAAGCACATCGGGAATGTCAATGTTTGAGATGAAGTTTTCGAACTATTTTGCGAGTACGGTTGTGTACTCACGCTTGTTGTAAAACTTGCGCCCAAACCTACAGAAGAGGAGGAGTCTACGCCTGTTTTCGAGGAGGAGTTCGCCGAAGGTTGCTGATCGTTTAGGTCTGGATCCCAGTCGGTTGTCTGTGGTGAATTGATGGGATCTACGCTGAAGTTATTTTCGTTCTGCTGCTGTTTATTTCCCTGTTAGCCCTGCGTGGCTTAATAAGTGTAAACTCGACCATAAGGTCAAAACCCTTATTTGTTATTCAAACTAATCGTTCACTTTAATTATCGTTTGTGTGCACTAGCGTGATCCTGGACTAGTGCGTTATACACAGAGAGTTCCAGAATCGTAATTTTGGGTCCCGACATTAGCTTAGAGTGTTGTCGTGCTGATAACGTGTATATAATCGAGGTCGCATTGCCAGCAAACGAAGCACTCAACTTATAAATACTAAACAATAGACAAGAACACAAATATATAGTCACAACCTTCTCTCTTTATTAATCTCTTTACCTGTAGGCTTTTATATACAATGAGAGCCTCCTGCCCCCTTTGTATGGGAGAAAAAGGAAGTATCTTTTTATGTAAGAATAAGTAATGGGAAGCACTAGCGGTCGAACGTACGGGTGGGAGCTCCCACCCGTACGCCCTGACTGCCCTCCGATCTCCATTACACGAGCAGTTCGCAACTGTCTGATCCACCTCCCACAGCTGCGCACAAGCACGACTCATGAACAGCGGCAATTCATGAACCCATGCGAACCCGTGCGCCAACGCCTCAAAAGCGCCATCTCGGCCACAGTAGCGCAGACGACGACGCCGCCGGCGACCGATCTATGCCTCGACCACGGGCATTGGCTGACCCCAAATGCTCGCGCACTAACTAGCCGCTTGTACATAAACACTACAACTAAAAGTTGAAGAGAAGAAGTTGCAACATTTCCGGACAACGGTTGCAACATCGCCGAATAACAGTTGCAACATCACCGAACAATGGTTGCAACATCACCGAGCAATGGTTGCAACATCAACGGACAATGATTGCAACATCACAAAATAAAAACCGCAACATTTTTTTTCTACGGATGCAACATTTCATCAAAATCCAAAAATCAATAAAATGGGAGACGAGAACCGAGCCATAGACGAGCCCGAGCGACTGAAGGTCGAGCGAGCCGAAATGGGGCGGCGCCGCAAGGGAGGGGCCAGAGGAGCGCGGGCGCGAGGCGATCGGAAGACGAAGCCGAGGAGGCGCCGCAGGCCGCGCAGCCACCCCTCTAACTCCAGCGCACGAGCCGCGTCTAGCATCGGGCGCCTCCGCAGAGCCCGGTCGCTGCGGCATCGGCTCAGTCGACGCAACCCCTGTGCGCGTGTGTGCTGCTTGCTGGAGGCAATGCGCATGTTGTGGCTGGAGGCAGTGCATGTGTGTGTGCTGGGGCAGTGCGTGAGTGCCGCTGGCTTGGAGAGATAAAGCAATGGGTGGTTGGGAGTGGTTGGGAGCCTGGGTGGTTGAAAGCGTCCGAATTTTCTAGAGCGCTTGTACGTACGCGTATTATCAGTTCTCATAAATAATATATGATTAAACTAACTAATATACCTTGTGGCCGTAAGCCCTATAATAAGCATTTTGTTTAGATAAAATGTCCGTACATAAACAAGCCTTAGAAACAGGCCGATATACAATATCTCTTACCTTACCTCCAATTAAACATTTGCTATTTTTCTTACGTGGACTCCCTAAAATATTTTGGCCGATTCTTACTGAACAAAACGACCTGGCGCTCCATCTCGACCTCTCCCGACGTGTCCGGCAGGCGGACCCCACCCCACGTCACATAGAGATAGGAACGCGCGCGCACACAGCGATAACACATGCACCGGCCTTGAGTTTTGGACGTGCACAACTTCCTGATTTATTGCCTTTTAATCTGCCACCTCCCTCCCTTATCACCAGGTCTCTCTTCCAAAAACATGTACGAGTAGGTGCCCTTGCCAGCTTCGGTTTGGAAATAATATTGTAGTCCAAAACAAACAGCATCGTGATCTTCTTTGGTTTTATTATCATGATATCCTCCTCCAGTCCTGGCTCAAGTGCAAATAGATGTATATCGTAAACATGCAGGTCTCTACTAGAGTCACATGCAATTCCTTGCGTTTCGTGATTGCGCACGTCCATGTGCACATGCATTGCTATGTGATGCAATGGCAAAGAGAGAATATGCCGGTTTCTCTTATGGATCACTGTGTTCTTTAAGTCAATTAGTAGTACAGTAGTATTGTCAGGATGCATTGATACTCCATCGACCATCAGTCCATTTGTCGCTGATTAGAATAGTAGAGAAGAAAAAGAGAGAGGAAAAGGTGGTTTCCGTGGCCGTGTCATACTTTTACTACACTAGTAAATATTCCACGCGATAGTTGTGCAATCACATTTTGTAACTTTTCTTGTCATTTATCATAATTTCGATTATAGAAGAGCTAGCTCTACTTTTCCATGTTTTAAAAAGCAAGAAAAATAGATATGTCTTCAATGTATATATCTATTCAAATGTAAGGTATGCGGTGTATTGTTAAATTATCAACAGTAACATGCATAGGATTTTTTTATATATTAAAACAGCTGGATTTCCTCGCTAATTAGTGCGCCACGTCATCCATGCATCCAGTGCCGTTCGATCTTGCTACTAGGCTATGTGCGTCTCATCCGTGCATCCAGTGTCGTCCGATCTTGCTCCAGGCTATGTGCGCCTTTAGATCACGGAACGCTGGGCTCCAGGAACCTTCCGAATCTCCTGCTCCAAGGGAGACAAGCTCGGGATGGTATTCGTCCACAGCAGGGCTTGCGAACGAAGGCATGGCCGGCATGGAGTCAGCGGATGCGGACTTGGTGGGCGAAGGCACGGTCGATCCCGCGGGTGTAGACTTGGTGGGCGACGGTACCTTAGCAATGGCCCCGGAGGAACCATGGGTGTTGCCGGACACGAGGACGAAGTTTTCCTCCATGTCGTCATCATAATTGGAGATGTCGAGGATGCTTTCTTCTCTCCAAGTGGGCAAGTTGTGATTCATCAGCAAAGCATAAGACACATTACCAAAATTGAGTAGGCGAAAATGATGATAGCGCTCCCCACGGTCGGTGCCAGTTGTCGACGTCTGGACTCTCGTCACAGAATGGACAAACAAGAGTATAAAAGGAAAATGGAGATTACTATCTATTCGCCAAGAGATTTGAAATGGTGATGTGTATTGCAAAGAGTATGCTATGATTACAGGGAAAAGACTATGAATCTCAATCTGAATTCGAGTCGGAATATCCTATCTCGAAGGCACATAGGCCAGGCTATTTATAGCTTTACAAGCGTTGGCAGTTAGTTGCAGTAGTACCTCTTCGCGCCAAGGGTTGCGTCTCTTCACGTCAATCGTCGTGTCCCTTCGTGATGATCGTTATAGCCGATATCTCCACATGCAGCTGTTATTAGCCACACGTGGGCAATTGCCTTCTAGGACCTCCTCTGCGAGGAAGAGGTCCTGGAGAGGTCCTAGAGGAGGTCCTAGAGAGGTCCGGAAAAGTCCTGAGGATGTCCTGGAGAGGTCCTTTAGAAGAAGTTGGGAACGGTCAAAGAAAAGACTTCTAGGCCCACGTTCTGAATGCTTAGTTAATCTTAGGCCCAGAAAGGTAACTTGGGCTAAGCAAAACCATGCTTATTTATTAATATGCGAATAAAGATATAATTGGATCATTGACTAGTCAACAATCATCGTCACCATATCCAATTGGGATGGTGAGATCAATCTGACGATGTCGTGCTGTGAAGGTGGCGCCCGATGCTCGGATCACAGGGGTGGTGTGCACTTGGAGGCGTGCTGTCGTTTGCCTACATGGTACTTGCTGGCGGCGCGTGCGTGGTGGTACACGGTCGGATGTCCCGTAGATGGTGATTGGTGAAGGTACGTGGAGGAGTACCCGAACCAATCTCGGTGGAGTCTGACGGTGTGTACACAGAGGCGCACGACCGGTTGGCTCGGTTGGCCGGCGGCATGCCGCGGAGGTGGCACCTGGTTGGCGGTGGCAATGGTGCATTGGCACGTACGCGGAGGCGCATGACTTGCGGGATCGACGGCAATGAATAGTAGAATAAAAACCAATCTACTAAAAAGAACATTGCCGCTAGAAGTTTTCATCAACGCAACATACTAGGAAGCCTTAGCTCAGAGTGTTGTCGTGCTGATAACATGTGTATAATCAAGGTCGCGTTGCCGGCAAACGAAGCTCTCAACTCATAAATACTAAACAATAGACAAGAACACAAAGATATAGTTACAACCTTATCTCTTTATTGATCTCTTTACCTATAGGTTTGTATATACAATGAGAGCCCTCCTCGCCCTCCCTTTGTATAGGAGAAGAAGGAAGTATATTTTTATGTAAGAATAAGCAATATGTGACTAAACTAACTAATGCACCTTGTGGTCCGAGAGCCCCATAATAAGCATTTTGTTTAGATAAAATGTCTGTACATAAACACGCCTTAGAAACGGGCCGATATACAATATCTCTGACCTTATCTCCGATTAAACCTTTGCTAATTTTTTTACGTGGACTCCCTAAAATAATTTGGCCGATTCTTACTGAACAAAACTGTTAAGAAACCGGTCGCGACCAAGAGTCCTGGCCTAGGTGGGCACCTCATCCACCCGTAGCCTATATATAAGAGGGGGGACCCCCGACCATTGTACACGATCATTGAGAAGAGCAATAAAGACAAGCCTGCAGTCTCCTCATATCTCTGTGTTCATCTCTTATTCTGTTTTTGTGATTCATGCATTGTTCTTACGATTCTGAGTTTGTCTACGAGGTAATCGCTCGGATTGGACTCGCTAGCGACGGTTCCTCAATACATTATCAGCACGATCGACTCTCCTCGCATCGAAAAGGTAACCGTTGATGAACGACACTCGTAGATTGAATCGTATTTCTAGATCGCTTTAAATTCTGCAAATTTGCTTTCTAGATTGGTTTTCTACAGTGCAAATTCGCTCTAATCTACCGCGAGCAGACTTGAAGTCGCTGACACAATGTCGATCGGTAGATTGCATGAAAGAGTGGATGTCGATTGTACCATAGATTGAAAGATGCTAATTCGTTCTAATCTACCGCGAGCCGACTAGAAGTCGCCAACAAAGCTGATCGGTAATTGCATGAACGATGATTTGGATAATTTGTACTGCATTAACAATGATTGCATGAGTAGTAATTGCATGATGAACAGTAAAAAACAATGATTGCATGAGTAGTAATTGCATGATGAATAAGAAAAAACCAACAAAGATACCCCCGTGCACGCTGCCGCACAATCCGCACCATGGCCACACCCTTGCCGTACTCGTGATGGCCGCTGCCGCAGACGGCCACAGACGCCACACCGCTGCGCCCGTATGCGCCTCGACAAAAAAATTCATTGAATTCAAAGAGCATGTCTCGTCTCAGCGTGCCCCCTGCCGGCGCCCCCCACACACTGCCGCCGGCTTGAAGCCGGGACATCACCGGCTTGAAGCCGCCACGGTCGCCCGAAGCCATGTTGCCTCCCCGCCACCATGGCCGGCTTGAAGCCGCCACGGTCATCTAAAGCACCACCATGGCCCCCACTAACCGGGCGCATCCAGCCCTGCAAGGCCATGGCAAAGAAAAAAAAGGGAGGGGGGACTCCGCCGCCACGCTTGAAGCCTCGACGGCCGCGCCCGGCCAGGCGCATGCCGCACAACCTTGAAGCCGCACCGGCGGACTCGTGGACGACGCCGCGGACCGCCTGTGAAGGGCCGCCGCTCGGCATCGCCGCGACGGAAGCCGCTGCCGCGCCCGTACGCGCCTCCCGTCGGCCTCCCGTCGCCGCGCCCGCATGCGAGCCAAGGGACCCGGCCGCCACGGACCGCGCTTGGAGCGCCGCCGCTTGGCCCGCGCTTGTAGCCGCGCCGCGCTTGTTGCCTCAGCCCTCTACGCCGCGAGCCCGCAGCCAGCGCCTCTCACCGCAAGGCCATGGCGCCGCCGGCCCTCCCACCCCGCATGGTCTCCCCCGCACGTGCTCCCGTGGTCGCCCGTTGCCGGCCACCTCCTCACGGTGCCCATGGGGCCGCCGCCTTCGGCCGCCCGTAGCCGCCGCACCCACGCGCTGGGGTTACCGCCACACGGTTCCCATGGGGCCACCGCCGCTCGCGCGCGCGCGTGCACTGCCCTTTCGCATCAGAGTCACCACGCCCACATGGTCGCCGGTAGCGGGCCGCCTCCTCGAGGCTCCTTTGAGCGCCGCCACGCATGGGCTCTTTCGAGTAGCCGCCGGCGCCCTCTTGAGAGAAGGGGCAAGGGAAACCCTAATCGGCATCCTCCTTTTAACCGGCCGAATGGGCCAAATTTTTTTTGAAGCATGGGCCGACCGAAAAGGCCAAGCGGGTTGAATGCCCAAAAGAAGGGGTGGACGAAAATGGGAAATTTGTGGAAAACCCTTGTAATTATGAAAATTACGATGATTGTTACGTGGGTGAGGGAATTTGGCAAAAAGGGCCTCAAAAATTCTAAAAATTGCGCGCAAAATCTTCTCTGTACTGAAATTTTGCGTATTAACCCTTGAAAGTTGCAGAATTCACCGAAAATACTTTTTCCAGCAGAAAAGGGTCTTAGGAATTCAATTTTTGAATCAGTTTTTGCATTTGAAGCATGTTTAACTTTGTTATTGTTATTTCTATGCAATTTATTTACTATTTTGATTATCTGTGATTGTTTATATTGCTTTTAATCACTAAAAATAGCAGTAAATTATGAAAAATGCATAGAAAAATACAGGATTACGAACCAGGAGTTTGAAGAGTATTATGAGAATTTTGCAACTATTTTATGTAAATTACCAGCAGTAATCTTATGAACTCTTTGTATGAATATGGAAATGACTGGCATTACGAACCGGGAGTTCGAAGAACTGACCCAACATGGCCAGAATTTGTACAAAGTTTGTACCAGTCTTCAATTATGTGGTAATGTACTCACGGATGAGCAGAAGATTGAGAAGACTCTCTCTACCTTTCACCCGAATACGGTGCAATCCGCACGCAACTATCGTCAAGATGGGTACAAGCAGTATGCCGAATTAATTGACATCATGTAAGTTGTGGAAGCTCAAGATGATGTTCTGATGAAGAACTGCATCTCATAGCCACCTAATAGCAATATTGGCCATGAAGCTAATGCTAGCAGTTACAAGGTGATAAATCCTCTCACGAAGGAGAGGGGTAAGAAGGGTGTGATAAATCCTCTCACGAAGGAGAGGGGTAAGAAGGGTAAGGTCATGGGTCGCACGTTATTGATGTTTTCCAGTCTAAGAAGAAGGGCAAATAACAGCATGAGGCATACCTCGCCATTGCAGGCATAGAAGATTCACATCCATTAGTTGCACTTATAGATGTGGACAGCCCAGTAGCAGCCCCCATCACCCCTCCTTTGGACATTGTAGCGGCCGTAGTCGTAGTTGCATAAGAGGAGATTGAGGCAGAAGTTTCTGAATACTTCGCTGATTCGATCTAGTGCACGCATTGCATTTGGAGATTTTTCCAGTCAATCAGCAAGAATGCTGGTAGTCTTACGGCAATCGTAAGCAGCGATACTTGTATAACAGGCTCAGGAAGGGCCATAATTATACTCTCAATGGGCACAACTTTGGTCATTGAAGAAGCCTTGTTGTACCTAGAATCGACTAGAACTCTCAAGGATATTCGCGCTAACGGTTTCCACGCAGAGACTGAAGAAGAGTATGGTACAGAATACCTGCTCATTAAAAAGCGTGAAGAAAGTAGAACAATGACATTAGAATGTCTTCCTTCATATAAAACTGGGCTATACTATACTAATATTAAGGCACCTGCAGCCTATACTGCCTTGAAAATCGTATTTAGAAGCTCTGAATTTTTCTATCTCTAGCATGATAGATTATGCTGCCTAGGTCTTGGATGATGGGAAATATAATTAACAATTTACAGGGACATAACATCAATGTAAAACTTTCCCGAATCAGAAAGATTTTGTGTGCCCTGTATGTGTCACCGAAAATTAACTACTAGACCTCCTGCTCTGAAAGCGAAGGATGAAGTCTCTACATTCCTGGATCGTATCCTGGGAGACATTTGCGGTCCTATACAGCCTTTGTAAGGGTCATTTAGGTATTTTATGGTGCTCATCGATGCTTCCTCGGAATGGTCGTACGTATGTTTATTGTCTACGAGAAACCATGTTTTTGCAAAAGCTAAATCTCGCAGATAATTAACAGTTGAAAAATAATTTCCCTGATCATCACGTGAAGTCCACCTAAATGGACAACGTTGGAGAATGAACTCCGAAGGCATTTGATGATTATTGCATAAAAATGGGAATTAAAGTTGAGCAATCTGTACCGCATGTCCGCGCCCAGAATGGACTGGTAGAACTTTGAAGAATTGTAATTTACCAACTACATGTCGGGGACATGCAGTCCTGCTCGCAGCAGCTCTCATCAAGTTTAGACCGTCGGCCTATAACATCCATCCACCTATACAATTAGCGTAAGGGTCAGCACCGAAAACTTCTCATCTTCGCAGGTTTGGTTGTAAGGTTTATGTACCTAAACCACCATCGTCGCGAACTGCAATGGGTCTTCTCCGAAAGTCTGGGATATACGTTGGTTATGAGACATCATCCATAATCAAGTATTTGGACCCTATGATTGGAGATTTGCATAATACTCGATTCGTTGATAATATATTAGATGAAGTAAATTTCCCATCATTAGGGGAGGAAATCAACACTTGATGAAAATATCGGAAAATAACGTGGCAAGCCATAGGATATCCAGAAGACAATTGAAGTCTAGAAGACAATTGAAGCCCAGAAGACAATTAGAATCCATGCTTACGATCCGCACACTGGTGAAGCAAATAGGGAAGTCCAGAAGATAATTGAAGTCCAAAAGACAATTGAAATCCAGAAGATAATTGATTTGCAAACATTAGCGAATCAACTGCCACAGCACTTTAGTGATTTGAAGAGCGTGACCAAGTCGCATATGCCTATACGCAATGCACCGGAGAGGGTTAAAATGCCGATGAAGGTATCCCTAATCCCGTCCAGGGGCCTCAGAAAAGGATAAGAACTTCGGCCCCTCGAATCCGAAGTAACCGGGGACGCCTGGTGAAAAGTGATGAGAGAGACTTGACACAGCCGATCACCAAAGTACCTTAGAACCAGAAGGGGAGTTAGTTGAGACCTGGCACCGGTATGGAACCTTCAGAAAAGGCATACCAGAATTGAATATTCCCATGAAGGGAGACATCACCATGGATGTTTGCGACACATCGGAGCTGAAAAACTAAAGGAACTTGCCCCGCAATTGGAAGTAGCGGTGAGCAAGTAGAAGCATTAGCAGAACCGCCCTATGAAGAAATAGCTATAAATTATGTGACCACAGGAGAATCTATGAATAGAGCAACAACCAATGTCGACATCTATTTTGCAAAGAAAATTGCCACAATCATCGATCTTGATCTAGAGCCTGCATCGCTCGCTGAATGCAAGAAAGATCAGATTGGAAAGATTAGAAGAAGACAATAGAAGCAGAATTAATATCTCTGAATAAAAGAGAGGTATTTGGGCCTGTAAGCCACACGCCTCCCCATGTGCACCCTGTAGGGCATAAATGGGTATTTGTTCGAAAGAGAAATGAAAACCATGAAGTTGTAAGATATAAAGCAAAGCTTGTCACACAAGGTTTCACTCAAAGACCAGGAGTTGATTATGAAGAAACCTAATCCCCGGTCATGGGTGGAACTACATTTAGATATTTAATCTCAATGGTCGAAAGTGCTAATGGTCGGGAGATCTTTGCAGCAAGACAAGGACCTGTACAGACCTAGAGAAGAGGGGCGAGGAAGTCCTGGGACTGGAACTCCCATACTTAAGTGCAATAGGAGCACTCATGTATTAAGCAAACTGTACTAGATCGGGCATTGCATTTGCCGTAAACCTACTAGAAAGGTATAGTACAGAACCTACAAAAGGCATTGGCAGGGAATAAAGGATATCTTCCGATACCTCCAAGGAAGCAAAGAACTTGGTCTGTTCTATAGAAAGAACCAAGACCTAACGATGAATGCCAATGCAGATGACAGGTACCTATAGGATCCGCATATAGCCAAATCACAAACAGGCTATAAACTCCTATGTGGTGGAACTGCAATTCCATGCAAATCGTCTAAGTAGAGTCTTGTATCGACTTCAACGAACCACTCGGAAATAATAGTATTGTACGATGCCTCACGAGAATGTGCTTGGCTTCGGCGGACGATTCACCACATTCAGCAGTCGTGTGGATTGAATACCACACAAACCCCCACTATTTTTCTATGAAGATAATGCAGCTTGTATTACACAAGTGCATATGGGTTATGTGAAGAGTCCTATCACAAAGCATATTAACCCTCAAGTTCTTCTATGATCATAAAATGCAAAAGATGGACGAAATCAAAGTATTGCATACTAAGTCATGTGAGAATCTTGCAGATTTATTCACTAAGTCACTTCCAGCATCTAGCTTTGAAAGATGCATACGTGAAATTGGAATGATGAGACTTAGAAAAGTGCAGAATTCAGGGGGAGAACCTTCACAAACTCATTATTAAAACTTGATCATGAAGATCGAGTACCCAAAGAGTAAATCCTGGAGATTAAATAAAATTGGGTGGATTGTACTCTTTTTCCCTTGACGAGTTTTTCCGAAGTTTCTCGGTTAAGGTTTTTAATGAGGCAATTCGTGCAGCATAGCAGAACATGATTCATGTACTCTTTCTCCAAATTTTTTTCACTGGGTTTTTATGGAGTTTTAACGAGGTATGGACATGAAGGATGAGAGCCCAAGAGGGAGTGTTAAGAAATCGGACCCGTGACCAGGAGTCCTGGCCTAGGTGGGCACCTCATCCACCCGTAACCTATATATAGGATAGGGGACCACCGACCATTGTACACGATCATTGGAAAGAGCAATAAAGAGAAGCCTGCATTCCCCTCATATCTCTGTGTTCATCTTTTCTTGTGTTCTTGTGTTTTTGCATCATTCTTACGATTCTGAATTTATCTACGAGATAATTGCTCGGACTGAACTCGTAAAGACGATTCCTCGACAAAAACGACCTGTGCTCCATCTTGATCTCTCCCGACGTGTCCGGCAGGCGGACCCCACCCCATGTCTCATAGAGATAGGACGCGCGTGCACACAGCGAAAACACATGCACCGGCCTTGAGTTTTGGACGTGCACAACTTCCTGATTTATTGCCTTTTAATCTGCCACCTCCCTCCCTTATCACCAGGTCTCTCTTCCAAAAACATTTACGAGTAGGTGCCCTTGCCAGCTTCGGTTTGGAAATAATATTGTAGTCCAAAACAGACAGCATCGTGATCTTCTTTGGTTAGTTTTATTTTCCTGATATCCTCCTCCAGTCCTGGCTCAAGTGCAAATAGATGTATATCGTACACATGCATGCAGGTCTCTACTAGAGCCACATGCAATTCCTTGCGTTTCGTGATTGCGCACGTCCATGTGCACATGCATTGCTTTATGATGCAATGGCAAAGAGAGAATATGCCGGTTTCTCTTATGGATCACTGTGTTCTTTAACTCAAGTAGTAGTACAGTAGTATTGTCAGGATGCATTGATACTCCATCGACCATCAGTCCATCTGTCACTGATTAGAATAGTAGAGAAGAAAAAGAGAGAGGAAAAGGTGGTTTCCGTGGCCGCGTTATACTTTCACTGCAGTAGTAAATATTCCACGCGATAGTTGTGCAATCACATTTTGTAACTTTTCTTGTCATTTATCATAACTAGTATACTCTGCCGCACCTTGGCGCTGTGTGCGGCGCCGCACGCCGTGTAAACACCCTTGGCCGGTGGGGCCGCGGCATAGACAGAGGGAGAAACGGCCGGGCGTGGAGAGGCTCGCGCGGCCGCACGCCGTGCGAAAGCCTCATGCGTGGGTCCGCGCGCGGAAAAGCCTGGCGAGCTGCGTGCGTGGGGCCCGCGTGTGGAAAAGTTGCTCGCGCACTCGCGAGGAGGCGACGGTCGAGACGGAAAGAGGAAGAGGATCGGACGGCCGCGAACGCGCGCGATTCGCAGGCAAGGAAAACCCGACGTCGATCGGACGGACGGGAACGAAACAAGCCCGAAATCGGACGGCCGAAACAAAACGAACGACGTGACCTCTCTCTCCTCGCCCCAAAACTCCCACGATTTAACCGGTAGGATATTTCGATTATAGAAGAGCTAGCTCTAGTTTTCCATGTTTTAAAAAGCAAGAAAAAAAGGACATGTCTTCAATGTATATATCTATTCAAATGTAAGGTATGCAGTGTAATGTTAAATTATCAGCAGTAACATGCATAGGATTTTCTATATATTAAAACAGCTGGGTTTCCTTGCTAATTAGCGCGCCACGTCATCCGTGCATCCAGTGCCGTCCGATCTTGCTCCAAGGCTATGCGCGCCTTTAGATCTAGGTGGATACATCCGTGCATCCAGTGCCGTCCGATCTTGCTCCAATGCTACGTGAGCCTTTAGATCTAGTCTTTATCTACCGATGCAAGGTATCAACGAGAGCCTTCGCCAAACTTCTAAATTCTTCCTTTCGCCGCCGCCTCCCGTGCGCTCTCCTCTACTCACGCTCGCCCTCGCCTCTGCCTCCTGCTCGTGCGCCGTCGCCGCATCACCTCTTCCCCGAGCCCCGCCAGCTACAGATAACCACCCCCACCTCCTCCCTGAGCGGCCACCGCGAGCTCCCGTAACTTTGTTGTTTCTTTATTAGACAAACAAACTCGTCAAGACGGAAGAAGAGGTCAAGCTTGTGTGACATGGTCCCGGAAATTCTTACATGCATTGCTTTATGTAATGATAGGGATGGTCTATCTTCTCATATGTTTAACTGCATCCTGATCTTTGCGCTTCCCTCTTCAACCTGCAGCCGATGGACGAGTCCCCAGTTGTCGCAGATCGGCTTATGCTCCGCAGTACTCAAGATGAAACCTCAAGTTCAAATCAATTGCCAATCTTACATCTTGGGCAACAGCTGCCAAATGTGCAACTAAGGCAGAATGAGGAATCTCAATTCATAGGCCCTTCATTATCAGTACCAGATTTGGAGATGAATCCCCGCTGTATCATTCAAGGCCACAACTGTCCCGACAGTGCCAGCATTCTACCCAGCATCGAAAAGGAGACAGCAAGATGAGTTTAATAGACAATAATTTTTGGGCTCGGGAATAATCCTGTTATTGTAAACTGAGTATAGGAGGAGAGTGGAAGGAAGATGTGCCGCACGCCAATAGGCTGCGAGCCTTTCTAGTATATATTGCCGGATTATGAATAGTAATCGGCAGGAGGATTACAACCCATATGATTACAAATGACATGGTTACAAAAGATTTACAAGATCAAATATAATCTAAACTACTATAACTGCACATTATACATATGGAAAGAATATCGCTAACACCCCCCGCAGTCGAATCGTTCGGTGGCCGAACACAAAGACTGGAGCAAAAGTCTTGAAACAACTGGATGGGAAGGCCCTTTGTCATGATGTTGACAAACTAAAGAGAAGACGGCGCATGCAAAACACGAACATGACCGAGCAACGCTTTTTCTCGTACAAAATGAATGTCAATCTCGATGTGCTTGGTACGTCGATGCTGAACCGGTTTAGACGACATATAGACGGCACTAACGTTATCACAGTAGACGATGGTGGCAGAAGAGAGAGGATGATGTAGCTCGGTCAAAAGCTACCGTATCCAACAAACACTCGGCCACGATAGCACTAGATCGAGAAACAGTAGTCTGGCGCATGGAGGACCAAGAGATGTTATCGCCAAGGTGCACACAGTAACTGGAGGTGGACCAACGGGAGTTCGGACAACCAGCCCAGTCAACATCGGAGTAAGCTGTGAGGGAGCCGACTAAGGAGGCAAGGATCTCAAGTCTATGGTCGAGCGAGCCCTTGACATAGCGCAAGATGTGGCAGCGCCCAGGTGAGAGCTGATGACTTGAAGCCTTGCCACGGCAGGCGTCACATGAGGAAAGGTTAGCGTGGTAGGGTGAGCGGGAGCTGGCGTGGCAAGGTGATGAGAGGGTCCACTGGTCGAGGGGATCACAGTGGGTGGTGTTTATGTGGAGATAAAATCAAGAAGGAAATCGTATGAGTTATGCGGAGAAGGAGAAGGACCAATGGAAAATGGGAATACCTTCTCATAAAAAATGACGTGATGTGAAAGAATGAGGTGTCGAGTGGACATGTCGTAGCATTGGTAGCCATTGTGAGAGGTGGGATAACATAGTGGAAGACACATGCAACCGATCGGGACTGAGCTTGTTGCGGGCTGTGGAGGATAAGTTTGGAAAGCACAAACACCCGAACATGCGGAGGTGGATGAGAGTGGGTGGACGGCGAGTGCTTGACGGCGGTGCAAGCACTCATACTAGGGTGATGGATTTTATTGGTTTGGAAGGATGTTGGTTCACAAGGTATGTGGACGTTGCGAGTGCCTCAGCCCACGAGAATGGCATGTGCGCTTGAAAGAGGAGAGCGCGCATGGTGTCGTTGAGGGTCGAAATGGCGCGTTCGGCCTTCCCGTTTTGAGGAGAGGTATAGGGATAGGAGAGACGAAGGTGAATACTGTGTCAGCAAAAAATATCTATGGATGCCGAGTTCATGAATTCGGTGCCGTTGTCGGCTTGGATAGAAAAAAGCGGGAGTTGAAATTGTGTATAGACATAGTTAATGAAGGAGACGAGGGTGTCATGAACACATGATTTTTGGTGAAGAGGAAATGACCAACAAAAGTGAGAAAAATCATCGACGACAACGAGATATATTTGAAACCAGAATTGCTGCATACAGGTGATGTCCATAAATCGCAATGAACTAACCAAAAAGGCAAACTAGTTTGAGAGGTAGAATTGGGAAAAGGTAGTCAAACGTGCTTGCCAAGTTGACAGGCATGACACATAGAGCGATCTACTTTATTACAGGAAATCAAAGTCGATTGTTGCAGCGATAGCATGGCGTCGCGGCCAGGATATCCTAATCGCCGATGCCATAGGGACACCGGGGCAGTGGTGAGGAGGGCATGGTGGGAGGATGCCGGTGGTGGTGTGGGAAGAAGCGTGTAGAGTTCCTTGTCACTATTGCAGCAAAGAATCAAACCAAAAGAATCAAACTCAATGGAACAAGAATTGTCATGAGTGAACTTGCGAACAGAAAGGAGGTTACGAACTAACAAGAACATCATTAAGGCGGAAAGAAGTACCGAAAGGAGTTTGTATGGATGTGTGACCCTTGCGGGAAACTGGCTGTAATATCCCAAAGAAATTCGGGAAGTTCGAGAAAGAGTTTCGGGAGAGACTTCTCAGAATTAGTAAAAGGATCAAAAGGAAATAGTTTATTTCGCAGCTAGCACAGGGGTGAAAGCGCGTTTTTACGCCAACCTGGGCCTGGGCTCCGGCCCAACAGGCCTTAGGTGGCCGGCCAAGGGGGGAAGGCACCACTTTTTCCCCCCCAAACCCTAGCCGAGCCCTCCCTCACCCCTTTGGCCGCCGCCCCACCTCCCTGTCCTCCTCCCTTGCGCACCACCCTTTGGCTGCCCACCTCTCGGCTCCTCTCCCCTTGCGCCATCTTCGTGCCGTGGTGAGTTCTCGCCGCCGCCTTGGTGCTCCATTGCCGGCCATAGGAGGAGGAGGAAGAGAGGCAAGGAAGGAGGTCAACTTCGCGGGGAGGTTTCTACTTCTTGCTGCGGATCTTCTAGGGTAACCTTGGGTATACCTCGCTGCTCGAACCGTATTAGATGTTTGGTTGATGTTTGGTATATCGGGTCCTGTCTTTTAATAGATTGCAATCTGTCCAGAATTTTGGACGAGGGTTCTCGCGCTGTTAGAAGCAGAATCTGGGGTTCTGGTCTCCTAGGAAAAGTTGGGTTATTGTCTTAGCTTTCAGTGGCCACCAAGTTCACTCAAATCCGATTAACGGTTAGAGAATTATGATTTTTCTAAGACTGCTGTTCCACTGCTCTGTCAGTATTTAGGCAGATTGTAGAAAACCAATTAAAAGTGATGGTTAAAGTGGAAATCTGAGAACCCCAGTGTAACAAAAGTTGTAGATAATCCTTCTAGCTTTCAGGAAAACTAAAGATCATGAAATTCGGACGAGCGTAGAGAAAGTTATGATAATTTCATTGTTGCTGTCCAGAGACCCGACGCGAGAATTGATACTCTGTTGTTTAGATTGGTAGGGCTAGTAAATAGCCGAATCAGAGAACCTCACCAACTAGGTTTAGAAGGAATTCAATAAACTTTTCAGATTGTCCAAGATCACTCCATTTGGATTTCTGTACATTTAGTTATGATTTTTCGAAGGGGGCTGTTCTCTGAAAAGAAATCTGACAGCCAAAGCATTAACGTTGGGGATTACGCTTAGTGGACGATGTACTCATGTTGTGTTCATGATTTTGTTATTAGACCCTTATGGTAGCCTTAGCTTGTCTCAATTGTTGTCCAGTGTGGGTTTGGCTCCGAGCAGTACTCATTCCCGACATCCACCTTCGCATCGGTTGAGGCAAGTGCATTGTTGTTTGAACGATTGGCTATATTGTGTGTTATTTGATTTATGGTTGCATAGCAAGATGGTATACTTGATGAATGCTTAAGTATGGTTATTGCTAAAATGATGCTCATGCTTTACTATGGTTAAGTGTTGTTGTCTTTTGTAATTTGATGATGATTGAATGATGAGCATGTGCATATTGAAATCATATTGAGGCTTGGTCATGTGGTGACCAAGTGTGTTTCCTTTGAGATTCCCGCCATGAATGTGACGGGCCCGAGATCCTCACTCGTGGAGTGTGGGTTGAGGTCCCCGCTACTTGGAGTAACGGCAATTGGTCCCTGGCGTATGCGCAAGACGTGCATGGGCATGCGCGGCGGCGCATGTGCACTCGTGATGTAATGCACACGTAAAGTTAAAGTTAAAGGTTCCTTGAGCATTGCATTTGCATATGAGATGTTTGATGTTGAACTTATTTATATGTATGTTGATGTTATAGTTTCGTTATGTACTTGCCGAAGTCTGTGGACTCACTCTTGCTTTTATTGATGTTTTAGGTACCCGAGCCAAGAATGACATGCATGGGGAAGTAGACCGCTAGTCACTCACACACCACATGAACTAAATAAAGTTGAATGTTCTTCCGAACGCAGCTTGATTTTACAATACTACATTATGTTTTATGCAATGGATTGATGTAATAATGATGAGTAGTGGTTCTTCATGACTCTCTAGTTTTGTTGGATTCCTAGCATGTCATCACAACCTTTTGATGACTTTGGATGAAAGTTTTAATTATTATTTTGATTACCTCAGGTGTTGGAACCTCCGTAATTAACTTTACAAGGGAGGTTCTCATTAAATTTATTAGGATTGTCTTCTTTAGAGTTATTAGAGTTTGTTTAGTAGCATTCCAGATTCATGACGGACTGGGGTGTTACAGTTGGTATCAGAGCGGGCTGTAGGTCCGTGGAATATGAAATGTTAAATTTGACACACTATGCACACTAGGTGGGAATGGGTTAATGCATTGCATTATGCTGCTATTAAGTTTTTTTTATTTCTCTTGTGTGATAGCTACTAGTTAGACTACTCTTGTGGTCCCAGTTGATGTAATTGCTTATTGTTTGATTGTTTTGCTGTGTTGTTTAGATATGGCAAGGGGTGGAGGCCGAGGTCGTGGTCGAGGCCGACAGGGAGCCGGGCGAGGCCAGGCATCGCCCCCGCCAGAAGTTCAGAATTCCATAGTTGGAGAAGCTAGCCCTGCGGAGTCAGAGGAGGAGGTTGCTTCAGCGGTACAGGAGAACCAGGCCCCACCAGCTACGCCTGTTGTCGCTCCTGTGGTGGCCCCTGCAGTGGCACCTGCGGCGTATGCCATGGGATTACATCAATGGAACGCTTTGAGACCGACACCTTCGACGGTCGCACGCTCGCCGACGCAGCCTAATTGGTCGCGACATATGGAGAGGCACTTTGAGCTCTAGGGATGACATCGTAAATGAGGGCTCAGCTCGTGGCCTTCCAATTGAAGGCAAAGGATATCTCGTGGGAAGGAGTCCCGATGGCCGTGACAAGAATTTCATGGACCAGCACCGGGAGTATTTTGTTGAGCATTTCAGAAGAGGTTTTATCCACTTCATATGTGGAGCGAATGGAAGTCTCTTTGCGTAACTTCAAGCTGGGTAAGATGACAGGACAGAGTATGAAGCGGGTTTTAACAACTGTTCGTTTTGTTCCATTGTGGCCACAAATGATGAGGAAAAAGCCAAGAGGTTTCGCAGGGGCCTGTGCAAGAGTTCCGGCAGTATTGGGAGCATTGGAGTTGTGGATTTCAGCTCTGGTCAAACAAGCTGTGGGCATGGAACCGAGATGCGCTGGTGAGGAGCCGCCGTGAGCGGAAGGCGTTGTGGTATCTAAGGGCGGTGGCAGCCGTAAGAGGGGTTTTGGCGGTGGGTGGACCTTCCAGAGGCCCACTTCCAAGAGGTTCAAAGGGCCGCAGTAAATCATTCAAGACCAAGCCAGGGCACAGCTTCTTCCACCTCATGAAAGGCCAGCAATGCACTCTGCTACGCCCGTCCTGTGGCAGGCATGAAGTGCTTGCGCGGCAATGAGCATAGAGCTTCAGAGTGCATTGGTTCGGTCTTGCCGCCATTGTGGTCGGAGGGCCATAAGGCATTGGTTTGTCGGCTGAATCCCGCCAAGATTACTGGCGGGAACCTGCTCAGTCGCAAGGCCAAAGCAGCCTTCTTCTGGGTCGTGCAGATGTTAGCGGCTACTCCTACTCCTACATGGGCACCGCCACTTTACTTTCTCGCTCCCTGGAGGAGCCCCACCGCTGTGGTACTTTTGACCGCCTCCCGTGGCCCCATTTCCAGAGTGGCGCTTCAAAGACCTCCAGCAGCCTCGTACTCACCGCATCAGGTGTTGGAGCCCCTACCGCCCAGCCAGCTAGCCTCTCACGCTATGCCGACGGCAGAGCCGGTGAGTCGTCCCGATGTGGTGACAGCACGCCTGGTGGATTCAGAGAGGCACTTGTTCTATTTGATTGGGCTACCTTTTCTTTTGTATCACTAGATTTTGTTAGTAAGGCGAATTTGAGGTTGCGCCAATAGCTCACCCTTCTAGTTAATTCTCATGGGGAATTCTCTCTAGCTCTACATTGTCCGGTTGTGTGATTTCGTTAGATGGAGAAGAATTCATTGCTAACTGATGGTTATGAGGATGGAGCCGCTTGATGTTATCTTGGGATGGACTGCTGCATAATTACCGTGTCATTATTTCCTGCTTTTTGAAGACAATAACCCCGCAAGCTCCGTCAGGGTGAGATAGTATTCCAATGTAGCGCCCATCTCACTCACTTTTTGTGATGGCTAGCCTTTTTCCGGTGGTACGATTTGCTAAGAATGGGTTTCTTTTGTCTCTAGTGGAGAAGCCGAGTTCATCCAGAGTAGCAGAAGATATTTTGGTCGCTCGGGAGTTCCCGGATGTTTTTCCAAAGAGAGCTACCAGGATGCCGCCACCTCGCCCCGTAGAGTTCGAATTGATTTGGTACCAGCGCCCGACTGCCTCTATGACCCCTTATCGGTTGGCCCGTCCCATTCCGTGAGGAACTAAAGAAGCAGCTGGATGATTTAAAAGCAAAGAATCTTATTCGTCCCAGCAGTGTCTCCATGGGGAGCCCCCGTTCTTTTACCAAGAAGAAGGATGGTAGTTGGCGCATGTGTATTGATTATCGTGCTCTTAACCAAACCTAACCATCAAGAATAAGTATCCTCGCCTCGCATAGAAGATCTATTTGATCGCTTGAGAGGGGCCAAGGTATTCTCAAAGATTGACCTTCAATCGTGTTATAATCAAATCCCGTCCAAATGAGGATATTGAGAAGACGGCATTCTCCACAAGGTATGGGCATTTTGAATTTAAAGTTATGTCTTTTGGACTAACGAACGCCTCACGCTTTCATGGAGACTATGAATGTGATGTTGCATGAATACCGGATGATTTTGTGGTAGTCTTTATAGATGATATTTTGATATATTCAAAGACCGGTGAACATGAGCGACACTGAGGCTTGTGTTGGAAACACTAAGGGATCATAAGTTTTATGCCAAACTGAAAAAGTGCGAGTTTTGGACGCCCAAGTGGGGTTTCGGGCATGTCATCAATGATAAGGGAATCACAGTTGATCCAAGTAAAAATTCTACATGGTAGAATGGAAGACGCCAACCAATGTCATAGAAGTGAGAAGCTTTCGGCATGGTGGGATACTATCGGCGTTTGTGCGTGATTTCTCCATTATTGCTAAACCTTTATCCGCACTCACACGTAGGATGTGAAGTTCGTGGGATGATGATCGTGAGCGTAGTTTCCAAACCCTTAAGGAAAAGTTGGTGACCGCCTCGTCCTTACACTTCCCGAGCCCGGGAAGCGATTTACGTGTACTGATGCGCCCTGATTGGGTTGGGTTGTGTCCTTATGCAGAAGGGAAGGTGATAGCTTATGCGCCGAGGCACCAAGAAGCATGAATGCATTACCCAACTCGTGATTTAGAGTTGGCACTGTAGTGTTTGCCCCAAGCTTTGGAGACACTATCTCAGATGGTGAGGGTTGTGATGTTTATACAGATCACAAGAGTCTTAAGTATATTTTCACACAGAAAGATTTGAATTTAAGGCAGCGCAGGTGGCTGGAGCTAATTAAGGATTATGATCTATCTATTCAATACCATCCTGGGAAGGCAAATGTGGTGGCTGATGCTCTTAGTCGCAAGGCGACGCCCGCTACATTGGATTATCTCATTGCTGACTTTGACCGTATGGGTATATCATTTTGCTATGCGGGGACTGCACGTGTTGAAACACAATTGATTTTAGAGTCAGCCATACCGGAGCGGGTACGGGAAGCACAACAGGAAGATCAATTATTGCAAAGGGTTCGAAAGCGGCTGGATTTGGGCAAGGACGGAGATTTCAGTTTGGATGAGTGTGGTGCGCTATGTTTAAGGGCCGCTTTGCATCACGTAAAGCGAAGGTCAAGGATGATATTCTCGAAGAGGCACATCGCACTCGCATAATCGCTCATCCGTGAAACGAAGATGTATCGTGATCTAAAGCAGAACTTCTGGTGGAAAAGGATGAAGGTGGACATAGCTAATTATGTGGCCTCATGTGGTGTTTGTCAACAGGTGAAGGCGGAACACAAACGTCCTGCAGGGTTGTTGCAACCTTTAGAGATTCCGCAATGGCCGTGGGACGATATTTCTATGGATTTTGTAGTTGCGTTACCCCGGTCACCAAGGGGTAAGGATGCAGTGTGGGTGGTAGTGGATCGTCTCAGTAAGTCTACACATTTTATTCCCATCCGCACGACCAATTCGGCTAGTGACCTGGCTCCTATCTATGTACGGGAAATTGTAAGATTGCATGGAGTACCAAAGACCATCATTTCTGACAGGGACGCCAAGTTTGTCTCCAAGTTTTGGGAAAGTTTACAGAGTGCCTTGGGCACACAAATTCCTCGAGTACAACATTCCATCCACGCATGATGGGCAGACGGAACGCACTCATCCGCACTCGGAGGACATGTTGCGGACTTGTGTTTTGTCTTGAAGGGTAATCGAGGATCACCGGCGCTAGTAGAGTTTGCTTACAACAACCTACCATTCCAGTTGTTAAGGCTGCCCGCTTGAGGTTCTCTATGGACGCAGTGCAGTCACCACTATGTTGGGAGGCGAGGTGAGAAAGCAGTGTTGGTCCGGATTGGGTCCAAAGGACGCTTGAACGGTGGCCTTAGTGAAACAGATTTGCTAGCGCCCAAAGCGCATGTAAAAGTTATGCGATGTGAGGAGAAGGGACTTAGAATTCAAGTGGGGATCAAGTGCTTTGAGAGTATCTCCACCAAGGGTGTGGTAAGGTTCGCACCAAAGGGAAGCTAAGCCCGAGGTACATTGGACCTTTCACTATCTTGGCACGGATTGGGAATTGGCGCATCGCTTGGACCTTCCAAACCATGCGGGAGTGCATAATGTTTTTCATGTATCCATGCCGAGGAAGTACTTATAGATCCGAGCATCATGTACCGCTAGAGCCTCTACTCATAGAGCAAGATTTGACCTTTGAGTCAAAGCCAATGCGGATATTGAGAAATCGAGAAGGTTTTGAGAAACAAAACGCTGAAATATGTTAAAGTCCTTGGTCACAGCATCGAGAAAGAAGCCACTGGAGTTGGAGGCAGCATGCGCGAGCAAAGATCCTAATTATTCTCTACAAAGCGTGTTGTGCTTTAAGTCTTTTCAGATTCTGTCCCTTGGCGATGGGTTAGAATTCGAGGACGACTCTGTAAGGGGTAGAGTGTAATATCCCAAAGAAATTCGGGAAGTTCGAGAAAGAGTTTCGGAGAGACTTCTCGAATTAGTAAAAGGATCAAAAGGAAATAGTTTATTTCGCAGCTAGCACAGGGTGAAAGCGCTGCTTTACGCCAACTGGCTCTGGCTCCGCCCAACAGCCTTAGGTGGCCGCCAAGGGGAAGGCACCACTTCCCCAAACCCTAGCCGAGCCCTCCTCACCCCTTTGGCCGCCGCCCCCCACCTCCCGTCCCTCCTCCTTGCGCACCACCCCTTTGGCTGCCCACCTCCGGCTCCTCTCCCTTGCGCCATCTTCAGTCGTGGTGAGTTCTCGCGCCGGCCTTGGTGCTCCATTGCCGCCATAGGAGGAGGAGGAAGAGAGGCAAGGAAGGAGGTCAACTTCGGGAGGTTTCTACTTGCTGCGGATCTTCTAGGGTAACCTTGGGTATACTCGCTGCTCGAACCGTATTAGATGTTTTGTTGATGTTTGGTATATCGGGTCCTGTCTTTTTAATAGATTGCAATCTGTCCAGAATTTTGGACGAGGGTTCTCGCGCTGTTAGAAGCAGAATCTGGGGTTCTGGTCTCCTAGGAAAAGTTGGGTTATTGTCTTAGCTTTCAGTGGCCGCCAAGTTCACTCAAATCCGATTAATGGTTAGAGAGTTATGATTTTTCTAAGACTGCTGTTCCACTGCTCTGTCAGTATTTAGGAAGATTGTATAAAACCAATTAAAAGTGATGGTTAAATTGGAAATCTGAGAACCCCAGTATAACGAAAGTTGTAGATAATCCTTCTAGCTTTCAGGAAAACTAAAGATCATGAAATTCGGACGAACGTAGAGAAAGTTATGATAATTTCATTGTTTCTGTCCAGAGACCCGACGCGAGAATTGATACTCTGTTGTTTAGATTGGTAGGGCTAGTAAATGGCCGAATCAGAGAACCTCACCAACTAGGTTTAGAAGGGGAATTCAATAACCTTTTCATATTGTCCAAGATCACTCCATTTGGATTTCTGTACATTTAGTTATGATTTTTCGAAGGGGGCTGTTCTCTGGAAAAGAAATCTGACAGCCAGCATTAACGTTGGGGATTACGTTTAGTGGACGATGTACTCATGTTGTGTTTATGATTTTGTTATTAGACCCTTATGGTAGCCTTAGCTTGTCTCAATTGTTGTCCAGGTGTGGGTTTGGCTCCGGAGCAGTACCTCATTCCCGACATCCACCTTCGCACGTTGAGGCAAGTGCATTGTTGTTTGAACGATTGGCTATATTGTGTGTTATTTGATTTATGGTTGCATAGCAAGATGGTATACTTGATGAATGCTTAAGTATGGTTATTGCTAAAATGATGCTCATGCTTTACTATGGTTAAGTGTTGTTGTCTTTGGTAATTTGATGATGATTGAATGATGAGCATGTGCATATTGAAATCATATTGAGGCTTGGTCATGTGGTGACCAAGTGTGTTTCCTTGAGATTCCCGCCATGAATGTGACGGGCCCGAGATCCTCACTCGTGGAGTGTGGGTTGAGGTCCCCGTTACGGCGGAGTAACGGTAATTGGTCCTCGTGTGCGCGCGCAAGACAGCATGGGCATGCGGCGGCGGTCGATACTGCATTACACGTGTAATGCACACGTAAAGTTAAAGTTAAAGGTTCCTTGAGCATTGCATTTGCATATGAGATGTTTGATGTTGAACTTATTTATATGTATGTTGATGTTATAGTTTCGTTATGTACTTGCCGAGTCTGTGGACTCACTCTTGCTTTTATTGATGTTTTAGGTACCGAGCCAAGAATGACATGCATGGGGAAGTAGATCGCTAGTCACTCACACACCACATGAACTAAATAAAGTTGAATGTTCTTCCGAACGCAGTTGATTTTACAATACTACATTATGTTTTATGCAATGGATTGATGTAATAATGATGAGTAGTGGTTCTTCATGACTCTCTAGTTTTGTTGGATTCCTAGCATGTCACTGTCAACCTTTTGATGACTTTGGATGAAAGTTTTAATTATTATTTTGATTACCCTGTGTGTTGGAACCTCCGTGTAATTAAATTTACAAGGGAGGTTCTGCCGAAATTTATTAGGATTGTCTTCTTTAGAGTTATTAGAGTTTGTTTAGTAGCATTCCAGATTCATGACGGACTGGGGTGTTACAGTGGCATGGACTTGCCGTTACCGACCGTGACATGAGAGGAAGGAGGTAGAGAGGAGAAGGAATGGAGGGTACCTTCATTGGAGGCCTTGTGCGAGGTTGCCCCAAAGTCCACCAGACAACCGCTGTTGCCACTGTGAAGTGACATGATGTGGAGGGCAGAAACAAGACCAGAGCTGTCCCAACTGTGGTTGCCGACGGAAGGTGCAGATGGGTATGGAGGTGTTGCCGTGATGTTGTATGCCTGTGCTAGGGTGCACAGGGCCGGAGGAGACTAGTGTTGGATGCGGCGCTCCATGCACCAGCCCAAGGCTAAGCTTGGTCGCCTGCCTGCTATTAGCCTTGGCCAGCCCTGGGACTGAAGCATACCCACGGTCTGTTTGGCACCGGTGGACCGCGAGATGGCGTGCCGGTGTACTGCTTGTTCCCGGACTAGCCACCCTTCTTGCCTGTGTTCTTGCGATTGTATCGGCCGCAGACGAGTTGCCACTGCATTTTCGTCGGCAAAGAGCCGTCACCATAGGGGGATAGTTGGGTGGTGGCGCCAAAGAGAAGAGTTGTGGCAGTGGTGATCTTGGCGGCGCTGTTGAAGTGCATTTCTTCGAGGAGCAGCGTGGATCGAGCACGAACGAAGGTGGGAACAACGTCTTTAAGGAGATGATGGAGGCGATTTTGGAGAACCGAGGACAGAGACCGTGGAGGGTGTTGTTGTAACATCCCAAATTTGGAGTTCATTTGAAGCATTTAACAACAAAAATAACCATTTGAATGTTCTTTGTTAAGTTAAAGCTTAATTTGACTTTTTAGAAATTAAAATGATTTAACGTGATTAATTTAAACTTTAATTAAATTTAAAATTATTTTATTTGGGTTCGTTGAGTTCCAAAGTATTTTTTGGAATTTTCTAGGAATTTTTGGAGTTTATTTGCTATTTCTTTGAGCTCGGTTTCCTTTAGTCCAATTTCTGAAATTCAGAATTTTCTTTTTCGATTTTTCCCTTCGGGACGCTTTTCTTTTCTTTCACGGGCTGTTTTCGTTTTCCTCAGCCTATTTTCCTTTCGCTTGGCCCATTTCTTTTTCCTCCCACGCGCTAGCCTACTTACCCCCTCGTCTCACTACCGAGTGGGCCCTACCTGTCAGTCACGTCGGTCTCCTTCTTCCTCCCGGCGCTACACCTGTGTCCGTGTTCGAGACAAAGTCGCCGCTGTCCTTGCCTCCAACTCTCCCGTCTGGTGCCTTTAAAGGCTCACTAGCCACATCACTTTTTTCGCCCTATCCACCTCTCTTGAATCCCCAAGAAGTTGCCACCAGAATAACCTTAGTTTCATCGGATTTCGCCTTTGTCACCGCCAGCCACCAAAAGGACTCCATCGTCGATTTCATCACTGGTGTTGCTTCTCCTTCCACACTGTCACCGCCGTTGTCTCCTCCTCGACGCGTTCTACACGTTGCTCCTGTTGCTATCACCGGAGGATCGCTGAACCCCGTCGCCCCTTTCTACCCAAAATCTCCCGCACCGACTCCACGCTCAATCTCGTCGGTGGTGTGTCCCTATGCCTCCCCATGTGTGCCATCCTGTTCACCTCACCATCCTCTTCCGATCCCCTCCCTCCTTTTTTTTTCTCTCTACCACCGTGGTGCTCCTTCCTCGCTGCCGTTCTCCTCCACCACCGATCTCCATCGTGTCGTCGTTCTCGTCTCTCTCAGGCCACCCAGTCTGCTCGGTTGTGATCCCTGTGCTGCCGTTGACAACATGCTCACCTTGGCTCTTCTCGAGCACCTTTGCTTCACCATCGCCGCTGCCATTGCCACCGTCTAGCCGACGCTCTCGCCGCGCCGCTGGCACCTAAAGAACCCTCACGATCGAGGGAGCCCATTTTTGCCCTTGGTCGCCACTCCCTAGCTGTCGTTTGTCACCACCGCCGTGTGCCAGAGTCACCAGCTTGCTCCTCTATTCGTCCTTTGTTCTCTCTCTTCCACCGAGTTAGCCACCTTAGTAGCCACCTCAGCTTTGCGCCTACGTGTCGTCCTTGTCAGCACCGTACGTGTCAGCCGCTTGCTTTTGTGCACCTGGTCCACCATAGACTGGAGCTTCTTTCGCAGACTTGGTCCATGGACTAGGGCCCATCTATCAACCTTTAAGGATTTTATTCAGTTTAATCTAAAAGAATATTCTCTAGAATATTCTTTTCTTCTCTCTCTTTTCCTTTTCTGGCAAATCTTTCGAGAGCCCGTTCTACTTCGTCCGAACTCTGTTTCAGTCTGTTCAAATTCCTAAATTGATGTAAAATTGAGCTCTTTCTTTCATAGTTGGTTTTGCTATTTTTGGATTTCATTTTATTTCCTTTTGGATATATTTGTGCCTTGTTCGTTGTTTTTTCTCTCGTTTAGACGAATTGTTTCAAGGAGCAGGAGCAGAAGCAAGTTTTGAAGATCCAAGTGTGGTAACTGAGCAAAGCCAGGGTAAGTGTAGTCATTTGATCATATTGAACCTATGATTTTTAATTTGATCATATTGAACCTATGATTTCAAAATTTATATTATTTTATATTAAATTGCATGCTATCTTTCTATCAAATAATTTTGGGAATAGTTAATCACCTATTTGTCGTTATGCTTCCATTGATTATATGAATACCATGAATCATTTATCACCATAGGATGATTATTATTAGACAGACATAATTGTATCACCAACATGGATTATCATAAAGGTGCTTAGTCATGCTTAGTTATGATGGACTCATGATCACATGTTCCAAAAATGTTGAATTTGACTTAATGATACATGGAATTATGGTGTGATTTCATTGTTGTGCAACTGTGGTGTGATGTCACCATTGTACCAATTGTGGTGCGATATCGCTATTATAAATTTTTGTGCCATGACAATGATTGTCATTTGTTTGGTAGAACAAAATGATTTATACTCAAGCGAGTGATCGTGTAGTAAAGGGGGTGCGTGAGGCACATGATTTTGGATGAGGTAGTCTCATCCGGTAACTTGTTAAGAACTTAATCTTGTGTCCATTGAACTGGTCATATCATACAACCACATCTCTAGTATGGGATGGATCTAGCTAACTAATTAGCATTGTCTTAGCTTAGTTCTGTTTTTTGATGCGTAAGTTACGAGATGAAAGTATACTCACAATGGCGCAAGAGGGAGGCCCTGTCTGGTCGTGATGACACTCAGTGTTGAAACCTTAGCAGGGCAGAATTGGATTAAGGAAGAGCTTTGTGAAGGCCTTGTGATGATCACTTAGTCAAACACATACAAAAGTGTGGTTAGACACTTTAAGTTGATTATCTCTTATGGGTAAAGTTGTACAACCTCTGTAGAGTTAAAACTGTTTAAACAGCCATGTCCCTGGTTATGAACAACGCCCATGGATTTCAAACGAGAGGTAGGGTTTTTATAAAAATATGTTGGAGTGTGAATGACAAGTTCACTTGGAGAATATAATGTTCGCTCGGTGGATGAGATGTTCACTTGGTGGTTTGGTTGGGAAGTAAATGGGTAATTCACTAGTTGTTTTCAAAGAAATTGTTTACTTATTTACTTATCATCTTTTAAATTATGCTTTGCAATCTATTTTCTATATTTACTGTCAATACTGCTTTCTCCAAAATAACCATACATCTATTTTTTTTGTTCAAGTCTTGCATGAATATTAATTGCATATTGTTCCCTACGACTTGTTAAGTATTTTATGTACTCACAGCTTAAAATTTGCTACTCAGTTGTAGAATATCAAGCTGCTAAAGAGTTCTACGAAAAGGAGTTCTATGAAGACTTTGCAAATTAGGATGTGTTCTCCACTCGATTGCCTGTGGGCATGTTAATTGGCCTTTCCAAGTTTTCCATTCCCCTGTAAGAGTTTATTTTGTTTCTTTAGCCCTACGTGGCAAGTTAAGTAAAGTAAACGTTGACCAAAAGGTCCAGTTATTATTACTATTTGATTATTTTGAGATCTTTTTAGTTAAATCGATAAATGGATGGTATTTCATCGATGTTTCCTATGTAAGCTTGGTACTGGTTTGGGACTAGTTTAGAATACACATATGATTTTAGATGTGTAAATCCAGGTCTCGACAGAGGTAGTATCAGAGCCATATCGACTGTAGAACGCAATGCTAGTTAGTATGGTCGTCTTAGCCCAAAGCTTCAAAACTTATTTTCTAAATCAAATCAACTTAATTTGGCTTGAGTAGTGTTCTTTTCTCATCTATTCTATTATTTTCTCATATAAGTCTATTCTATTCCTATCCTATTCTATTCTTCTCTCATCTTGTTTGGGAGATTTTGTTTCTTGTCTTTGTTGAATTTTTATTTTATAATTTTAATTTGACTGTATTGCCTCGTTAATTTTTTAGATAGGTCAAGTGTTTCATGATCAAAGGGGAGATTGTCCTGGAGTTCTTTAGTGTTTGTTGCAGAGCTTGGGAACAAGAAGGTGCCCAACTTATTTCACTAAGGAAAAGAAAGTGAAGGGGCACAATATTGGATTAAAGACGAGTGCGTATTTCATTATGAGGATTGGAAGTCGAGTCAGTCATCGTAGTATGAAGTGTAACAATGAGCTTGAGGACTTGTCAGTGATTAGAGTCGCCTGCAAAGATGTTCAAAGGATTTGTATGTTGTACAATATAAGTCTGTCCAAGCTTATTCAGAAGTATGTAATTCAAGTAGTGCATGTACTAGTTGTTCCCGAACCAAAAGAAGAGTTGGGAGAGTTATTAGTTCCATCGCCAGTTTCATTGCCGTCACCTACTCCACCCAGTCCAGAAGAAAGGCGTTGAATCACCGTAATCATCAGGAGTATCTTCATCGCTTTGTTCCTGCTGTTCGTCTGGAGTCTCCACTAGCAGTTTGTAATTAGTGGGTGTTCTATAGTGATTTGGAGCAGGAATTTCAAGTGTCTTCATTGTCCAATCCAGAGTGGGAGCCGTCAGATTATAGTCTTTAGTAGCGTTGTTAGATCATTATTGCTTTAGGTTTTGTTTGGGTTGTGTGAAAGTGGGAGCTGCAGTTTTGCTGTTAAGCATTATGTTGTAGTTACACTAAGGCTTTAATTTGAAGAATTTATTTGTCCTGTTCTTTCGTAGCATTTTAGCCATGTTTCCATGTTTCTTTTGTCTTTTGTCCTTAGGTATAACCGATTTCTCCTAATTAGTTGTCTCTATCTTGTCCTCTGTTATTTCTCATCTATTGTACTTTTCCCTCTTACCTATTATGCTTTTCTATCTTACATATTAAACCTGTAGAGAATCATCGTAGATAGTTGACACTCGCAACATAGCAAGTCGTAAGCCAGGGAATACCGATGCCAATGTCAATGCTAGTGGACAGTCACCAATGCTTGGAGCCGCAGATCCAAATATGGGACAATTTCCAGCAGCTCAAACTCAACTCATGAACGCAATGATGCAGAACATGAATAATATGATGACTCAATAGAATCGGACCGCCATTGCATTAGTCAATTTGTTGAATCAGAATAATGAAGCAGCAGTTGTTTTGTCGCCAGTTCATCAACATTCTAAGTTATCAGAATACATGAGGACTCATCCGCCTACGTTTTCTTATTCGTCAAAACCTTTGGAAGTAGAAGACTGACTTCAATCTATTGAGAAAAAGCTTACCATTGCCCAATGCAATGGTCGTGAGAAAGTTCTTTATGCCTCTCATTAGTTGGAAGGTATAACTGAGAATGGTGGGAGAACTACAGCACAACTCATGAGAATTCGCAAGCTATTACTCGGGAAGAGTTTTTAGTAGCTTTTCATCAAGCACATATTCTAGATAGTATAGTAGAAATGAAGAAGAATGAATTTCATGATCTATAGTAAGGAAATATGTCATTGAGTGAGTATCTCAACAAGTTCACTCAACTTTCTTGCTATACTCCAGAAGATATTGCTACAGACAATGCACATCAAAAGTGATTCAAGCGTGACTTAATCCCGATCTAAAGGTGCAAGTGAATCTTCTATAAGTACGATTTTATCAAACATATGCTGAAAATCCACATAATCATTACCTACAACTTGCAACTTTAGACTCATCTATAAAAGGAGGATGATACAACATAGAGTTCATCAGAAGCATCTGTAGAGCCCCAGAACCAACACTCAATAGCCTGTTCATTTCAATAACTCCTCTACTGTATTCAGAACCCCTACACCATTGTCTCACTTAGTAAATTCAGGAGTTTGCAGCGTCAATAACGGTAGTACTCATAAACCTCAGAAGACCAACAATCCAGCTTTAGGAGTTGTTGTTTCAGGTGCCTTGAAACAAGTCACTATGCCAGCAGTTGTCCACAAAAGCAAGGTTCGACACCAATTCCTTTCAGCTTAGGAGCTACACCAGCCAGACTTCTACGTTAGGAGCAGGAAGAGGAATACCCTAGACTCCAAGTAAAGCCACCAAGACTTTGTCAACTTCAGCAAGAGGACGATTGAATCACATCATTCCAGAACAAGTTCAATCCATTTAGAATGTCGTTTTGGTAAGTCTCTAGTCAGTTCCGCATTAGTTGCAACTTTGTTTCACTTATAAGATAAATCCATTTGGAAGAGTAAGCATGATTGAGTTTTAAACCTATTCTTAAGTCAGCCCGAATCTCGGTGATAAGATTCCTTTTAAGGGGGCTATATTTATAACATCCCAAATTTGGAGTTCACTTGAAGCATTTAAAAACAAAAATAACTATTTGAATTTCCTTGTTTAAGTTAAAGATTAATTTGAATTTTCAGAAATTAAAATGATTTAATGTGATTAATTTAAACTTTGATTAAATTTAAAAACATTTTATTTGGGTTCCTTCAATTCCAGCGTATTTTCTAAAAAATTTTAGGAATTTTTGGAGTTTATTTTCTATTTCTTTGAGCTCGGTTTGCTTTAATCCTATTTCTTAAATTCAGAATTTCCTTTTTTTGGATTTTCCATTTAGACCGCTTTTCTTTTCTTTTGCAGACCATTTTCATTTTCCTCAGCCCAATTTCCTTTCGCCGCTGACCCATTTCATTTCCCTGCCGCGCCAGCCTACTTCCTCCTCCCTCTCTCGTTGCCGAGCGGGCCCTATCTGTCAGTCACCTCGGTCTCCTTCCTCCTCCTGGCTTTGTGCCCGTGTCCATGTTCGAGACAAAGTCGCCACCATCCTTGCCTCCAACTCTCCCATCTTGAGCCTTTAAAAGCTCGCCAGCTTTGTCACTTTTTGCCTCGTCCTCCTCTCCCAAATCCCCAAGAAGTTGCCGCCGGAATTACCTTCGTTTCGTTGGATTTCACCTTTGTCGCTACTGGCTATCGACAGGACAATGTCCCTGATTTTGTTGCTGGTGTTGCTTCTCCTTCTGCACTGTCACGCTGTTATCTTCGCCTCGACGCGTTCTACGCGTTGCTCCCGTCGCTATCCTCGGAGGATCGCCGAACCACTATCGCCCCTTTCTTCCCAAAATTGGCCGCGCCGCCTCCGTGCCCAATCGTCCCTGGTGAGTCCCCGTGCCTCCCTGTGTGCATCATCTCATTCACCTCGCCATTCTCTTCTGATCTCCTCCCTTGTTTTTGTCTCTCCACTGTCGTGGTGCTCTGTCCTTGTCGCCGTTCTTCTCCATCACCGGCCACCGTCACGTCGCCGTTCCCATCTCTGTCAGGCTGCCCCGTCTGCTGAGTTGTTATCCCTGTGCTAGTGCTAACCCTGTACTCACCTTGGTTCTCCTCAGGTGCCTTTGCTTCGCCATCACCGCAGCACACCTGAGCTCAACATCCATCGCCATTGCCATTGCCTCCGTCTTGCCGACGCCCTTGCCGCGCCACCACCACCCAAAGAACCCTCACTATCCGAGGAACCTGTTTTTGCCTATGGCCACCACTCCCTCACCATCAATTGTCACCACCACGTGCGCTGGCGCCACCAGTTTGCTCCTCTATTCCTCCTTTGTTCTCTCTCATCCACTGAGTCAGCCACCTCTGCTTTGGCAAGTGTCGTCTTTGTTAGCAGCCCGCGTGTCAGTCGCTTGCTTTTGTGCACACGGTCCACCATCGACATGAGCTTGTTCCGTGGACTTGATCTATAGACCAGGGCCCACCTGTCATCCTTTAAGGATTTTCTTTAGTTTAGTCTGAAGGAATATTCTCTAGAATATTATTTTCTTCTCTCTCTTTCCCTTTTCCGACAAATCTTCCAAGAGTTCGTTCTCTTCATCCGAACTCTGATTAAGTCCGGTCAAATTCCTAAATTAATCTAAAATTGAGATCTTTCTTCTAGAGTTGGTTTTGATGTTTTTGGATTTTATTTGATTTTATTTTGGATTTATTTGTGCCTTGTTCATTGTTTCTCTCTCGTTTAGACGATCTATTTCAAGGAGTAGGAGCAGAAGCATGTTTTGAAGATCCAAGTGTGGTAACTGAGCAAAGCCAATGCAAGTTATAGTACTTTGATCATATTGAACCTATGATTTCAAAATTTGTATTGTTTTATATCAAATTGCATGCTATCTTTATTTCAAATGCTTTGGGAATAGTTAATCACCTATTTATCGTTATGTCTCCATTGATTATTTGAATACCAAGAATCATTTATCACCATTGGATAGTCATTATTAGTCAGACATAATTGTATCACCAACGTGGGTTATCGTAGAGATGCTTAGTCATCCTTATTTACGATGGGCTCATGATCACATGTTCAAAAAATGTTGAATTTGACTTAATGATATATGGAATTATGGTGTGATGCTAATGTTGTGCAATAGTAGTGTGATGTCACTATTGTACCAATTATTGTGCGATGCCGCTATTATAAAATTTTGTGCCATGGTAGAGATTGTCATTGGTTTGGTTGAACAAAATAGTTTATGCTCAGGCGAGTGATCGTGCAGTAAAGGAGTGTGTGAGGCACATTGTTTTGGATGAGATATTCTTGCCTGGGTAATTTGTTAAGGACTTAATCTTGTGCGCTATTGAATTGGGCCATATCGTACAACCACATGTCCAGCATGGGATGGACTTACTAACTAATTAGCAATGTCTTAGTTCTGTTTTTGGAAGCGTGAGTAATTACGGGATAGACATATACTCACAATGGTACAAGTGGGGGCCCTGTCTGGTCGTGATGATATTTAGTGTTGAAACCTTAGCAGACAGAATTGGGTTAAGGAGGAGCATTGTGAAGGCCTTGTGATAATCACTTAGTCGCACACCTACAAAAGTGTGGTCAGACACTTTAAGTTGATTTATCGCTTGTAGGTAAAGCTGTACAACATTTGTAGAGTTAAAACTGTTTAAACAACCTCGTCCCTTGTTATGAACAATGCTTAGGGATTTCACACGAGAGGTAGAGTTTTTATAAAAATATGTTGGATTGTGAATGAGAAGTTCACTTGGTTATTTTCAAAGAAATTGTTTACTTATTTACTTATCATCTTTTAAATTATGCTTTGCAATCTATGTACTGCCAATATTACTTTTTGCAAAAGAACCATACATCTATTCCTTTGTTCAAGCCTTGCATGAATATTAATTGCATACTATTCCCTACAACTTGTTCAGTACTTTATATACTCACGGCTTAAAATTTGCTGCTCATTTGAAGAATATCAAGCTACTAAAGAGTTCTACGAAAAGGAGTTCTGTGAAGACTTTGCGAATTTGATTGCATTCTCCACTCGATTGCCTGTCAGCATGTTGATTGGACTTTCCATGTTTTCCATTCCACTGCAAGAGTTTATTTTGTTTCTTTAGTCCTGCGTGGTAAGTTAAGTAAACGTTGACCAAAAGGTCCAGTAATTATTACTATTTGATTATTTTGAGATCTTTTTGTTAAATCGATAAATGGATGGTATTTCATCGGTGTTTCATGTGTGAGCTAGCTACTGATCTGGGACTAGTTCAGAATACACAGAGGGTTTTAAATTGGTAAATCTGGGTCCTGACAGTTATGCACGAGGGTGCGATCGGACACGGGTTGTTCGATGTCACGAAGGTCGACGACCAAGGTCTTGATCTTCTAGTAGTAGGTGGTGATGGAGAGGTCACCTTGAACCAAATTGTGGAATTTGGTGTCAAGGTAGATGGTCCTGTTCTCCATGTTGTCTGGAAGATGTCTTCGGCGCTAGTCTATAGGGCATGAGCAAATTGCTCAGGCTCTGTGATGATGTCGAGGATGTCGTCGGAGATAGAGCCATAAAGCTATGTGAGGACAGTGAAGTCCTGTTGAGACCAGGCAATGTTGTTAGGGCTTGGAGTAGTGCTGTCAATGTGTTGGAGAAGTGCGAGCTTGCCAAGCATGGCGGTGAAGAACGTCCACCACTTGGTGTAGTTCGATGCCTTGAGGTTACAATTGAATTACAACTATTCAAAGTGAATTACAATTAATGAATCAATTGTTTCAAGGTCATTCAGCGGTGTTGATGGAGTAGTGAAACTCTCCGTCGGCATCATATGTATCAAATATTGTCGTTAGAGTAACAATTGAATTACAACTATTCAAAGTGAATTACAATTAATGAATCAATTGTTTCAAGGTCGTTCAGCGGTGTTGATGGAGTAGTGAAACTCTCCATCGGCATCAATGATATCAGTCATGATGAAGGTGCAGAGCCTCCCTCGAACATCCGAGATCTCTCTCTGAACGAGTGAATCTAAATCTATATTCAAGCCCTGTAGCTAGTAAGAGTAAAGTAGTAAGCATATATATTTAAATTTATAATTAGGAAATAATTATTGCGAGATTGACCAACCTCGGGATCCTTCAACTTAACACTCATGAGAATCTGTATATGATGGCAAACATAGAATGCACATTCTTTCGCTTTTGTTGGCGATGATCGCAAAGATAGAATTACATATATAGGTATAGTCAGTTCGAGACGCATTATTACGAAGTATGATATAGGATTATTGTGTTGTAGCACGTACCGGAAATCGCGTCCTGTGATTAAGTGTGACGTTTGTTCCCTTGTATAGCCCTCCATCGACAACATAGGAGATGAACGACCTACATGTTTCCAAAAAGTTAACCTCGGCCATTTCAAACGAAGGAAGACTACAATAGAGTTATGTATGGAGGAAATGAGCACACCTGTCGAGTACTCCTTGCACAAGGGTGAAGTCATGGCTTTTTTTTTACTAGGGAATCAAGGTATAGTACCTGGTTCCTCTTTGGTATAATGACTAAAAGGATCCAGTGGTGCCTACTCATGTATGTCGCTATAGTCATTAAACCTAAGTTCATGCTGCGTATAAAGTACAAATGAAATTTGTATAGAAAGTAGTGAAGCACTTACTTCTGGTTGTAGGGCACCATTATGTAGTCCTTGTCATTTTGAACAAGCAGTCCTGTCGTTATGTATTTCTCGACGTAGGATGCGTCTGCCATGATGGTTTGCTCAGAGACCATGTGTGGGTCGAGGAAACCCACCAGTTCTTTCAATCGCCAGGCATTTTTAATCATGTATCTATACATAAGCAATGAGTTGTTATATTAATTGGTATTACGTGAATGTAGAACATGATTGTACACATTTACAGTGTTCAGCATCGTAGAAGTGAGGCATCGATGACTTTGAGGTTGAATAGGTCAAATAAGTCGTCGAAGCCCACGGTTGGTAGAAGGAGCCGTCTGTGATGAGGCACTATCACAGACGGTTGGTAATAAGAACTGTCTGTGATGAGGCACTATCACAGACGGTTCCAAAGGGAACCGTCTGTATAAGTTCAACACGACGGCTCCTTTGGAACCATCGTGATGAGGCGCCTCATCACAAAGACTATCACTGACGGCTCCTTCTACCAACCGCTCAGGATACTTCGCTGACGGTTCATAATAAGAACCGCTCGTGATGAGGCACTATCACGCAGCGGTTCCAAAGGGAACCGTCTGTATAAGTTCAACACAGACGGCTCCTTTGGAACCATCTGTGATGAGGCGTCCAGTATGACCTGTTTTGTAGTAGTGAATGACACTGAATAATAAAGAAGACAATGATCAAACCATTGATCACCGTTCTACCATGCACTTGTCTCTTTATTCCCTCGGAGCAAGATAGCAAGACGACGGTAAGGCACTAGGGGCCACACTCCCTGAACAAATAATTCAAAACCTATTCAAAAACACATTACCACAACATCAAATCATTACGATAATCATCCTCGCATATCTATACAAAAAAGCACAACTAAATCAATTCTACCGAACATACTATCCGTTGTCTCAGTAGTAAAAAGGCTCTAACTTACTCATCTGAACCCCAAATCCAGCAATCCAATACTTTGTAGAATCCTCAAGAAATTTCCTACAACTTACTAGTTATGACGAACTCTTGAATCCACCGTTTACTTCTCCAAAGACTATCTCAGAATCTGTCAGGACAAACCACTTCACAATTTCGCATCTGTTTTTCTAAAACTTGAAAAGTTATGAACGATACCAGTTCTGGAATCTACTCAAAATTCCCTAAATTATTCAAGTTAACACCAAAATTTAATTCATTCATTTACTAGGTGTAAACAGCCCATCTTCACGACATCTATCAACGATGTTCGTTTTTGGATAGCGACCTTACCGAGGCCGTAACTTTTCACTCACAACTCCAAATCTAGTGTTATAGAACTTCTTGAAAAGCTAACAAAATTTTGTACATCTTTTCTTATTGGGAGAAACTCTAAATCTGAACTTAAATATCCCCAATTGCCCCCGCAATATTCTACGTCATAACTCGATGAACTAGGGCATACTGAAAACTACTCTTCCCATTAACCAAATCATCTACAAAATTAACGACGACTAAACTAGAATGATCTAAAGGTTTTCATATCATTACCCTTGAAGAACACAATAGTGGTCATGAAATCCCCGCAACCCTTTTCTTCCCTTATTTCCTTATTCTCCCTTTCCTCCTCCTTTCGTTCTCTTTGGCAGCACGGAAGATCCAGCAGCAATGCACACGCAACAGCAGCCTTTCCTTATTTTTTTTCTTATCGCTCTTTCTTTCCGCACAACAGGCACGACAACCAGGAAGAGCACATGCATGTATGCACGCAGGCTACGCACACAGGAGGCAAAGCAGCATACAGAGGCGGCTGGTGGCGCAAGGCAGAAGCAAGGACGGGTGGGCAGGGACGGCGGTGGCTGGGAGGATTGGCGGCTAGGTCTTGGGGAGGTAGCCCCTCGCCACCTTTCATGCAGAGCACATGGGCCTCCCCTCGCCGAGTTCGACTCGGACTCGGTTGAGCCCATAGCCGACCCACTCCCTTTCTTATTCCTCTATTTAACCCTCCTATTAAACCTATCTATTAAACGGGGTATTACAATGGTGATTACTCCATACAACTGTGCCAATGTCTACTGGTTAATCCCAATACATAACCAATGCCCTAGTTGCTTCCTTTTGACGGTAGATTAAACAGCCATGCCATGCTATTCAATAAAAGTAAGTTTTGGTTCTGTTCCGGATCTTCTGATGCACATTTTACCTAGCTATACGCATGTCCATGTTTGCCCTCGTCTTTTTTTTTTTAAGGTCCATGTTTGCCTTTAAGTGTCTTAATCACGGTGCCTGCAATGAATCGAGAGCTAAACTTTTAGGCACAAGCTTCAGAAACCCACGTTGGCATAACCCTAAGCTTTTTTTATGTTGTACTAGTACCACCACCACAGCACTTGCTTGCGTTTCGTGCTGGCTGCACGTGCGCCCGCAGGTCGTTGCGTTAGTGCATTTATGAGACCTTATCTATCAACACAGACATCACATACAACTATACGAGTATGCATCTTAGATACGGGGCGTATCCTGTGCACAAGCACATATTAATGGACATATGCACCTAGACGATCCCAGCCGTCCTAGCCGAAATCGGTGGCTGAGATTCCCACCACCACCCACGAACGGAGCTAGGGTTCATCCTCTGCGCCGCACCGCCCTGCCCCGCCCCTGCTCGCAACGAGCCCCCCGCATCCGTGCCCGCCCCCTGCGCCGAGCGGAGCCGAGCCTACCGTCCGGCGGAAGAAGCTCTGCGTGGCCCTTCCTCCCTTGCGCCGCCCGCCTACGTGGAGAGCCGAGTCTACCGGAGCCGCCCTTATGTTGCCCCAGCACCGAGCGCCTGTGCCTCCAGGACTAGCCAATCACTGAGATCCATTTGCCCCCATCAGCCCCAAGGCAAGTATTGTTTGCTGTTGTCATAGCATTTAGTTTGATGGCAAATAACAATGACAAGAGAGCTCATGTCAGTCATTTAAGACCTGCAGTCTGGATTCATGTGAATTCTGTACTCTAGTTAAGTTCATGTAATTTGCCATGAATAATTGTATGACTTTTCAACACTATTAAAAACCAATGATTTCCGGTTTAATGTTACAATTTCTACATTTCTACAGTTTCTCAAGTTTGTAGAGAAGACAACACCAATTGCAGTTTATACATCTGGAAAAGGTTCATCCGCAGTTGGTCTTACAGCATCTGTAACTCGGGATAGTAGCTCGGTAAGCTTGCCTTTATTGGATTGCCTGTTGTGTTTACTCAAAATTTGGTTTTCTATGGTTAAAAAAAACTATTGTTTTCCTGTACAGCGTGAGTTTTATTTGGAAGGAGGGGCAATAGTTTTGGCTGACGGTGGAGTGGTTTGTATCAATGAATTTGACAAAATGAGGGCTGAAGACAGGTAAAAGTCAAATCAATTTAGACTTCTTGGTTGAAACTAGAATAAACATTGTATACCTGTTTTTTTACTCTTGAAATCATTTTAAACCAGTCTTCTTTTTCTTCTGTGATTCCAGAGTTGCAATTCATGAATCCATGGACCAGCAGACCATATCTATTGCCAAAGCTGGCATTACAACAGTACTCAATTCAAGGACCTCAGTTCTTGCAGCTGCCAATCCAATTTCTGGGCAGTGGGCACTATGATGATCTTAAGGTCAGTCAATCTGTTTTGCTATTGACTTGTTTAGTATTTCCATATTCATTTTTCAAAAAGTATCAACTATTCTAGTCCTATATATAGAACAATCAATTTGATAAATGTCTTTTTTGGTTCATCAGACTGCACAAGATAACATAGATCTGCAAACAACCATCCTTTCTCGATTTGATCTAATCTTTATCGTTAAGCATTATCAGAATGTATGATCAAGACAAGGTATGAAGCAAAATGCTTTCTTCGGCTTACTTCCATGCTTCAGAGAGTAAATGAACTTCAACATGTAGCGAATTGCAAGACACATCAGTAAGGTGCATGCCAGCGGAGCTGCAGCTTCATCCAAGAACACAGATGCTAGTGAAGGAGAGAATTGGCTGAAAATGTGTGGTTGGTTTCGTGTTTTATGTTCGACACAAATTTGACTTACCTTTCTTGAATTGTAGTATTGATAACCTTACTAATGAATAGGTACATTGAGTACCGCCGCGTTACTTGTAAACCACGGCTCTCAGAAAAAGCAGCAGAGATGTTGCAGAACAAATATGTTGAGATTAGACAGGTATACACAGCAGAGTTTTCACCTAATTAACTGTTTATTTAGATTTTCTTACCTATTTGTATTATTCATTGTGCAGAAAATGAGACAGGGAGGGCTGCAGCTATACCCATCACTATGAGGCAGCTTGAAGCTATTATACGTTTGAGTGAATCTCTTGCAAAGATGAGATTGCAAGTACTAGTTGATCGCATATCTGAGCGATGGCTGAGCGATGAACTAACTCGGATGGGGATGAACGAATCCATTGTAAGGAGCGTGCCATAATATGCACGAAATAATCTATAACTACTAGGTTTCTTACCACAGCTTTCCACTGCTTTAGGTGAGAAGAGCCCTTCTGATCATGCACCAAATGGACGAGGTGGAGTATAAGAGAGAGCGCCATGTGATTGTCCGAAAGGCTTGAGGTGGACTGGTGGAGTAGGTCATAAACCGAGGATACCCTCTATTCAGATGTGTGTATAAGTTTTACTGAAACACAACCTCTGCCAGAGGACGAGGCACGTTTGGTTCGGTTGATCGCTGACAGGACTAATGTAATCTGGAAGAACGGAGGAAATTTGTTGCATCGTTAAAATTCAGTTGTAGTTGTACTACAGTAAGCTTTAGCTGTGATCCTAAATTATCTTGTGCTAGCACGTAGGTGAAACTTTGGAACCAAGGTTCTGACGGTGTATTACAGAAAGTTAATTCATGAATGCAAAGTTTTTTTCTGTAGTACCGAGACAGAATAAGTAGTCTTAATATTTGGATTAGTCTTGGTAATCGATTCAATCACTAAAAGGATAAACCTGTACTCGAGAAAAGCGTGCAGCAAAAGAGAGCTGTACTCAAGAACTGACAATTGCTAGAATACAGAGATGAATTCAAGAAGAGTTTAAAGATTACAAGGAAAACAATGTCATTGCCAAACACTGGCATAAACCCAAGATCATACATATTACCTCACTATACTCAAAAGGGCACCGGTGTTCAGAACTCTTCCCACTCAAAACGCGAACAAACATCTAGGTCAAAAAATAACTCGAATTTCCCCTCTCTGATCGTTCGCAGAGGGGGAAGAAATATATCCATCGATGGCGTGCGTGTTATACGGTGTAGCTCTGCTGGATCGTCTCGATGTCGAGCCCCTTGAGCTTCACCACCTGCTGGGTCCTAGCGGCATAGGCGCTCGATGCGGGGGCGACGCAGGGGCGGCTCGGCGCAGGCTCAGCTCTCCACGCAGGCGGACGGGGCAGGGCCTCTTCTGCTGGACGGCAGGCTCGGCTCCGCTCGACGCAGGGGCGGGCGCGAATGCGGGGGGCTCATTGCGAGCAGGGGTGGCGCGGCGCAGAGGATGAACCTAGCTCGCCGCTCGTGGGTGGGGAATGGGCGACGCGAATGCAAATGGTGCGGGGACCGAAGGAAGCAAGAATCGCTCACGCGGGGAGTTTTCGCAAATTGGCTGTGAAGTGAGAGGTGGGGGAAATCTCAACCACCGATTTTGGCTAGGACGGCAGGGATTGCCCACGTGCATATGTCCATGAATATGTACTTGTGGACAGGATACGCCCCCCATACATACGGTAGTACTAGTTGCTTACTAAGGATGGCAGTTTGATGAGCAACTCGTAGGCAACAACATTGTCAAAGTTGAATAGACTATCTGACATCTTAACGGTAATTTTAGATTTTTTATAAAAATAATATATTTTTTAATTTTTTTTTTTACAAAATTAGGTAGTCGCCTCAAAAAATTACAAAAATAGGTTCCTGTCGCCAGTTCATCTGGTGACAGGTTCCTATCGCTAGTTGAACTGGCGATAGAAAAAAAAGCTGGTTGAACTGGCGACAGAAATCTAAGAATTTTTAAATATAGTAAATAAACTCAAAAAATTACGAATTTTTTTTGTGTAACTTCCTGATACGGTGTTCTTTCTTGTGTAATTGTTTCATAATTTTATCCCTTCTGAATTGGTCTCTAAAATTCATTTAAGTATACTATTTGTAGGAATTTGTATATATACCAAATGAGATCCAAAAATTATAAAATTTTTTGTGAACGCTCCTTACATAGTGTAATTGTTTTTGTACTACCTCCGTTCATAAATACTTGACGCTGGAGCACTCAGATTCTTTGCTCTGGACGTCAAGCTTATAAATACGAAGGGAGTAGTTTTTACATAATTTTATATGATCTGAATTTGTCTAAAAAATTCTTAATTTAGGTTTTTGATATAGTGTACTTGATTGTGTAAACCGTTAATTTTAGAGATAATTTCAAAACATAAAAAATTTTAAAAAAATTACACAAATAATTACACTATATAAGAAGCGTTCACAAAAAAATTTATTATTTTTGAATCTCATTTGGTATATGTACAAATTTCTCTAAATGATATACTTAAATAAATTTTGAAGACAAATTCAGAAAAGATAAAATTATGAAAAATTACAAAACAAGAAATTTGTATCAGGAAGCTCCACAAAAAAAAATTGTAATTTTTTGAGTTTATTTATTATATTTAAAAATTCCTAGACAGAAACCTGTCTGCTCTGTTCAAGGTTCCTATCGTCCGTTCAACTAGCGATAGAAATTTGTCGCCAGATAAACTGACGACTGGTACCTATTTTTGTAATTTTTTTGAGGCGGTTACCTAATTTTGTAAAATATATATATATATATATATATATATATATATATTATTTTTTTAAAAAAAATTGATAATTTTAGCCATGTTGATTCATGAGCAACTGGCGAAATAATTTTAGGCAAAATTTGTGTAGCTCAAGAACCAAATGGTGTAGCTATGGATCGCAATCTTACCACGCTGTGGGAGATCTCACGGACCAACCCTCACCAGCCGCGCCGCGCCGCGCCGCGCAGGGAGCCCATCATTGCAGCCCGTAGCCTCCACTGATGGAGCGAATCTCGCCGTCCACATAGCCCGCCGGCGCCACCGCTGATCCGCACGCTTGAGGCCGCCTCGCCGTTCCGCCTCTCCGCTCGGTTCTTCCATGCAGCATGCTGATCGATCTCGCCTAGTCCAGCAGCCGTGAGGTAAGGGCCGGCGCTTTCTTTTATTCTTCCCCTTTTCCTTTCTTTCTGCTTTCCATTTTCTCCCTCGAGTTCTGGGGCTAATGTATCAGGCCACCAATTCGGCTAGTTTGCCTATTTGGGCATCTCCAGTGTTTCACGCTCAGCCTAGGGCGCTGGAAGTATATGCAGGCAGCAACCCTTGCGGGCTCCGCCCAGTCGCCTATTCCATCGATTATCCTTCCTTTTACCTAGGGAAACAGTTTGGTTGTTTGAACTGAATTTCTCTTCTACTTCTGAAGCAACAGTTAGTTGAAAGCATTTTTTCGGAGCCTTAGCAACAAAATCCTACATTGATTAGTAAAGATTCGTGTAACTAATTATATTTTCACAGCACGGTACATCAAACCCAAAGTTTATAGTCTGTTGAAACTTCCGTACAAAGTTCATAAGAATATAATTGAACAAGCTACGTATTTTTTAGATAATGGAAGAGAAAAATCTCTTCCGGCTTTTTCATTAGGAATGTACACAGTATATTTTATTAAGAAGACAGGTACCACAATGATCACAGATCGTTAAAAAGTGGCTGAAAACCTTACAATCAAAAGGTGAATGGAAATGAAACTTAATCATTACAAATCCTGTGACTAAATCGCCACCCATGAAGGTTTAAAATTTGCTTCGCCACAAACTCCAATCTGACATTGCCAGCTATCATTGCCTCCTTTTGAGGCGATTTTTGTAAATTTGCTCAAACACTCAGTTAATACCCACTCAAAAAGATAACCTGCAAGGGATTAATGATAGTTTTTTTTTAATGAAAAACAACATCATTCCGATATAATCAAATAGATCAACATAAAGTACTAGTTCCCACTAGGAGTTGTGCCTTTAATTTTTTTGGAATACCGGATAGCCAATTCCCAAACAAGTACGCTATACTCATAGGAGGGGATAAATTACACATTGAGCAGTCCACCATACAAGATGTGCAAAAGGGCAATAAATAAAAAGATGATGAATTAATTCCTCTTTAATACAAAAGCAACACTTTTTGCTTCATCTCCAATTTCTTTTAAGCAGATTATCTTTAATTAATACCACCCTTCTTTTGAGATAACATAGGAATATTTTCACTTTTAACAGGATTTTAATGAACCAAAAAAAAATCCCTAATGGGAACTTGATTGGTTTCGATTAGGGCCCCATAGAAAGAAGGTACCGAGAAAAGTCCAGACTTATTCAGATTCCACCTGAAAATATCTTTTTGAGAGCTCAAAGTTAAATTGGCAAGTCTCAGAATTAACTCATTCCAAACATGTAACTTAGATCTAATAATAGGTCTTCGAAATGAAATATATAGAGGATCCAATCTCATTACATTTGTCACTGTATCATTGTTTCTCCTTACAACATTATAGAGAATTGAATATTGATTTTTTAGAGGAGTTTCTCCTAACCATATATCTTTTCAAAACCTGATTTGCATTCTATTTTTAACTTAGAATGAACTAGAACCACTGTGCTCTTTTATAAGTAGCACAGATGTAATATAATCAAATAATCGTTACTATGCTAAATTGGTGCATGATGGTGAAATACTACAATGGCGTAGCTAGACTGGGAGTATAACATAACTATAGTTTATAGTCGACGAGGTAAACTTATGCATGGGAAATTTGGCATATCCAGGTGAACTAAGACCCAATCTGAGGAGTAACAAACAATGGATCCTCACCCAAACAAACAAACAAACTATGGATTGAAGAAAAACAATTATCAAAATCACAAGGAGAAAGGTTAAGGATAATTTGTTGTAACTTTTTGTTCGCTCGTTTGGTTCACAAGTACATGGACATAAGCATGGCGGTAAGATAGTTTAATTCGCTCTCACCACTGGGCACACAGACATGTAGGGGTGGAAATGAGCCGAGCCAAGCCGAGCCGAGCCGAGCTAGACTCGTTTTGGCTTGGATGAATAGTGAGCTCGGCTCGGCTCATTTCGGAAACGAGCTAGGAGAGAGGCTTAGCTCGGCTCGACACTAAGCTTGAGCTGGCTCGAATAGACTCGCGAGCCAAGCTCGAGGTGTTCCTCCTGGACAAGAAGCATCACATTCACATATTCATATAACAGATTCATGCATCAAAATTGCACAAGGAAGCATCACATATTCATATCATAGATTCATGCATCAAAATTGCACAAGCAAAGGCATAAAATTGGACAAGGAAGCTGGAAGCATCACATATTCATATCACAGATTCACACTCACAGCCAAGAGGGCCTCCCTTGCTCCTCCACCGCCGCGCCCTCCCGCTTCACGTCACGTCTTCTGCATTGGTGTCGTCGGCTCGTCGTCGGTGCCGGGAGCGGAGTAGAGCATGTACCGGGCCTCCCGACCTCCACCCGCAGCTCCACACAACCCGTGAGGCAGAGGCGGTGCTCGAAGCGGCAGACGGGGCGAGGTGGAGGCGTGGAGCTGGGCGAGGGGTGGAGGAGGCGAGGCGGGCGGGGCGAAGGGGAGGCGACGGGAGTTTGGGGGGGAGGCGACTCAGGTGAACCCTCCCACGACGATGGTCGACAGAGCTAGAGCCGGAGGACTAGGGCAGAGGACAAGGGAAGAACAGGGGGTGATGCTAAAGGAGGAGGGGCGGCGGTGGAGGACGAGGCGATGGAGGAGGACGGGGCGGCGGACCGGAGGACCAGAGGGGGGAGGACGCGGGGCGGCCCGGAGGACCGTGGGGATGATAGGGCAGCGGCTCGGGACTGGGAGGAATCGAGCGGAGGGAGGAAGGATAAGGCCGAATGGGGGATTAAGCAGCAGCGCCGTAGGGTTAGGGAAATAGGGATGGCACCTGGGCCTTCGTGGGCTGAGCCAAACGAGCCGCTTAAGTGGCTCACGAGCCAGCTCGAACTCGGTTCATTTTGTTTGCAAGATGGAGAGGAGGCTCGGCTCGGCTCAAAAATTCACGAGTCCGAGCCGAGCCAAGCCGTGACGAGCCCGAGTAGGCTCACGAGCCTCGGGCTATTTTTCTAGCCCTACAGACATGGATGATATATTGTGACGAAAGCAAACATGGAGGATATATGGCAGATTGACTCAAACGACAACCACTTCCACATGGTAACTAGCAAATATGCACAAACACAGCACAATATAGAGGAAACAAGGATGGGGCCAAAGGGTCGTGGAAGGTTCAGATTGAAGCACCGACTCGAGAGACTTAGATGTGTTTGGATGGAGGTATGAAGTTGAATGGAATGGAATGGTACAAGATGGATGGGATGATCATGAATGGAATGATACAAGAGTGCGTTTGGTTGCTTGGATGGGATGATACGATATTTTGTTTGGTTGGAGGATAACGTTGGACACAGAGAGAGACACACCGAGAAAACAGAGCAGGGTATAGACGGCGTGGGCGGGATCGTCAGCGGTGAGGGAGAAGCCAAGAGGATGGGGTGTTCCAAAAAATGGGTCCCCATGAGGAAGAGGAGTCCAAGGGTGGCGGTGGCACGGCGGAAGGTGGACCTCAATGGCAGCGCATTTACTCCCAGTGGCGGCAGCAGTACTATGTCCATGGCGGCGGCGTCGGAGGAAAGGAGAGGGAAAGATAGCGTGCGCACGAGCTCCAGGGAGGTGAGGGGAACTCACTGGCACAGACGGTGTGGGTGGAGGGGCATCGAGTTAGGCCGACGGCGTGAGCCAAGGGTGGTAGGGTGGGTACGCTGTGACGACAACGCTACAGAGGACGGGAGCAGACATGGGTGGTGGGGGGAAGGAAGAGGGAGGTGAGGGGATGCTTGGGTAGGAATGAATTGGGGAGAAACTCATCGGACAAAGAATGACGGTTGTGGCATCGAGTTGCGGCCGGGGTTGGGAAAGAAGACGGTATCCAGTTCAACGGTAGATGCAACATGAAATCGAGTGAGGGGAAATGTAGAGGAGGTCTTGGAACACATTTTGGCACAAAAGGATGGGGAGAAGCTCACCACATTCGACAGGGATGGCGGGGCGAGAGCGGCAGTCGACGTAGGCATGGCACGGTTGCTGGCTCGGGTTGAGCCCGGTGAAGAAGAAGATGAGGGGGAAGGTAGCAAGGAGGTTGAAGGGTCCGAGGCAACCCTTGGGAGCATGTTGGTGTGGGCCGGGCTTTAGTGGAGCGGCGGCATGGTGGCTGTGCGGGAGCTTGAGTGGCGATGCGACTCGAGGTGAGCTTGGGGAGAAATAAAGAAGATGGGGAGGGAGGCGATGGGCGACGATGTGACACGGGTTGTCGAGGCAGTAGTTCAGCAAGGGTGGCTAGGCAATATGCTAGCTCGGTGGTGGCGTCGAGGCGAGAGCGAGAGTGAACCGTGTGGTTAGGTCGATTTTATCGAATGGGATGATACAACATAAAAGGGGAATATTCTCCTAATTTGAACCATTTCATCCCGCATCGTTTGGTACGATTCAACCAACCAAATGTTTGGATGGACTCATTTCTTAAACCGAACCATCTTGTTCAGCTTTGTACCTCCATCCAAACACACCCTTACAGACAAAGCATCACCTTAATTTGTGAGGAGGTTCGACTGTTCGAGAGAGAAGATGGGAGATACGGTGGGATACAATGTGTTGATCCTATCTTTTGTTAGCATGGCCACGTGCTCAATCCATGCACTAAGCGGGCTTGGCCCACCACAACAGAGGGCTCACCTTATTCACTTAGAGCATGCGTAGTCTATGAAATAGAGAGGGTGCCAATGGAATCTTTCTACTATAGTACCGGTACTACACACTGCACATCAGAGGAGCCAAGGAAGAGAGAGAAGAACTAGTGCTTCATAGGGACACATGTACCTCAAATAAAAAAAAAACTAATTTTTAGAGATGGCAAGTGGCCGTTGCTGGCTGTTGTCCACACTTTGGCTAGGCAAGTAGCCATTGCCTCCAGGTTATATAAACACAACTCAACACATTTCAATATTCCCATTTGACAAACTTAACACTAATTTTTTCCATGGATCACTCGTCATCTTCTTCTTTCAACTCCTTACTACCTCCAAACCAAGAACACACAAACAACCAATATTTTTAGCCTCCACCATCACAATTTCCCATAAATTTTTCACCTTCTCTATATGCCCAACACTTTCGGCCTCCATTTGATCAACATTTCCTTCCTTGTGGTGTAACCCCAACCCCAACACCCAAAAACTATCACCACTACGGAGTTTTTTTTAATCATGGCTTTCCATATGAAACCAATGTGTTCACTCTCCATCTGCAATGTTTCAAGGAGCTCAAGCTGGTCGATCTTACTCGCCAGTTAAATTAGCAACCTTGGGTGGAGATGTTGGTGGTTTAGGTACAGCCTCTCTGCTGTCTGTTGCACATCAAATAAATGTACATGATGTTAGTTGTAACATCCCAAAAATAAATAGTTGTAACATCCCAAAAAAAAATTATTTTTGGGAAAGATATAACAAAAATAAATGGGAAAATAATTTTGACCATATTCTATATGGGAAACTACTTATGCATGAATTTTTGAACTCATTGTTTAAAGCAAATAATGAAATCTTATACAAGCAACAACTTGTAAGAATTTTTTTAGAAAATCATAGATGTAACACCCTGGCTATTCGGAAGCCAAGATGTTACCTAAAGGACCAACAAAACATCAATACAGAGTAGATTTCAACAATTTCTCAACTAACGGCATAAAGGAAAATAACATAATAATAGAACGAATGCAGGAATATAATCTGAATCCAATAACAGTTCACAAACTTTAATTATTCAAGTCTAATGGATCCACTGAGATAATTAAATCAAAGGAGTAACCAAGGATCACAAGCAGTATTTAATCAACCTTAACATAGAGGAAGATATTGTCCAACATCAAACTCTATTTATTACAGTTCCTCACTTAACGAATGAAAGACAGGGATAAAATCATAATAATGTAACTTGAATATGGTGGAGTGAATGTATTATGTGTGTCTACTCCCTCCTAGGAATGCTCTCATCAACCATCACCTAGAATAAACAAATACGGGCAAGAATGAGTTCAAGACTCAGCAAGTACAAGAAATAATATGAACTACAATGAGTATGAACAAGGCAAATTCATTAAAGAGTAAGAATATAGAACTGAAAGAACATACGAATGAATGGATTGAATGGAATGAATGAACTACACTTCTGCTTATACCGGTATAGCCAGTGATACACCCGTCAGTGTTTACTTAGGCCCGCTTTTAAGAAAATACGGGGATCCAAAGCCCGTATGAAGAACGTTTCATACAGGGATCCAACCCTACCTACATTGGAATGGTAGGTCTTACGTGTCCATACTGGAATTGATGAGTCTTTATTTTTTTCCACTCCCGTGGAAGAAACATGAGCAATGAATGAATGGAATGAATTATGGGTAATGAAAGGCATCATCTCCTTAAATATGGATTAATGAATATGAAAGAAACATGAAGCATTGAATCTACTCATGGATCATAGAAATAACAGTATGAGTGACAAGCACTCAACATTCAATAACAATAAAAATTACAATGTACTTGCCTTCCGCTCTGCGAAGCGTTTAGAGGTAAGACAGATGCCGCTACACTTGAAATCCCCCCCTACACAAATTACATACTTGAATAAGGAACCACGCGAACAAGACGCCACTCGATGCTTAATTGCAGCATGTTAGACCCAAGGTTCACAAAGTCGATGTACTTAATTAAACCGACAGACTAGCAGGATAGCAATCTGGACATCAGAACTAATTAAATCATAATTTTTGATATGTGACTCGAACCGAGGTGAGCTCAGATACTAAGGAAACATAACAAAAATATCTACAAAAGTCTAGTTGGCGAAATCTCCCAATTCGGCCAAAAACTAAGTTAACAATCCTAGTTGGGTGGAAACCCTGAAATTGCCCTTAACTTAATCATATCTTAAAAGACAAACTAACAGTTAAATCACGTCAGGAATTCGGGTCAGCAGGAAAGATTCTACCATAACTTTTGAACCGTAAATCGGAATTGAGTGTTCGTGGCGGCTACTGATAGCTAAGAACAATCTCCTCATATATCTAGGAGATGTGAATCTCAAATTCGGATTCTAAGAACATGAAAACGGCCGCACAACCTACTGGATAGAACTGAATTTCTAGCAGCAGCAATTCGATCCAATCAACCTATTGGAATTCGCATCTAATAATAATCAATCAGCGAAGAAAGCCCATCGTTACCCTTGAAGACTCGCAAGAAGACAATGGTCAAACCCCCCGAGGAATCCCCCCTTCTACACCTTCTCCCTTCCTCTTTTTGGTCGGCCACCAAGGTAGTAGCACCAATGGAAGATTCTTGGAGATGCTGGTAGGAGGAGGTGGCTTGGAGGGGCAGCACCAGGGAGATGAGGCGCCAGGGAGGGGAGGAGGCCGGGATGCAGGGGTGGGGAAGAGGCAGGGGCGGCGCCCAAGAGGGGAGGAGGCGCAAGAGTGGGGGAGGGGCTAGGGCAAGAGCCGCCCCTCCTTTTTGGTGTGGCCGGCCCCCCATTGGGCCCTTTCAGCTGCCCCCATGGGCCTTTCGGCCAGCCCCCAACAGGCCTTATGGCTGGCTCTCCCATCAGGCCTGTTGGCCAAAGGCCCAGGCCCACAATAGGGTAGAAACGCCGAACAAACCCTCTTTTTTTCTTATTTAACTAATTTAACAAGGTTCTTCCTTAAAACTATTTCGGGGTATTACATTCTACCCCCCTTAACAGGATTTGACCCTGAATCTAAACGCTAGTCTACACGAAAGGAAACTGTGTCTGAAATTTAATAACAAAGAACACGCACCTGCTGTGAACAAATCTGGATACTGCTCGTGCATGCGAGACTCCAGTTCCCAAGTGGCTTCTCTCTCAGTCTGGTGAGACCAAAGCACCTTGACATACTTTAATGTCTTGTTCCTCAGGACCCGCTCTAACTCCTCCAGAATTTGCAATGGCTGGGACTCGAATGTAAGGTCTTGCTCAATGCTCAATGGCTCTAATGGAATAGCATGCTCTGGGTCTCTCAAATACTTTCTCAACATTGAAACATGAAACACATTATGCACTCCGCGCATGGACTCAGCAAGATCCAAGCGATAAGCCAATTTTCCCATTCGTGCCACGATTGGAAATGATCCAACGTATCTCGTGCTAGATGAAATCTTGAAAAATTTACAAGAGAAACTATATAATGTTAGGAGCCCCACAAAAACTTTCGTAAATTTTGGAGCCTATTTGGTAGGTTTAAAAATTCAGCAAAGACTCAGCCAATTTTGAAAATTCAAAGCTCACCATTTTGGGTCGCATCTGAGCTGACCCATTTTCGCATGCCACTCCAACCCACACTAGCGCCCCTGCTCCTGCGCTCACTGATAGCATGGCCCCACTCATTAGCACCCTTTGTCCAGCTCGCCTTCGCCCTCACTCACCAGCGCGTGGCCTCACCAGCTCCACCATTCGCTCATTGTTTTCTACGCCCGCCCACCGTTTTTGCGCCTCACCTACCTCCATCACCTCCGCCTAGCTCCGCCCATGCTGCTTAGCTCTTAATGGCGCTCACTCCCCACCCTGGCGGAGACGCTGAAGTAGGCCACGAGATTCTCACTGCTATTCTCACGCATTGCCCGCTCGTACTTAAGCCTCCAACCGTGTCACAGAGTTCCTAGCTCGCCATTCTCGTCTCCCACCATGAAACAGAGCTTCTCGCTCCTTGGTTCGCTGGGAATGAGAGCGTGTTCTCGACACCGGTGAGCAAGCCTCACAACACCATCTCCAATGGTGAGCTTCCTTGTCCTCGCCAACCACATCACTATGCGCCCCTTACCACACTAATGCCTCTTCTATGCTTGATGTAGCTCCAGGAACCCTGTAGCGAGGACAAGCCGTCATCTTCTTCACCTCCGGCACACCCCGTTCTGGACCTTCGTGTTCCTGACATTCTGGTGAGCTCCAACCTCACTTGACCACGTCATTTCGTGTCCTATACTTCACTAATGCTTCTCCCTTAGTTGATGATGATCCATGTGCAGAGAATCCCCTAAATCGACCTTCTTCCTCATTTTCTATCACTGTAATCCCTTTTCCAGTTAGTCATCACCTCGGTGAGTCTCTGGTCGATTCCTTTTATCCCTACCATCCTCAGTGTGCATGCAAGAAAATGCGCACCTCCTTGTAGAACCTCCACCACTACAGCACGCTGTCGTAGAGAGCCTCCTTTGCGCCGCCACTGTAAAACGTCGCCAAGCCACTCCGATCATCCCCCGATGCCTTCAAGGATCTTGGTGAGCTTCTAGTAGTCCCCTAAAACTTTTGCGCACATTAGATTGGAGGATTAACTAGTGCAGCATAGACTTCGTCGCAGCCGATCATTGTGCCACCGCGGGAAGCGTTGTCGCCACCGCTCCGATGACCATAGGTCCCTGAACTGCTACTAATAGCATCGTAGACGTCCTCTAGAGCTAGTGTGCACAACCTTTCGCCGCTGATTGGCTCAAATTGTGAAATCCACTTCGGACCTGAGGAGCTCTGCCGCTTATCGTCGGCATAGCACCACCTCCGGCCATCTCTCCAGCATCCTCCACCACCCGATGGCATCGCCATCAAGAGATGAACCCATTTTTCCCATTCTCTGAACCTCTCCATGCCTGCCTCACCGCTAGCGAGCTCGCCATGGCACTCGGCCGCACGCAGCTCTGCTGCTCTTCTCCTTCTCTCTCTGCTAGTGGGCTCGGATGATTAGGAGATGTTTAACACTTAGTGACAGAGCTTAAAAGGTAATGAGTCTCTGACAAGTGGGACCAGTCGAAAAAATTAACAGAAATCTAATTTCAAACATTTTTTATAAATGTGTCACTGACATGTGGGACCGCGTACTATTCCTGGTTTTGAAACACATTTTAAAAACCAAAAGGCTAACATGTGGGCCCCAATCATTAGTTAATTAAAATTAGAAATAGGTTTATCCATTATTTAATAAATAGTTAGTTTATGACAAAACAGAAATATGAGTCATTGACAAGTAGGCCCCACATGTAAGTTAATAATTTTTTTTTTAAAAAATGAGAAAGCCGCTTTTAGTTCTGAGAAAAATACGCCTTCTCTGTTGAAAAGTGTAAACCTCACTAAAGCTCAGAGAAAAATTCGCTTTCCTTGTAGTGAAGTGTAAACATCAGAAAATACGATTTCGACGTCAGCACTTTTCTAATTTCTGGAATTTTCAAACTGAAGCAAATTAAAATGTTAAAAACTTTTGCATACGAACCCCAAATTGAATGAATATTTTTTTTCTAAATTCATCTAAAATCATTCTCTACCCGAATATGCAAAAATATTTGGATTTTGTTGCTATTGAAATTATTTCGCTACATTTAATTGCTTCTGGCTCTTTTGATTAGATGATGATTGTCCGAACAACTTGGACAACGACCGTCCATCCTCATATTCAGAGCAAGGCAAGCACTCCCTTTGACCATGTTGATCCGACTATTTTAATTATTGTACTTTCTTTTACAAAATCTATTATGCATGCATGTATGTTTGCTTAAAATTGCTATATGTGGGATATCGGTAGTCGTAATCCTATTCGATGCATGAATCTCCTTGAAATATTGGTATCCTACTATTCTAGCCAATATGATATGGTTTAGACAATAGATGATGTCAATTTGGGAACTTCGAATGCAAGTATCGCATAGTTTCTTAGTCAAGTGATAGTCTTTACTAAAATTTGCTAAAAGGGATGATATGATGAATATAAAAATTAGGAATTTTGAATTGATGGTCCAGAGGGGTTTACCTCTGTTATTTTGTATATAAATAAAAAATAAAAACTTAGTTTGCGATGTGGGCGAGTTATATTATATTCTGAGAAGGGTGAGAGATGTATCTCACAAGTAGATAGGGGGTCCTCACCTGGGTCAATTAAGGACTGAACGCCAGTAAGTCCTATCTAAATCTAAGCGTATAACCATATGTGCCGGTATAGGATGACATTAGCTAATTAAGTCATTGAAAACTAGTCTTGCATGTTGGTAGGCCATAGTAGTGTGAGCATGGCCAGTGTAGGCATGTTCGAAGGGGCTCCTTTCACCATGGTGTTGGGAACAAAGCTTGCCGACACAATGGTGAATGTCTCACTGAGACGGGGGTGTACCTGGGTGAAGTGAGGGTGTTCATTCATCGGGCTAGTGCGAGGTTAGGACTAGGTGATGTAAAGGCTTCGACATGTGCTCAAGACTGCTTACCAAAGGAAGTGAGTGGTGGTACCGACGAATGCCGAACAAACTAGAGAATTCGTGTGCCATAGATAAAGTTGTACACCTCTACAGAGTATAAATGTATTTGAATATCCGTGCTCATGGTCATGAGCGTGCTTAGTGTAGTCTTGGCTTTACAAAAACAACTTTGTTGGAAAATAAGGGAATGGTTTTGTTGTTGATTATTTGAGTTGAGTGCCATGTCTATGGTTGAAAATAAAATATTGCTCGCAGCCGAGGAGGGTTGCGAGTTGTTATTTATTTAATTATTTACTTGTTGTTATTTATCTATTTAGCTGCTCTTTAAACTCCCATTGAAAAATACTATGTATTGATATTGCAAACAAAATTTGCTTAATGCTAAAAACAACTTGTAGCATAGAGCCCCATCTCTTGTTATCCTTACATTTATATAAATTTTGTGATACACTACAAGTCTTGCTGAGTACGCAATGTACTCAATCTTACTTAAATTATTGTTCAAACGTAGAGGATGAGCCAACGCCGGATGATGTGTTCTTCACACCCGGTACTAGAGGGTTCGGTGACAGGTCATTTTAGGACTTGTTTCTTGTCGGTTGCCTGAGGGTTCGGATGGGCATATCGTTGGACCATTTTGGTTTCTTTACATTGGTTTCTGCCGCACTTTATTGATACTTGAGTTTTTATTTGGCCGATCGACCCTTGTGACGTAAACTCTATGAGCGCCTAAGTTATGTACCATATTCGTTTCATTGTGTATGTGTAAATGTATGGATATAATTATCAATGTTGTGGTTGTATGTACTAGCCACTAATCATGAGACTAGTACGATACACACACGAGAGCTTCAGGTATTCAAATCCCAGGGTTCCGACATTAGTAGTCCAGAATGGTGTGACAATTAAGATGAAGAACATCCAATAGGCCATAGAAATTGGAGTGAAGCTGACAACCTATGACTAGTTAGTTCTTAGTTGAATAATTCAAACGACCCAATTGATGGAAGTTCAAAGAAGTTTGATCAATTTTGGAAGAAAATTGCAGAAGAGTTCAATAGCAATTGTCCAAGAGGTGGAAGAATAATAGCATCACAATACAAAAGCCATTGGAGCAAGATGAACAAGGTTGTGTTGTTCAATGGGTGTTGGTGGAGAATGAAGAGTGCATATGTTGGTGGTCAGTTTGATGACAAGCTTATGGAAAAAGCCCATGCAACGTACAAAAGAAGAAACATGAGGGGAAGACACAGAAGGGCATAGACATGAAGAAGAGATTGAAGCACAATGCATGGAGGACTTACACATCATCTTCCAACCAAGACAGTGAGGAGGCAAACCCAGTTCAACTTCATCGTCCAGAAGGGCAGAAGGCAGCGAAGGCTTGAAGGAAAGGGAAAGAAAAAGGCACATTATAGTACGTAGCAGCAGACCTGAAAATTGAGAGGATGAAACTTTACCATTAAGCAATAGAAAAAAGATCAAAAGCAATGGCAAAAATGGCCGAAGCTGCAAAAGAGAAGGCAAAGGTAGACATGCTGAAACAATATCTTAGTATGACGAGCAATGATAATTCAAATTATACTGATGCACAAAAATAGCAACATGAATTGGTGATGGATTATGTGAGCATGGAGTTGTTTCCTCAAAAGTAGTATGCACCAAATCCGAGTTCTCTCGAAGGATTTATTTCATATTCTAGTTGGATTATCCTACTACATGACTGGCGCTATGATCTATATATTTTTACTACTGTGTACCTTATATGATCAGAAAATGTCATGGGCTGGGGAGAATAATAATATTTGTATATATACCAGAACAATAGTGATGATATATTGCAAGCACTCAGTAGCACCATTAGTACAGTGAAGGTATCTTGTAGCGTTGCATGTGCGTTGTGCTTGGTCATTGCACATAATCAAATTGTGATGTGTTGGCATGCATGCATGTATCTTATGGATACACTCAATTCACACACAAAAAAGAGAGTAGGTAGCTAGGAGAGAAAGAATAAAAAACTGAGATGTTTGGGAGATCGATCATATAAGAGAAGGCTCTCCATATATATGCGATTTTTTTAAAAAATAATATTATTTTAATAAAGAACTACAAAAATAAATAGTCGATTTTCTATTACAAAATAGGCTACTGTCGCCAATTCAAATAGCGACAGGGCCAAATCGTCATTTGAAATGGCGACAGTAGCCCTACTACCTACAGAAGAGAAGGTGAGGCCTCTGTCGCTAGTTGAAATGGCGACAGAGGTCTTGTCGCCAATTCAACTAGCGATAGAGGCATGCCACCACCTTTTCAATTGGCAACAGAGATTGAAATTGGGTGATTTATGTATTGACAGAATGCAGATGCTAATTTGGTGATTTTCGACCATTCGTGATGGAGATAGAGGCGTGGTTTGCTGAATCGATTTATTTGAAAGTAGAGAACAAAATATTAGAGAGAGAATGACTTGGGAATAAAATTTGGAAAGGTGGCGTGCCAGGGTGTGGTCATTTTGCTCTTAAAAGATGGCTACTAGGGTGTGGTTATTTCGGTCTAAAAAAGGTGGCGTGTCGGGGTGTGGTCACTTCGGTCTACAAAGGTGGCATGTCGGGGTGTCGTCACTTCGGTCTGAAAAGGTGGCGTGTCGGGGTGTGGTCACTTCGGTCTGAAAAAGGTGGCATGGCTGGGTGTGGTCTTTTCGGTCTAAAAAGGTGGTGAGGCAGGGTGTGATCATTTTACGTACGATAAGGCTAGAACGAGGGTGTTGTGGGGTGTCGTGATGCTGACTTCCTTACATGGTTACTTATACACACAATAAGAACAAATAATATCGTAAACACGAGAGTAGCATAATATAAGCCGTATACAAATTAATATTTACATAACAGAAGTGATACATCTACTTGCGGGGCCTCTCGGGTGTGTACCCTACGTGTGGCCCCTGGCCTCGCCCAGCGGGTCAGCTGTAGGCATCGACGCGAGTACGTCAAAGGCTTTGGCGCCCTGAGTAACCCTACCGCCATGAGTAGCCTGCGCGGGTGTCGTGATAGGGGGCTGCGTCGGTTGGCTCAGTCTGGGCACACTGTGCAGCTACAAAGCCCCAACAGAGACTTGGCTGAGAGTGCTCTCGCCGTTAGAAGGCCCACTATCCTCTCGCCGTGGCTCCGACTCATCGAAGTTGTAGTCTGAGGTCCGTACTCCCTTGTGCGGCACCAGCTCGTCGTCCCAAACGGGTGTACGACCTGTGGAACAATTTGTTATGCATGTAAACAAGATGGAAATGCTAAAAGTACACACAACGTGGGAGCATTAACCGACCTGGTCGCTGCATCACAGCGGATGGCTCCACGTGGTCCTGCCTCGTGTATGTGTGGAACTGAGGACCTGTTAGTAGAAATTGATGTTAGTAAATAGTGGAGTTCGAAATAGACAAGTAGACGTGAGTGTTAGAGGTGTTCCTACGAATTGTGCTGTGTACTCCCAGCACGGTGCCACGAGTGTCGGGACCCCGAGTATGCAACCCCAGGACCCTCTGTGCATTTTGAACTAGTCCCAGATCAGTAGCTAGCTCGCACAGTTGTAACATAGATGAAATCATATCCATACAAAAGAACGGCTAAAGAAGCAGACAAATTAGTAATACATAACGGGAAAAGGACCTTATGGTTAAGGTTTTACAAAGCTTGCCACTTAGGGCTAAAGTCACGACCAGGTCCACAACCAGATCTACGACCAGAGTAAACTTGCAGCGGAACAAAACCAACTCATAGAGGCCATTCGACATGCCCACAGGCAATCGAGTGGAGGACGCCCCTAGGTCGCATGGTCTTTGAAGTAGTTGTCCTCATAGAATTGGGTGCTCCCTGGGTCTTCTTCGATGACTGATCAACAAAGGGCGTATAGCTGTGAGTACATAAAGTACTCAGCAAGTCGTAGGGAACAGTATATAAATAGTATTTATGCAAGACTTGACAAGGATGGCTTTACGGTTTATTTGCAGAAAGTAGTATTGACAGTAATTATAGTAAGTAGATTGAAAGCATAATTTAAAAGATTAATACATAAGTAAACAAGTTTCTTTGAAACAACTCGTGAACACACAGTTTACTTCCCAAACGACTCGTGAACACCCAGTTCGCTTCCCAAACCACTCGTTACCAACCAAAACATAATTTTGAGAAAATCTACCCCTTGTGTGAAATCACCAGGCATTGTCCATAACCGGGGACGCAGCTATTCGAATAGTTTTACACTCTGCTGAGGTTGTACAGCTTGACCCACAAGAGATAATCATCTTATACTCTCTGTTTAACACAGTTCCGAGGTGTGCGACTAAGAGATTATCACAAGGCCTTTATAAAGCTCTGTTTTAACACAGTTCTGCTCGCTAAGGTTTCGCCACACAGGCCCCCTCTTGCGCCGCGCTCACTAAGGTTTCGCCACACAGGCCCCCTCTAGCGCCACAGATCAACCCAAACTGAACAGACTCAAAATATTGCTAATTAGTTGGTCAGGTCCACCTGATAAATGGACTTATGGTTGCACGGTATGGCCCGGATCATTGGTGCACAAAGTTAAGTCCTTAGTGGTTGCTTAGGCGAGACTACCTCATCCCAATATGCTTCCTGCACCCAGCTTTACCACCTACCACTCGCTCGAGCATAAATCATTTTTGGTTCAACCCGACCAATTGGCAACCCATGCCATGGTACAATAAATTTTAATATTAGCGGCAACACATGCCATAATTTCATAATCACTCAGTCAAATTTAACATCATTGAATCAAGTGATCAAGAGGCATCGTATAACTAAAGAAGAACTAAGCATAATGCGCACCCATGTTGGTATTGCAATAATGTCCAACTAAGATTACCAAACCTATGGTGACCAAGGGTACATATCAACATGTCGTTCTCAATTATTCAGGGAGTCATACTACCAAGTAGGTATTTATTTACTCCCAGAACCATTTTTATACAACTAGCCATGCATGCTGATATAAAACAATATAATTTTGTAAACTGGGTATGACATGTTCAAAGGTCCATGACTTGCCTTTGTTGAAGAGTTGGGATGCTTCGGTTGAGGTCGTTGGGTCCAAGAACTCTTCGAAAACGCCGAAATCTATACGTGTGAAAAGAAAGTAAATAAAACCAATCCAAATAAACTCCAAAGAAACTACCAAACTAGAGCCAAAAGAAATGTATTGAATTTAGAAGAAGTTAGAGATTTGAATCACTCGAATCGAAGCTCGAACGAAGGAGAACGAGCTCTCGGAAGATCTGAAATCACAAGGTCGGAAGGAGGCTTGAATACAGGTGGTCGGAAGGAGGCTCGACTACCTAGTAGAAAGGGGGGCTCGACTGGTCGGAGGAGGATACGACTACTCAACGTGGTCATATGGAGGATACAAGAAGGATACGACTACTCAATGTGGTCGTAGGGAAGATACGCCTACTCAACGTGGTCGTAGAGGGAATACAAAAAGGATACGACTACTCAACGTGGTCGTAGGGAGGATACGACTGCTCAACGTGGTCGTAGGGGGAATACAAGAAGGATTCGACTACTCAACGTGGTCGTAGGGAGGATACGACTACTCAACGTGGTTGTAGGGGGAATACAAGGAGGATACGACTACTCAACGCGGTCGTAAGGAGGATACAAGAAGGATTCGACTGCTCAACACGGTCGAAAGAAGAAAGAAAGATTTGACTGCTTGACGTGGTCGAAAGAAGAAAGAAAGATTCGACTGCTCGACGCGGTCGAAAGAAACACGAGGGAGAACTGGGCACGGGGAACTCACCAGGACAGAGAGAGGCCAGAGAAGGAGCTAGGGAAGGATGGCAAATAGCGAACAACAGTTGAGGACGGTGCGGACTCCAGCGAACTTCTTCGGCTGCGAGGAGGCTAAGGATGACGCGGACTCCAGCTAACTTCATCGGCGGTGAGGAGGTTGAAGACGACGCGGGCTCCAGTGAACTTCTTCGGTGACGAGGAGGCTGAGGATGGCGCGAACTCCAGTGAGCTTCTTCGGCGGTGAGGAGGTTGAAGACGACACTGTCAGACCCGAGAGTAATTCTCCCAGATCCTCTTTGCATAACTGAACTAGTCCCATGATCAGTAGCTAGTTCACACAGTAAACAAATATGGTAACAAATTCATATCACGACTTTATTAATAATCAACAGAGTTAATTACAAGAAAGGCTTACAAGCCAACATTAAATAAACACAGCGGAAGACGAAGCAGAAGTAGTAGAGTCCAGCAATCTGCCACAGACAATCGACTGGGGTAGCGGCCTAGTCGTCGAGATCCACATCGGTAGTGAAGTCCTTCTCCTTTGAAATTTTGTTTGCATAAAGCAAGAATGAGCACAACTTCCGTGCTCGCAAGTTACACCCGTCACATAACAGAATGACATGCATATATGGATGTAACAAAGGATGGCTTATTGGTTGATTTGCATAAAGTAGCATTTTCTTTAAATACTTGTACTAAGTCCAAAACAGTTATTCTATAACTACAAATCATTTTATAAATTCTCACTTTTATAGTCAGATAACATTCACACAAGAATGGTGAAGGATACCCTCCTATCACATGGCTTCCTGCCCAATTCCCATCTGGATAAACCAGTTTTGAAGAAGTTTATTTTCAAACAAAACCAAAGTCTAACTTTGAGAAGTTCGGCCAGCATGTCCATAACCGCGGACACGGCTATTTGAATAGTTTTACACTCTGCAGAGGTTGTACAGCTTTACCCACATGACAAGACTTCTCTAGTTTGTCCGACATATATCTATGCCACCGCTCACTACCTTTGGTAAGCGGTCTAGAGCACGTGTCAAGGCCTTTACAAAGCACCATTCCACCGTAGTTACCCCTCGCTAAGGTTTCGCCACCCCCTTTGGAATAAAGATCTCCGGATTCGGGCCCCCTCTTGCGCTAGGTGGGACTAACATAAGTCGTAACATGACTACCCATTGCATCTGTAGGGAACGACCACGGTGGAACATTGCAGATTAATTAGCCAGGTCCCGATCCATACTTGGGACATGTGGTGGTACGGTATGGCTTAGCATCATACACTCGAAGACCGGTCCTTAACTGACCTAGGCAACTTTACAACAAAACCCATGGGCCTTAACCCTAACCAGATTAAGCCTGTGCATGAACATGCACCCACCAAACATCCATTATGCCCAAGTCCAAACCATTTTCGTTTATTTCATTTTTCAGAGGCATAAACTTCCACAACATACCGACGTTATGGATACAATTTAAACCACAACTGGTTTCTGGCTGAAATTCCCCAAAATAAACATGTTTGGTCTATAAGCATGGCTAAACCTGATTTTTCTCAAAAAGTTCTAGTTCATACTATCGTATCAACTAGGTTTTATCTATAGTGACAATATGTTTACTTCAATTATCAAAATTGGTCATACAAAGGATTTTAGGCATAACTATATATTTAAAGTAGGAATTTAAATTACTGATTTAAATAAGCATGCAGTAATAACTTAAAATAGATTATAAATAATTTAAAATAATAGGATCGATATGATCAAGGGTATAACTTGCCTCGCTTGAGGTGATGTTGTTTTCCTTAACAGGTCACCTAGTACTCACAAGTACTTTCTTCAGGTAGTCCAAGTGTACAATCACGATGATCATACAGTCAAAATCAATCCTCTTAGGTTGCTCTTCAAACGGCGTCGAAATCTGATTCTCCGAAGTCGTCGAAAACTAACGTGAAAAGAAGCCAAATTCAAATAACAATTCAAATGAACTCCAAATCAAATAATTTTGGTTTGGTTAGCTAGATCTTGAATTTAAACAAATTTATAAATTTGAATGGGCTCAATCGGAGTTCGGATGCAAAAGATATGAGCTCTCGAAGATTGGAATTACATAAAATGATATATTTAGGGTTTACAAGAATTACTGGCCAAATGAGCTCAAAATTAAATAATTTTGGTGTAGTTGGCTAGATCTTGATTTTATAGGAATTTAGGAATTTGAATCGACGAAATCGAAGTTCGTATGAAGGAATACGAGCCCCGGGAAGTTCTAAATATAATAAACCCTAATTTTCAGATTTTATTGAATTTCTTGAATTATTTTTCTAAAGTAAATCCTAATTATTACGCAAGATGACGTCAGCAAATGGAAAATGGATTTTCGGCCGAATTATTTTCCTAAAGAAAAATAATTTATTTCACTGACAGGTGGGCCCCAAGTCAATGGACTGGGTCCATGGGTGGTCAAAGTCCACGGTGGACTCGGCTCATAGCAACCGTGGAGGGGGTGTGTGCTAGTGCACGAGCTGATGTGGCCGCCACGTGTGTGGCCACGTGGGGCTCTGACGCACGCGTGGCGTTGACATGGCGAGGAGGTGGCGTCTGCATGGGCGAGCCACGTCATCGAGGCTGACGGCGCTCTCGGTCGTGAGCTCACCGGCGAGCCGCGGCACGGCGACGTTCGGAGAGGGCGCCAAAAGAGAGAGGGCAGCATGGGGGTTAAAACGCGCATGGTTTGGTCACCTGAGGCGGCGGCGTTAGCCGACGGCGAGGAGCTAGGCGGCGGTGAGGATCGGGTCACGGCGGCGGTGGTGGTGCGGCGGTTCTCCGGTGAAGGCGACGAGCGCACTGGGTTCGCGAGGTGAAGGCGATGCCGTTGGTGTCGTCGGGAAGGCCGGGGAGCTCTTGACCTCGTCGGAATTGGAGAAAGACCTCGATGCGGTGGCCGACGGCGAAACTTGAATTTCGGCCAAATGAAGAGGAGAAGGGAGGGGTGAGTTGGATCACTGGGATGCGTGCCCCAATCTGCTCCCGAGGCTCCCCTTTTATAGGGCGGAGGGGCACGTGAAGAGGGAGATAAGTGCGGCGGCGATCTTGGCGGTGATGGCGAAGATCCGGCGGTTTCGCGCCAAATGGAGGGGCAAATGGCCGGGAACAGGGCGGCGAGATAAGGGGAATTCAATGCGCGCGATTCCAGGGAGGAGGCGGGGAGGAAATTGCAGCGGGGATGAAGCTCTCACGCGCGGCAATGGAGGCGCTGAGGCTCGGTTGTGCGGGGAAGAAACGGGGAAGGAAGAAGGGTCGCGGGTCGTCCGATCCGCATCCAACGGTGCGGGGAGGCGGGGTGGCGTGGATGTCGTCCGATGCGGATCAGGCGGTGGGGGGCGAGAGAGAGGAGAGAGGGTGAGCGGGCCAAAATGGGCCGGACCAGTGGGGTTTCGGCCTAAAGGCAATTCCTGGTTTTAAATTGATTTGTTAATTTAGATATTCTGATTAAATAGAAAGGGATTTAGAAAATAGCAAAATAACTCCAAAAATTATGAGAAAATTCACAAAAATTCCCTGAGTTATTTTCGACCTAAATAAAATATCTCCAATTTTATATTTGGCTATAATTTTTGCAAATAAGTTATTTTGGCTTGAAAATACTTAGGAAAAAGCTTTTAAAAACCTTAAAAAAAATTCTAGAATTAATTAAATTTTATTTTTCAGATCAAACCAACTGAAACTTCAAGTAACTTTTAAATTTCGACTTTCAAAATTTCAGAAATTCAAATAAAGAGATGAAACTCTATCAAATTTCAGGAAATCCACTAACTTTATTTATTTTATTTTGGTAACATAACCTTGGGATGTTACAGACATGGACTCCAGCGAACTTCTTCAGCAAAACTTGAGGCATGGTGAAAACGGGGCGAGAGAAAGAGGGAGAGTTGAGGAAAAAGCAAGAGGGTGAGGGCTCCCTGGTGCTCTATTTATAGAGGAAGGAGGGGGAGGAGAGAGATCAACAGGCGAGGTGCATGAGCGGAGCTCTAGGTTGACAGGCCAGGCGGTGGCATGCGCAAGAAAGAGGGAGGCATGGGCGTGCGTGTGGCTGAGGGGACAAGGCAAAAGCGGGGCAGCTCAGAGGGCACACGCGGATGGTAGAGGAGCCAAGATGTGCTAGAGGCGATGGTGACAGGAGCATTTAATGCGCACGACGGGGCAGGTGAGCAGGAGTAAAACGCGCGCACGACACTGACTCGAGCGGTATGCACGCACAGCGCTGATGCAGGCAGTGGTGGAAGATGGCCAGGGCGGGGCTGGTCAAAACTAGGTCGGAGGGACTGGTCGAGACCAAGAGGGTGAACGTGACCAAGGGGTGGTCATGACCGAGAGGGTGGTCGTGACCAAGGGGGTGGTCGTGACCGAGAGGGTGATCGTGACCAAGGGTGATGAGGACATGACCCCTATGGACACAACCATATTTGCTATGCTTACTGTTCCAAGTATAAGAGCTCGTACGCTTAACTTAAATTATCAGGTGAGCTTGTTTTTAGGAGTGTCTTTATATTATATGAATTATATGATGCTACCTAATGATGAAATATATATATGTGCAGCGCCATGTCATTTTTGGATCAAGACAAGCAAGCAGATCGAGCTGGACCCGTTTTGGAATCCAGTTCGGCCTCTAGAATCAGCCTGACAATACCAACTTAAAATAGGCATAACTTTCACATACGGAGTCCGTTGGAGGTCCACGAGTACTTGATTGAAATCTTATTTCGTCCTCTTTCCAACGGATCCAGCCTCACCTCCAAATTCCTTCTGGGCTGATCGCAATCATCAAAAGAAGACGTCATATCACTTGTTTGGGCCAATTTGGACTTTGTAATCATACTGAACTTGGCCCATCTGCCGGCGGCCCACTTGGGGGCATGGTTACTTTTCATGTGAACAGTAACCCCACGAATTTAGTCCCGCCCCGCTGGTTCTATTAGATGTGCGGCTCCCCCTCCCCTATATAAGGAGGCCGCACCCCTCTAGTTTTTCTTGGATTTTGTTTAGTTAAAAGTTAGCCTTGTTGTAATTTCGTGTATTGGCTTGTGTCGACTAGACCAACCATAATACCGCTTCAAAATCCCAACTCAATTCAATATTTTAATTCCTATTTGCAATTTCAGATTGCTTTATCTTTTTCTTGCGTGCTTCTTCGGTGTATGCAGGAATCGACCTTCGTGGTCAGGTCATCCGGGTATTCGTGCACGGTTGATAACGATTTGTCAATCAGTTCAGCGATTGCGTGGTTTCGGCCCTTGCGTGTTCGTAGCCAGGATCGTGAGAGTTGAGCGACGCCTACCGAACTTATCGTTCTCATCGAAAAATCGGGCCAACAATCGGACCTTCGGGTTCATTAAAGGGGGTGGTCGTGAGGAGGAGGTCCTGTGGAGGAGGTCCTGAGGGGGGGAGGTCTTGAGGGGGAGGTTCTGAGGAGGAGGGAGGAACGGGCTGACGAAAAACAGAACAGACAGGGAAAGGGAATTCCAAATACCAGAGAACTCCAATAAACTCAAGACAAATCAAATTTTGAATTAGTTGAAGTTTGATTAATTCATTTTAAATTGCTTTTTAAAACTTCTAAAATTTCAAGTTAAGATTTTGAAATTCTACAAAACCAAATGGTTATTTTTATTTTTGAAAATTTTCAAAAAACCTTGAAAATTGGGATGTTACAAAGAGGGCCCATTTGGCAAGAACGGGGGAGGAGCCTTGGGGCATGACGCATTGTGGCTCACCCCCATCGACGCACTGGTGGGTCCAGCACGTCTATCGTCCTCCTGCATGATGTAAGCTCGACGACTAGCCTCACCTTGTCCATGATCTGGTCTATGGTGTGTCTAAGGTCGTGCCCCGTCATGCTGATGCGCTCCCCAATCATCACATTACGCATGGAGCTCGCCAGCGCGTACACCTCCTAGCCTAGATCATTTTGTAACACAGAAATAACAAGTTAGAAACCGAAAACATGACAAGTAAATAAGAAGTATGGCCCATTCAATACGTACCGCATGATGAAATGTAGAGTCCGGCTGGGTGGGATGTAACACCCCAACTCTCAAAGAGCCTGGAATGCTACTAGAATTATACTATTCTAGCATAAACTACAAATTTTTGGCAGAATCTTCTTTGTTTAAACAGCTATACTAAGAGTTCAACAATAAAACATGGCCTTTAACAATATTTGTCATAATCAAGTCTACTCATTCATGCATGATAATCAAATGAACATACCAAGACTGGCAACCTCATTATTACAAATAATCAGATACTCAAACCAAAACCATATATGGTGATAACCAAACAGTTTATTTATTTCTAAATTGGTGCTAAGTGGCAAACGCCTTAAGAGTGTGAGGTAGTGAGTGCAACAACTTCTATTCCCTCTCATGCATGTCGTTCCTGCCTCTGGTACCTAAAACACATTAAAGCAAGGGTGAGCCTAAAGACTCAGCAAGTATCAACAAGGCTATAAACAAGAACACAAGCATAGCATCGATGATCCTCAATTAACATCACACTAAACATAGCCATTTAACTCATGATATGCAACCAATGCAATGCTCCTTTGAACTTTATCTCTTTTCGCATTTTACCGGTAATGCGGGGTATACAACCGTCGTTGTATACCCTTGCTTGTGCCCTCTGGCACAGGGACCAATAGCTATACACCACATGTATAGGGACCTTTGCCCATCATCTTAATGATGGGGACCTCTTTGTTCATTAGCCCACATTCCACGAATGTGGGGACCTCAAGCCCGTCATCTACATGACGGGACTCAATCAGATGTGCTTGGTCACCACGTGACCAAGGCACTGTATACTCTCAACATGCATATGCACCATGATAACATTTTCATATGCGGGAATACAACATATTCTCATTGCACTAAGCAATAACAACATGCGGAAGAACCTTTAACCATAACTAGCAGTCATCAAAATAAACAGTAACTCATCTCATAAACAGGCATGCATGGCTATACGATCAAGATACACCACAATCATATCATGCAAGCATACATATATTATAGCCCGAATACTTGCCTCAACCGTGCGAGAACGGTGGACGCGACGAGGGTGCTGCCCCTGGGACCACGCTCCCACCTGAATTTTAAGATAACCCAATCTAAGACCAAAATACTGAACCAAGAGCATAAGAACAACACAAATGAACTTGCTAAACCCCACAAGTGTTTCCCAACTTCCAATTTCTAGTGATCGATTTGGCGCACACAGTAGACAGTCAACTTATAAAATACGTAACTTTCTGCTCAGGAATCCAAATAAGATGATATTAGACTTTCTGAAAAGGTAATTAAATTACCTAAATAAACCTAGTTAGGGAGCCCTTTTGATTCTTCCATTTACTTCCCCTACCAAGCCAATCTACAGAACATCAGAATTCACGTCGGGTTCTCTGGACAGTGCACTAAAACCACCATAACTTTTGCTACAAAAGTCTGCATCTTGTGTTCTTTATCTCTATGAAAAGGTATAGAAATTACCCACATTTTTCGTTATATTGATATCCTCTGATTTCGTATTTAACGAATAGATTAATTCAGATTTCTACAGTCTGTCCCAATACTGACAGATCAGCAGGACAGCGATACTAAAAAATTCATAACTTTCTAACCGTTAATCGGATTTGAGCGTTCTTGGTGGTAAATGAAAGCTAAGAACAATACCTACATATCTCTAGGAGACCAAAACTCCTAATTCGTCCTCTAAACACATGAAACTGGCCGCGCAACATTCTGGACAGAATTGAACATTGAACAGAATTAATCCGATCCAATCGATCTAATAGCAGTCGCCTCTAATGACTATCACACATCACAAGAAACCCGTCGTTACCCTTGACGACGTGCTGGACGACGACGAACAGGCCCCGAAGAAGATCCTCCTTCTCCTCTCTTCCTTCTCTTCTCCCTTCACTTCTCCCTTCTCTTCTTTTCCCCTTCTTCTTCCTCCTTGGCCGGCTGCAATGGGGCTTCCTCTTCCCTTTGGCCAGCAGCAATGGGGGTGGAGGGGAGGTAGGGAGGAGGAGGTTGGGGCACTGGTTGGAGGAGGGGAGGGGTGAGGGAGGTGGCGGCCACAATGGGGGGAGGTGGGGAGTGGAGGGGAGGGGAGATGGGGAGGGGGCGGCTAGGATTTGGGGGAGGGGGTGGCGCCTCCCCCCTATGGCCGACCTGCCCACATGCGCCAAGGCCCAGGGCCCGAGTTGCCAACTAAATGCGAAAAACCCCCTCTCGTTTCCTGATTTGGTGGTTTTCTAAAAGAACCCTTCTCCCGACTACTTATTCTCTCCCTGTTAAATCCTTTCGAATATATTTTGGAGTATTACATTCTACCCCCCTTAAACAGAATTCGACCCCGAATTCTACTTGTCATCTACTCGCAAAACAACAACAACCACAACTGAAAATTAATATCCAACAAGTTGTACCCGACATGAACAACTTTGGTTAAAGCTTGATCATGCGAGACTACCTCCCAAGTCTCTTCTCGCTCAGATCGACGCGACCATAACACCACGACGTAACACGCCGTCTGAACTAACACTCAACCCGGTACTCCAGGTACACTCATCAGACGAGACTCGAAGGTAAGATCTTACTCGATGGTCAACGTTGTTAACGAAACCTCAAACTCTGGATCTCCGGTGCTCACCACGCAGTGAAGCAGACAAGACGTCACGTACTCCGCGCACGGACTCGAGACAGTCCTAGCGATACGCCAACTAGCGAAAACAACCCAATGTACCTTGGGGCAACCCCCCCCCCAGTGGTACCGAACCACGCAACAAGCGCATAGAACACAGAACTCGTGTTCCACCTTTTCAAAAAAAACTCCTCACTAAAGCAAGGACCACCTCCTTTAACCAGAAACACACAACATAACTCGCTTTAAACACACTCTTTTACCCACATAGCCCAACTGAAAATGAAGGACTCTTATCGCAACCAAACGTTACCAACTTGGTACTAAAAAAAATTCAAATTTAGTATCGAAGGTTTATCACGAAAATCTTTCCATCTTCAATTTAGAAAATTTGCAAATAAACACCACGTTCGCCAAAAGAGAAATCACTCGAATATCCAAATCCACCATTTCTTTTATTCTTTCTGAACAGATAAGAACCACACATGCCAACATAAAGTCAAGCCCAATTTGCGAAAGACATCCGTCATAAACTCATAGCTCATACAAGAATCAGGAGAGCGTTTCAGTACTCGAGGAACAATCTTTTCTCAATTTCTCCTTTAGAAATAAAATTTATCTCAACTTTTTGGAATCCCAATTCATCGCGTAACACCCTAACCCATCTCTCTTAACTTGGCATTCTTAACGCTATGCTCAAACGGAAATACATCAACCACACCTCTGAATAGAGACTCTATCGACCCCACAGAAACAATACTCTAGTCAACTCCTCTACCGACAGAATTACTTTGATAGATAACTTCTGATGCATCCCAAAATGGATCTTCACACTTAATCACGTTACCTCAATCCTTAAAAATGAACAACTCGGAATTCACATCACATATTCTCATGTATTTCATCAAAAGTTTTCTATCAATGATCATCCCACTATTCAAAATCTACCCTTATACTTCTTCTTCACATTATCATTGAGCGATCAAAGTTCTAGCATAACAATGCAAAGCCCAAATTTAACCTCCAAGACTCTTGCAACGAACTTCTCATAAAGAAGATAGGGAAAACCTCTGATTAAAATCCCTAAAATTCTCACAGTCCATACATACTCGCGCACTAACATCAACATGAAAACATCTTCTTGACCCAATTATCTTTATAAATATTCTAACTCTTAAAGAGTTACTTACTAAGTCCAAGTCTTTCCTGGCAATAATCCAACCATCCCGTCTACCTCATTAGTCACTTTAACGATCAGATTGCTTCGCTAATATTACTCTCATTACAACACCATCATAATTCATCTGCACAACCATGCAAGGTACTCAATTGTGACACTCTAATACATTGATCATGTAGGACCGGAAAGGCGACTAGAGGGGGGTGAATAGGAGCTTAACCAAAATTTTCTTTTAAGAAAGATTCAACCGAGCTAAAACGAAAAACAAGATCTAAAACTTGCTCGTGGGAGATTGATGATCTTGATGATCCTAGATGTATTCCCACACGTCACAGCAAGGTAGAAGAGGGCAAGAGATCAACCAAAAACCAAAGAATCAAAGATGAGCTCAAAATCACAAAACAAGAAGGAAGAACACAAAGAAACGCATCTTTGGGAAATCATCCATGGATTGATTAGTGATTGTTGCTGGTTACAGCCACTCCCTCAAGGAGGACAAGATAGCAATCCAAGAGCACACAATCAACTCATCTCCCTAGAACCCTAAGCCTCTCTCTTTCTCTCTAAGTCCCTAAAACCAAACTAGGGTTTACAAATGAAGTGCGTGGGATGGCTTGTCCATCACACCCCCTATTTATAGAGGCCTGGCTTCTTGAAGAAGTTTGGGGTGGCTTGTCCAGCACACCCCCTATTCCTAGCTTCTTGAAGAAGTTTGGGGTGGCTTGTCCAGCACACCCCCTATTCCTAGCTTCTAGAACAAGTTTCTCTAATGGGCTCCCGTTAAGGCCCAACATGAACGGGACACTTACGCACGCTTTTAAAGCGCCGAGACCATCATCTCTAGACCTAAACCACTTCACCTTGCGCCGCCGCGCCGTGGTTTAGCCATATGTCACAAAGCTGGTATTTGGTGAAATTACCAAAATACCCTTCTCGATCCTTCTCCAAGATCGAGTCCAATCGATCGAAGCAATCGCTGCCCGCCACGTGTAGGTTGATCAACGGCTCTCATCATGTCGGCAAGTCTCTCCCGCCCGCATCCCTCGGAACCACCAAGGCACTTGCACCACCTCGCCGCTTGTTCAAAGCTGTCGCGACGAATCGCCCGTTCGGTCATCCTCGTCCATTCTGCGCCACGCTTGAGCCAATTGACCTCACCCGGCATCCATGATCGTTCTGGACCTCAGCTCTCCAAGCTTAGTCCCGATCCTCTCGCCGTTGACCGTCATTGACCTTCAAGACACCTGCACAGCAATAGACAGAGAAATTGTCTCCGGGAACAAGTTCTTCACAACCTGACTCACGTCAGTGAAAACATGCAGTATGCAACACATGCAAAGATAAACATGGATATGACCAATCCTAAACAACAATTCTCCAAACGAATCACCAATCAGAACAAAACCGGTCAGACCGCTTCCAGCGCCGGTCAGACCGCTTGAACCTGACAACCTTTGAACATTTGCCGAAAATACGAGAAATAACAAACTAAAAATGTCATTGCCAATTGTAACATCATCTTAATATCGTGCATATATCCTCATGATATCCACAATCTCCCCCTTGATGAACACATTGGCAATCTTCCAGAAAATGTAAGTTTGGTGTTTGAAAAGTAAAGAAATCGTCGTTTTCGCGCAAAGGCACAACTTGGTCCATAAGCAAGAGAAAGCCATGGAAATGACCAAGCTGGCTTCAGAATAGTTAAGACAAGTGAGATAAGGCAGCAGAAGGCACAAAAGCTTCAATTTCAGAGAATCGCTAAAATCTCTCTTAAGGTCTATATGAAAGAACAATTGTTCTATTTGACCTTCGATCATTGTGAGTCTTCAAGAATTGCAATTGATTCGAAAAGGCAATAAAACCAAAAACGCAATTGAGATGCTCCCACTCGCAATGATCACCAATTTTCATGAAAGTTTCACTTTCTCCGAAGACTCAAACATCCCTTAAAAACAACATTTTTATCAATCTTTCTCCCTTTGACAATGTATTCACAAGATACATGGAAGAAGATAGAGCATGAAGGAAAGCAGAATGGTGCAAATTTTTGTTTTTGTTTTGATTTTTAGCAACAGGAGCCATGAGAATTATCCAAGAAGACTAGACAAGTATTACACCAAGCCATATTATGTGAAGTAGCAATGTTCCATCATGGCAAAACATATATAACAAGCTAACGCCATGTGAGCAATAATCTGTGTGGAAATAAAAGCTTAGCATGTAAAGATATTGAAGATCATAGTTTAACTAAAGGTATCCAAAAGGAGTCAAGCCATGTCTATAAGCAAAATAGAGCCAGAAATTAAACAAATAGTCAATTTTGAGCATTACGAGTGCAATTATAAATCAATTTGTTCAAGCACGCGAATTTTAGCATATTTTAGCACTTTCTTTGAAATACTTGAGTTTTATCTTAGTAAAGCAAGTCTGGACTAGGAGCCATCCACAACCGCCTCCTAAGCTTCGACCAAAAGATAATGTTGTTTTCTTAGCAATGTGCTAGATCTCAAGCCTTGCCGCGACCATCTCAAGCAAGAAAGCTTAAGAGAGTGATCTAGGTCATCCAAAACTCCCCGAGTTCAAGCCTAGTACAATGGCAAGCCGTCTCATGAGAAAGAATTGTTGAGATCAGTTTTTCGCACGAGAAAAGCTTATAATTTTCATTTGCTTAACTCACTCATTTCAAAACTCATATCGATTCAAGACTCAATTAGCGTATATGACATGGCGTGAATCATAAGAGGATCACTAAAGCAAAACTAGTCACAAGATTTAAGAAGTTATGTTTTGATTCAAATTGCTCTGAGATAATTTAACTATCATGGCAAAAACTAAGCTACATATGAAAAGCCATAACAGAAGTCTTAGCACACTATCACAAGACACGGCAAGATATAAAGTATGAAAACAAGTCATACAAGGATAATAATCAAAGCTCCATTAAAATATATTACAATGCAAGTTGTAGAAAAGAAAATGCATTATGATACAATGAATGCAAAAGAGCAAAACTCCCCTCAAAACAGGCCAAGAGGACTAATAACCCTAACTCTCCCGCAAAGTAGCAAAACGAGAAGAATCAAGAGCCTTAGTGAAAATATCGAGAACTCGCCGCTCGGACTCAACAAAATGAAGCACAACATCACCTTTCTCAACATGGTCTCTAAGAAAATGATATCGAATATCAATGTGCTTGGTCCTAGAGTGTTGCATCGGGTTTTTGGCAATGTTTATGGCACTAGTGTTATCACGAAAAGAGGAACACTATCCAAAAATAACCCATAGTCCCATAAAGTAGACAAGATCCAGAGAACTCGAGAGCAATCGCTGCTGCAGACTACATACTCGGCCTCGGCGATGGATGTGCAATGTAAGACTGCTTTCGAGAAGACCAAGAAATAAGAGATGTGCCCAAGAAATGACAAGTGCGGTAGTACTCTTCCTATCCACTCTACACCCGCAAAATCAGCATCAGAAAAAGCTCGAATCGAGAGAGCAGAATCAGAAGAAAACCAGAATCCAAAATCAAGAGTGTCTTGAAGGTACCTGAATATGCGCCGCACTGCTTGACGATGAGAAGCACGAGGAAGCCTGAAATCGAGCGCATGCACACACAATAATTGTATGTCCGGCCTCGACGCTGTGAGATAGAGGAGGGAGCCGATCATGCTGCGGTATTCCTTCTGATCCACGGGCTCTCCATCCTCATCAGGGTCCAGCACGGTGGTTGTGGCAATGGGAGTAGACATTGGTCTACTGCTTCCCATGTCGAAACGTCGAAGAAGGTCTTTTGTATACTTACTTTGATGAACGAAAGTGCCTTCTTTCAGTTGCTTGACTTGAAGACCAAGGAAGAAGGTCAATTCTCCCATCATGCTCATCTCGAACTCCCTGCTCATAGAATCTGAAAATCTAGACACCAAAGCATGAGAAGAACCACCGAATATGATATCATCCACATAAATCTGAACCAATAAAAAGTCACTGCCATGCCAAAGAGTGAACAAGGTTTTATCAACCAAACCCATTTTAAATTCATTATCAAGTAGGAAACTCTTAAGCCTATCATACCAAGCTCTAGGAGCTTGCTTCAATCCATACAAGGCTTTGGAGAGTTTAAAAACACGATTTGGGAACTTATGATTTACAAAGCCAGGAGGTTGCTTGATATAGACCTCTTCTTCTATGAAACCATTAAGAAATGCACTTTTGACATCCATTTGAAAAAGCTTAAAGCCCTTAGAAGAAGCAAAAGCTAGCGAGATGCGAATGGCTTCTAATCTAGCGGCAGAGCAAAGGTCTCTTCAAAGTCTAAGCCCTCTACCTGAGAATAACCTTGAGCTACAAGCCTAGCCTTGTTGCGAACTACCAACCCATCCTCACTTTGCTTATTTTTGAAAATCCATTTTGTTCCAATTACATGAATATTAGGTGGAGGTTCAACTAAGGTCCAGACTTTGTTTCTTTCAAAATTTTCAAGTTCTTCATGCATGGCATTGACCCAAGAGGAATCAGACAAAGCATGGGTGACATCTCGGGGTTCAAAAGACGCGACAAAAGCAGAATGTGCATGAGAATCAGGAGAATTAAACCGAGCGAGTGACTCGCTCATTGAGATCTCTAATCATCTGCACAGGCGGATGTCGTCGCTGGATGTGAAGAGGAGCTCCTGGTGCAGAAGTGGCCTCTACCTCATGGGCTGTGGAGGTAGGAGCAGAGCCACTCAGGTCGTCGGTGAAGATAGGAGGAGGCTGCTCAGCTGAAGCTGGAGTAGTGGTAGCAGGCTCTCCAACCATCTCAGAAGAGACTTGAGGATGGATTGGGTCCTCATCCTCAGAGTCATCGTCGACGAAGATGCTTTCTCGAATATCGTGAACTGTGTACTGCGAGATCGGTCTAGTACGAACTAGCCTCATCAAAGGTGACTTCGCAAGTCTCAACAATTTTGTTAGTATCCAAATTAAATACACGATAGCCACGAGAATGAGCAGGATATCCAAGAAATATGCCATCAGAACATCTAGATTCAAATTTATCCAAATTGCCATGTTTAAGAATGAAGCACTTGCAACCAAAAATCTTGAAATGAGAGACTTTAGGCTGTGACCAAATCTAAGCTCATAAGAAGTCTTGCCAATCACAGATCTCAAGAAAACCCTATTAGACACATAACAAGCAAAGTAGAGATTGCCTCACCCCAAAATCTCCTAGGTGTGGAATGCTCATCTAGCAAGGTTCTAGCCATTTCTACAAGGGTCTGTTCTTCCTCTCTACAACGCCATTCTCTTTGGGAACTCTAGGAGAAGAGAGCGATGCTCAATTCCCTATCGGTGCAGAAAGTGGCAAAAGAAGAGTTCTTGAATTCTGTCCCATTGTCACTCCTAATGACTCTCAAAGCTCCAGAAGATCAACGACTAGTCTAAGAACCAATTCTCTAAAAATCCAAAAGCCTCGTCCTTAGAAACCGAAAATAAACCCAAGAATACCTGGAGAAGTCATCCACAATCACAAGCACATACCATTTTCCACCAGCAGACTGAACTCTAGAAGGACCAACAGTGTCTAAGTGCAAAAGCTGACCAGGTCCATCAGTCATCACTAAAGTAAGAGGTGGATGAGAAGCAGAAACCATCTTACCATGTCTCACGAGGAGCGCACACTAGGTCTCTAATGACCTTCACCTAGGCAAACCTCTAATCAAATCCTTGCTACTGACTCTAGTCAAGTGGTCAAAACCTATGTGTCCAAGTCTACGATGCCATAAGACTAGATCATGAGAATTAGAAGCTACAAGACATCTAGAACTGAAGCGTAAGAGACACGAAATCAAAGCACTAAAGATCCTCTCAAACCTAGAGATCCCAAAGGCATTCTCACCAAGAGTCCGAACTCTACACTCACCACTCTTAAACCTTACCTCGGACCCTCATCAAGCGGTGAGAAACAGATAGCAGATTATACCTTAGCTTACTTACCAAAGCGACGTTCTTCAACATGAACTTGTTGTTGACGCGCACTGTGCCCTTGGCTGTCACGGTCCCGGTAGAAGCATCCCCAAATGTGATCAACTCATTGCTGGATGCACGTGTGAGGGAGGAGAACCATCTAGAATCTCCAGTCATGTGTCGAGAACATCCAGAATCAACAAGCCAAATGTCCTCCTTCCTCGCACGACGGACCTACAAGGCATAGCGAGAAACATCCGTGCCTCGATGGGGTTAGTAGTAAAAGACTTGGGAATCCGAGATCGAGTCACACGATCGAGGAACAATGAAGAAGCAGCGATAAAGCGATTAAGAGTAAAATCATCGAATGCACATGAGAAACACCTAGACCTCTCCGAATCGACCTACCAAAAGGTCGGTACTCCCCTGTCTAGATGCTACCGTGGTCTCTCCTCATGATATCCTAAGCCGTAACGCCGGAACCTCCAAAGAAGTCAAAGAAGTCATCTACCAACCTAGGCCTATGTCTAGCAGAAAGAGGCATCGCTGGCTCTAGAGACTACAGTAAGTGAAGGAACTCCTCTAATGGACCTCAAAGCACTCATCCTCCCCTTCCTCTCAATCTTAGCTCTACGGAAGCAGAACTCAACAATGTGGCCATCCTTCTTGCAGAAGGTGCAATGGTACTTGACCTTTTGAGGGGTCTGACCTATTGAAGTAGAAACACCTGTCTTGCTAGAAGAAGTTTGGGCAAAACCTGCAGATCTAAAAACAATCTTAGATGGTTCAGGGGGTTCTACCTCAAACAAGCCACTCTCAACAGCTCTCGTGATCTTAGGTGGATGGTTCTTGGAATGCTCTATTGAATTAAAACCTAAGCCACTATTCTTCACACTCACCTTAGATTTATCAAGAATCATGTTGAGGTTCTTCTTCCCACCAGTAAATCTCTCAAGAGTATCTTTAAGGTAATCATTTTCTTTGGCTATGTCCTTACATGAAGCACAATTACTAGACTTGATTGCCTCATCATACTCATCCTTGAGAATAGCTATCTCAACCTTTAATGCCTCACAAGACACACAATAGGAATTCCTAATCCTATTCAACTGTTCCTTAAATTTATCTCTAAATGCTTCTTGTATCTTATCTACATTCATTTCAATTTCAGTACACAAGATACAACAAGAAGAGTCAATATCTTTCTTGGATGCAGTCATGAACATGGATTTTTCAATTTTAGCTTTCTCCTCTAAAGTCTTGTTTAGAGCATCATTCTCTATTGTGAGTTTAAGACAATTTTCACATGATGCAGATCTAGAATAAAGAACCATTTCAGTCATCTCTTTCATTTTGACCTTATTATCCTCACAATGAGAGCAAGTATGACTAGGATCAAATTTCTGCAATTCTTTTGTAGCGCTATTCAATTTTAATTCAAGCAACGCACAGTTTGAACAAGATGAAGGAATAGCATCTACAGGAGTCACATCTAGAGCAATAGCATTCATACAAGAAGGACTAGACTTGAGAGATTCAATTTTATCAAGAGCATCTTTTAATTGATTTGTAACAGAGGAATGAGTAGTTTGTAGATTGGTCAGATCAAACATCAAGCTAAGACAAGAATCACAATCATTGGTAGGATTAATAGATTTGAGCCTAACAATTTCTAGGTTCAAGTCTTCAATTATGGTATCCTGTTTCTTTATCTTTTTAGCTTGCTTCTTCAGTTTTTGTTCAGCAACAACCAAAGCACGTTTCATTTCATTTGGTGATGGACATACCTCGTCGGGATCGCTGAAGAGCTCGTCATCGTTGGAGGAGTCGATGTCGTGGCTGTCCCGGGCCATGAAGCACATGCCGGTGAAATCATGAGTCTTCTTCTTGCCATAGGAGTCATCGTCGTCGTCCTCCGTCCCCGAGTCCACATCGCTCATATCAACACTCTAAACACGAATAATACACTCTAAACACGAATCTTTGTCATCAACTATTTCATTAGAAAGCCTGCAAAGTTTCACCACATTGTTTCATACTTCCTTTTCATCCCATCTTCAAAACGAGTGTATACCAAATCCATACTACCCCACTACATCAACTTCTTAAGTTTGGAAGGGGTCTACCACCCAATTGAAAAAGTCCTACCCAAAAATCTTTCATCAAGGACACATTATCATCCGATATTTTCACAATCATGTGGGCATAAGCCACCTATTATATCATATCAATTCAACTTTTAGCGATGCTCAATATCAAACTTCAACACACAACAGTTATACTACAACCATTGTTGTTATCAACTGGCTTCATTATGAAATCTAATTGCTACATACTTTCCTTCCCAAATCACATGGATATTAACAAACACATATTCAACTGTTCCTCCTCATATTTGAATTTTGGCAAAAATACACTAAAACTGCACAAATCGAAATCTTCTATCGATCAAAAGTCTCAACAACACTATAACCCAATTCATCGTGTCATCCTATATAGAAGAACCACATAGAACTCCTCCCATAAATTCTAGATCCACCGATATTCAATCCATTCAACTGGTTGTACACAATTCCAATAACTAATCATACTAGTGAATATGTAAATCTAGCATTTCCTCTAGTTTCCCTTTCCAAACATTTAAATTAATCCATGGGAACCAAAGAACCCAACAAGTTTAGCAACCTAACGATTTTTAATGACCAGACTAATTCATCAATGTTCCATACTTCTTGATATCTCTTTTGACTCCGCATAGGTGTGGACATACTCTGAGTCACTACTCATATCAGTTCATCAAGAACGGTAGAAGACAACATCAACTTAATCAATTTCACTCCCAAAGACACTAGTTAACGCTAATCATGCACCTTGCCACTAATCCAACTTGACATCACAACCGCTATCAATTATCTCGCATACTTACAGACTCTCACTTAACACAACAAATCATTGCAAAAGAGAGTTGACACTCTCTTTCTCTATGAAGAGGGTCTAAATTTCAACACTCCATCTACTCCAAAAGAAATAAGTAGAATCAAAACTTTATTCAATGAACTTTGTGAAAGATAATTCCCATATCCAAAATACCAAGCAGACACACGGTCACCTTCATCAACAGAAAGGTAAGATTCTCAAGAAAAGAACGTTCGCAAGTCGCAAAGATAGCTCACACTCGGCAAGTCAACAATTGTTTTGTAAAACAAAGATGGACCAATTGCAACCAAAACACTAACAATTTGTTTTATTACAATCTACGACTTAACCAAGACACGACATAGTCAAAAGAACTTTGATGCTTCCTCTCATAAAAGAGAAGTATCAACTTGAACTCAAATCCGAAAAGAGTGCATGGGGCCAAAGCTTTCTCACGTTGTAAGGACAAATAAAATAAAGCTTTCATTGACCAAAGTTCCAAGTAAAAGATCAATCTTATAGACCATCTATGTTTAAAAACAGCAAAACAACTCGTCATTCGGAGAACAAATGTTTGCTTTAAGGAGCCAACAACAACCGATGAACACTCATCAATGAAATAACCATCGACCCAAGAGAATTCATCCACCGGTCGGACCAAGAATAACCATTCCAACTCAAGGAAGACAATAACCTTCCCAAAGAAACCCAGATGGTGGTGCAATCCTGGCAGCCCAAGGCTAAAACCACAAGCTTACCCTCTCATCATCTACTATCATCAAATATAACAATCTTAAGGGCAACCCATAAGTATTCATACCCATTTCACATCGAAATGATCAAAGCAATACAACGAAACGTAAATGCAATGCTTGACCCATCCCCAACTTCTCGTACGCAGTGTGTCAATTTAACAATTTATTTACCACGGACCTCTGCCGCTCGATACCAATCGTAACACCCCAACTCTCAAAGAGCCCGAATGCTCTTTGGAATTATACTATTCTAGCACAAACTACCAATTTTGGCGAATCTTCTTTGTTTAAACAGCTATCTTGAGAGTTCAACAATAAAACATAGCCTTTAACAATATTTGTCATAATCAAGTCTAATCATTCATGCATGATAATCAAATGAACATACCAAGACTGGCAACCTCATTATTACAAATAATCAGATACTCAAACCAAAACCATATATGGTGATAACCAAACAGTTTATTTATTTCTAAATTGGTGCTAAGTGGCAAACGCCTTAAGAGTGTGAGGTAGTGAGTGCAACAACTTCTATTCCCTCACATGCATGTCGTTCCTGCCTCTGATACCTAAAACACATTAAAGCAAGGGTGAGCCTAAAGACTCAGCAAGTATCAACAAGGCTATAAACAAGAACACAAGCATAGCATCGATGATCCTCAATTAACATCACACTAAACATAGCCATTTAACTCATGATATGCAACCAATGCAATGCTCCTTTGAACTTTATCTCTTTTCGCATTTTACCGGTAATGGGGTATACAACCGTCATTGTATACCCTTGCACTGTGCCCTCAGCACGGGGACCAATAACCTATACACCACATGTATAGGGACCTTTGCCCATCATCTTAATGATGGGGACCTCTTTGTTCATTAGCCCACATTCCACGAATGTGGGGACCTCAAGCCCGTCATCTACATGATGGGGACCTCAACTGTATGTGCTTGGTCACCACGTGACCAAGGCACCTGTATACTCTCAACATGCATATGCACCATGATAACATTTTCATATGCAGGAATACAACATATTCTCATTGGCACGGAAGCAATAACAACATGCGGAAGAACCTTTAACCATAACTAGCAGTCATCAAAATAAACAGTAACTCATCTCATAAACAGGCATGCATGGCTATACGATCAAGATACACCACAATCATATCATGCAAGCATACATATATTATAGCCCGAATACTTGCCTCAACCGTGCGAGAACGGTGGACACGACGAGGGTGCTGCCCCTGGGACCACGCTCCCACCTGAATTTTAAGATAACCCAATCTAAGACCAAAATACTGAACCAAGAGCATAAGAACAACACAAATGAACTTGCTAAACCCCACAAGTGTTTCCCAACTTCCAATTTCTAGTGATCGATTTGGCGCACACAGTAGACAGTCAACTTCTAAAATACATAACTTTCTTCTCAGGAATCGAAATAAGATGATATTAGACTTTCTGAAAAGGTAATTAAATTACCTAAATAAACCTAGTTATGGAGCCCTTTTGATTCTTCCATTTACTTCCCCTACCAAGCCAATGTACAGAACATCAGAATTCACGTCGGGTTCTCTGGACAGTGCACTAAAACCACCATAACTTTTGCTACGAAATTCCGAATCTTGCGTTCTTTATCTCTATGAAAAGGTATAGAAATTACCCACATTTTTTGTTAGATTGAGATCCTCTGATTTCGTATTTAACGAATAGATTAATTCAGATTTCTACAGTCTGTCCCAATACTGACAGATCAGCAGGACAGCGATACTAAAAAATTCATAACTTTCTAACCGTTAATCGGATTTGAGCGTTCTTGGTGGTCAATGAAAGCTAAGAACAATACCTACATATCTCTAGGAGACAAAAACTCCTAATTAGGCCTCTAAACACATGAAACTGGCCGCGCAACATTCTGGACAGAATTGAACATTGAACAGAATTAATCCGATCCAATCGATCTAATAGCAATCGCCTCTAATGACTATCACACATCACAAGAAACCCGTTGTTACCCTTGACGACGTGCTGGAAGACGATGAACAGGCCCCGAAGAAGATCCTCCTTCTCCTCTCTTCCTTCTCTTCTCCCTTTTCTTCTCCCTTCTCTTCTTTTCCCCTTCTTCTTCCTCCTTGGCCGGCTGCAATGGGGCTTCCTCTTCCCTTTGGCAAGCAGCAATGGGGGTGGAGGGGAGGTAGGGAGGAGGAGGTTGGGGCACCGGTTGGAGGAGGAGGGGTGAGGAGGTGGCGGCCACAATGGGGAGGTGGGAGTGGAGGAGGGAGATGGGGGGGCGCCTAGGGTTTGGGGGAGGGGGTGGCGCCTCCCCCCCTATGGCCGGCCTGCCCACATGGGCCAAGGCCCAGGGCCCGAGTTGCCAACTAAATGCGAAAAACCCCCTCTCGTTTCCTGATTTGGTGGTTTTCTAAAAGAACCCTTCTCCCGACTACTTATTCTCTCCCGGTTAAATCCTTTCGAATATATTTTGGGGTATTACATGGGATATGTGTAGGTCGTTGCGGGCTCATGTTATGGTTGGCATCCATGACCTTGACGCAACGAATCCTTGTCCAAGTGGAGTACCACTCGATGTACTCCTCGTACATCCGGTGGTCATAGGGAGCATCCTTCTGGACTACGTCGTCCAAGGTGTGGAACCCCTGCATCCCACAAGGGACCATGCGGTCTTCCTAGGGAGTGCGTCCAGGTACTCCCTTCCTGGTGTGCCTATGGAAAGCAAAACCAAATTTTTTTAAGTACTCAAGGCAAAGGCTGCGACAAAATTAAATGTTAACTTATCTATGGATGTTCGGCGGCAACGGCTCCCCCTGGGCACTAGGACTTGCTGTCGTAGTCCGAACTACCGCATCACCTAGTGCACGAAGTAGTCCCCCACGAAGACATCATGCACCAAGGGAACCACATGAGCTAGTACGCGGAGTCTTGCTGGCACAAGCTTGATAGGCCTAGGGGTGCATGCACGTACACCCTCCCAGGAGTGTACGGTGTCCAGATGACACGGTCATCCATATTCGCAACATAGTCCAGGTAGGACGAGTGCGTAGTGATCGGTATGAATGTGACCTGTGGATAGAACAACACAAACCTGAGCACATGCAATTCAAGCACATTACGAAATAGACTAAGGGTTCAAAAAACTTACCTATCATCGACACCACACTGTACCCATGGTTGGACCATCCACATCGATGGCGGCGTACATGGCCATAGTGTAGGCTCCGAGGTCGAGTTGTGGCTGTCCGATCTGGAAACGCTCAAAGGACCACAACTGAAGAAGGAGCAGACATCCAAAGAGGATGGATCTATCCCTAACCCTTCAGCATGTGTTGCACAGGGCATGGTACATCGCACACAACACCGCTGAGCCCTAGGTGTACGTCTAGATCTCCTATAGCTCCATGTCCGCCAACTACTGTGTGTAGTGAATCATGTGCTTGTCGACGCTGTCATTGTGGGACCTGTAGAACAATACCCACTCGAACAGTCACAACAAGTAGTCCTCTAAGCGCCTCCTCACTGTGTAGTTGGGTGCGTCCTGTGCCATATGTTGCGGCTGTAAGAAGACAAGGACTCATTAGTAAGTTCAACAAAACAATTGAAGCAGAAACACAAGACTCATAGATACTTACTTAGAACTGGAAGAGCCACTTCAGTGTTGCCTCGTGTGTATTAGTGAACTCCCTGTACCCACCATCTCCCCGTACGGAAGGCCCACATCCTGAAGTGTAGGCACAATCTCCCCGTACGGAAGGTGGAATGTGAGCGTCTTCGACGGTCAACCAGTGCCGCAATGAGGCACCAGTCGTACAAAAACCGTCTCGATGTACGGACGTCCCGGTTGTCCTCCCACGTCACCTCCACCATTCTCACTAGTAGAAGTAGGCCAGCCACTCTCAACCTGCGTTGAAAGGATTAACAACGTACGTGAGTCCACCCACACAAGTTGGACTGAAATTTAGTACACGAAGGTTACAACTACACGTACCTAAGAACCCAACATGGGTTGACCCTCCATACCCTCATGGGCGTGTGTAGCCGCAACACGCCAAGGTCAATGGGTGCCTTGCCAGGCTGGGGATGAACGGTATTGAGGCGGCTACAGTGGCCCACGTCAATGGCCAGGTCAAGTAACTCATAGGGCCACTATGTAGCATCTCCCGCGGATGCCATACCTGAAAATTCAATGCTTACACTATTAATAATACGAAACATAGACAAAAAGTAATAAGAAGCATACCACAAACTAACTTTGCAATTAGTGGCACAACCAAAAAGATTAACAACATATCTGAGACTAAACAATACATCTAAAACTATCTAATTAATTCAATTATTGCACAAAAAAATCTACACGATTAACAACATATCCAAAACTAAACTACACTCAACCGAAATGATGTACTCCATGACACTACACCACATAACAATACATCTAGAACTATCTAATTAATTCAATTATTATACCAAAAATCTACACGATTAATGACATATCTGAAACTAATCCACACACAACTAAAATGATGTACTACATGACACTATGCCAAATAACAATACATCTAAAACTATCTAATTAATTCAATTATTGCACCAAAAAAATCTACATGATTAACGACATATATGAAACTAATCCACACACAACTAAAATGATGTACTACATGACACTACACTACATAACAATACATCTAAAACGATGTAATTAATTCAGTTATTGCACAAAAAAATTCTACACGATTAACGACATATCCGAAACTAATCTACACATACCTAAAATGATGTACTACACGACACTACACCACATAACAATACATCTAAAACTATCTAATTCATACAGCTATAGCACCAAAAAAATTATCTACACGATGAACGACATATCCAAAACTAAACTATAAATACCTAAATGGACGAATTGCAAGATAATACACTACATGACAATGCATCTAGAACTTTCTAAACCATTCACGTACTACACCATAAATAATATATATACGATAAACTAAACTATACACAGCTAAAATGATATACTACAACAAACTACACTATATATCCGTACATCTAAAACTATCTAATCCATTCAATTCTATGTCGCTAGTTTTATTTGCTAACCTACCAAGGTTTCAAATTTAGATACAAAGTTGCAAGAACATTTACTTATAAGGTGGGCGATCGGATTTGCTCCTCCCTCACTCCCCTCCTTCGCTACGAACTGGCAGTGCTTCGCTAGGTCACTCCTCCCATCTCCTCTCCCTTCCCCCTATTTCTATTTTCTCTGAATTAAAGTGAATTAAAGTTGATTTTTTTGCTGTTTTTATAGACTGTCCCCTGTCATCACTTGGAATGACGACAAGGGGGTGCGGGTTCCTACCGCCATTCCAAATGATGATTTGCCTATAATTTCAAGCTAATCGCCATTTGAAATGGCAACAGGAAGTGGAAACAGCGACACAAGCATTTAATGCCTATTAAGTGGGAGACAGGGCTGATGTCGCCGTTTCAAATGGCGATTTGGCCTTACCGCCATTTCAAATGGCGACAGTAGCCCATTTTTGTAATTTTTTGACTATTTATTTATTATTTATTAAAATAGTATTATTTAAAAATTTATATATATGCAACACTTCGTTCTTCACCTCTATTCATCTTTTGCTTCTGCTATATGGCAATCCCAAATCGACCACACGATGACTGAGTATCATATGAGAAGGTGTAAGCTTCTAGGCCCCCAATTAGATGGTATTAGTGTTTTGGAGATTAATGACTCCTATTTCATTGAGACTAACTTTAGTTGAGTGTTGTTGAGATAAGTTAGGTCTTGATGAGTAGTTACGAGTTGTTCTTGGTTTTCATGAATCCCATTTTGGCAATTGATGGAAAAACATCGAATTCTTGGAGAATAAGGACCTTGTGGCAAGATTTGATCCAACGAGTTGGGCATGCATCATTTTAGTTGATATGTTTTTCTTTTTTTGCTTTGGACGCAATATTAATAGTGTTCAAAGCTAGTTATGGTGCACACTAGGTCTATGTAGCTCAGTTCTAGCCAGTGAAAGCCAAGAATCAAGGTTTAATTGCAATGATCACTATGAATTCCCAAATTCAGGCAAAGTAAAAAAAAGCCTCTCATGAGTCGGATGATCTGCGTCAGTCAGACCATTGGTCCGATCAATTATACAGAGAGCATGTGTGCTGGAAAATCAATTGAGTTGAATGATCCAACTCACTCGAAGCATGGGTCGGATCAATTCAACAGAGAGATGGTTTTTGGAGTTTGCATATGAGCCGGATGATCCGAGTGACCCGGATCATGGGTCAGATCAATTCAAGAGAGAGGGTGCATTTTGGATTTTGCACTGAGTATGATGATTCGAGTGGGTTAGAGAATCACTCGAATCAATTCAATAGAGGTCATGATTTTCAGGTTTGCACCGAACCGATTAATCCGAGCCTAGCCGAACGATCCGAGTGAGTCAATTTATCCAACTATAGTCGGATGATCCGGGTGTGTCTAACGGCTATATTTTTAATAACTAGAAGCGTTTAGGTCAGATGATCCGAGTCGAATCAGATGATACGGGTCAAGGCTAATTTTCCACATTTTGTGTCCAACGACTAGTTTTCAAAGTGAACACTATATATATTGACTATGGGCATTCAAGTTAGCTCTATGGAGACTCCAAAACAGTGGCTTGCATATTGGGGGTTCCAAGGGGACTCAAAAGCATCAAGTTAAGATTTTGAGAGTGTGAGAGAGTAGATTAGGACTTAGTGTGCATCACTCCCAGTTGCTTGAACCTAGCAAATTAGTGTGCATTACCCCCAATTGCTTGATCTTGCTAGGTTCAAGTGACATCTTTAAGCTTATTACTCTTGGAATTTAGTGGTTCCTAGATGGCATAGAGGTGTGCTCTTAGTGACCTTCCAAGGAGGAGCACGTGTGTGGGGCCTCCCTGGGATCGGATTTGTTCCAAGCTAAGTGGTTATGCCAGAAGCGCAACACTTAACGAGAGACGAGAACGATCCCGAGTGCGTGGATATGCGTCTCATGTTAGCTCCCAAGGATAAGTGGCTAACATGCGCATATCCTAGTACACAACATTGCAATCACATCCATACACAATCATACAAGAGAAATAGAAATTTTGATACATCTTCAATATATAGAACCTTATGGTCCTAATTTTACATAAGAGGGCCAATCGGCCAAATCTAAATAACAATAACACAAATAAATCACAGCGGAAGATAAACTTAAAGTAAAAAGGGAATAACCAAGTTGGCATGCCCAAAATCCCACAAGCAACCAACTGGAGTTCAAGCCGTTGCACCGTCGTCCTCACCTGATCAAATAGACACTTTTCAAGTACAAAGTTGTACTCGCAAGACTTTAAAAAAAAAGGATGCATGTGAGTATCAAAGGAAGGCTACTACACTAGTCAATTTTCAGCATAAAGCAAATTTTTTATTTAGATAAACAATATGGATTCTAATTGCCATTTGTAAAAATATTTTAGAAATGTTATATAACAGTAGGTACTCCAAACTCATAATAAAAAATCAGTAGATGCTCCAATTGTAACAACACACGAACTTCCCATTCGTGACAACATAAGATCTGAACAAACTAGCATAACGCAATAACATTTTCAACCATAACCCAACCTTAATTTCCCAAAAGTTAACTGTGTCTGCATTCCCACAAGTGATGTCTATAACCTAAGATGAGGCTATTCGAATAGATTTAGTTCTCTGCAGAGTTGTACAACTTTACCCACACAATATGCATTTCTCTTAATGTCGGCCAATGCACTCTTCCTTAGGAGTGTGACTGAGGGAGCATAATGAGGCCATTACAATGTCATGTCCTAACTATCAAACCACCCGAGGCTCAGAATCCCATGGCAGGCTATCGTACACACTAGAACCACGGTGAACCTCGTTGCGTAAGTAGTCCCTTTCAAACAAGAGACCCTTAAGAGCAAGTAAGAGAACGATGAACTTGCCCGCACCAGAATGACAAGAGAATAATTAAAAATAACAATAACAATTGTCAACCTGATTGTGTTTTGATAACTAATACATAACAAATTATTAAGCCAAGCCTTCACCATTATCCCAGCATGTGGTTTCACGTAAGACTTGGTTCATCACACCACAGACCGGTCCTTAATCACTCAGACGGGGCTACAAAATTACATAACAGCAAACAACAACAACATTTCATCATCGCCCTACACCCCTCCAAGTTAAGAACATAAAACCCATTCCCAACATGTCCACAAACCCCAGATGCGAAGATCTGCATACATTCATGTAACATCCCAAATTCTGTACTTGTGTTTCAAATGTAAGAAAATGAGTAGAAATTAAAACTTTTTCTTATATCATGTATTTCCTGTGTGTACTAAACAATTATTGTACAAGAGTAGGGAAATACAAAGTCACAAGTTTTTTGATCCAAATCTTGATCCTTCAAAAACAATCTTGTCGAATGTTTTGATCATCTCCTGGGAAATATTTTTCCTAAGTCCTAGGGTTGATATGTGACCCCTCTGAAAAAATTCACAATTTTTAGAAATTGTTCGAATATTTTTAAGGGTCAGTCAAACCCTAGCTCAAAGCATTGTATAATTTCTGGAGAAAAATGCTCAGCATAAAAACCTCTGGAAATTTTATACAAGGTCCATCTCAAGGTTAGCAAACTACTGTCAAAATTTCATAAAATTTGGAGTTAGTTTGCTACCTCAAATAAATCCCCAAGTCTCAGCTTTTAATTTCAAACTCAAACTGGGGTTGCACTGTTGCTTGGGTCCGCACCAGGGTCTGGCTCGTGCTAACTGGCTCGGTCAAACAAACTAAAAGCACCAGCCCGAGCCCGTGCAACCTCGTCAGCCCCGCAGCCCTTGGATCTCAATCCAACCGCAAAGACCTCCTCTGGTCTTTGTAAAAGACCTCCCACCCGCGCGACCTCCTCAGGTTCTATTTGCAAAGACGACCCTCGAGGACCTCCCCTAGGACCTCCTTTGCACCTTTTGCAAAGACCACCCTGGGGCGACCTCCTCAGCCCTCCACGACCACCCCTAGCACTTGGGTGATCGTGGGCTGTCCATCTTGAGATCTGTGGCTCGGACCTCCCTTAAGTGTTAGGACCTCTAACACATAGTTCTAAATCTGAGCCCTTAGATTTCAATCCAACAGCTCACGACCTCCCTAGTTGGAGCTCTGTGCTGATTTTAGCCGTTGAGCTCTTTGACCGGTCCTCCCTGGTTCTCTCACTGACTGGTGGGGCCTGGTCATTATCAAATTTTGTGCATGGCAGTAGAGAGCAGTGCCTTGTCAACTCTAGGGCTGACAAACGGCTATGTGCTGCCAACATTAAATGTTTGGCAGCCCCTTTTTGCTCAAAAGTCTCTCTGACAACCTACTTCCATCATTTCGAGGGTGCCCTAGATCAGTGCACATGAGATGGCCCGGGTTCCTTTTTGCAAATGGCTATAAGAGGAGCCCTAGCTTCTCCCAAAAGCTTCTTTTGAATCTCTCTTGCACTTCTAGTTCTTCCCCTCCTCTTGTGCTCAAAACACCAAAGCTCTTTGCCTCCATTCTTTGAACTTTGGAGCTCTCCGGCGACCTCCAGAGCTCCAGTGGTTCAATATTGCGATTGTTGGCTGTCATTTGTTCTCTTGGTCACCTCCAAATCTCCCTAATTTGCTTTGTTTAAACCTTCACGAGAGGTTGACAAAGTGGGAGCTCTTGTTCGTGGTCGGGAGCCGTCTTCTTCACCTCGGCGACCTCCACCGTCACCGGAGCTCTGCGAGCACTCGGTTCTCCTTCAATCGCTAGTGAGTACTTGGTTCCAAAACCCGATCATCTTAGACCTCTTCGGTTTTCGTTGTCGGCCGCATTTGGTCTCCGACGGTTATCTCCGGCTAGCCGCCGGTAGGGTGCGCTCTAGCCCTAGTTGTTGGCACCTTTAGGTTCTCCTCCCTATTTGGGACTCATCCGTGTTCTTGGTTTCGCCGACGAGGTCCACGTCGCGGCGGCAAGTCGTGGAACACGCTTCGGTTTTGTCGGTCAAAACCTCCGTTTTAAATCATGTTCTTGGACAACTTTAATGCTCAAATTATTGCTTATCATTTGGTGCATTAATGGTGTCTTAATGTCTTAGTGGAGTCACCGACGTGTGGGCCATGGGTTTAGAATTAAAGTCCGGAAGTCTTTAAGTGCTCCTGTTGGATTCATTTATGGTTAATCATTAGATGCTTTTAATTTGTCTTAGCCGCCACCTTTTTGTCGTTGTCCAGGGGTCCTGCGCCATTAAAACCACTCTAGGACCTCCTCGGGCTAATCTTAGCCGTTCACGACCTCTCCAAGTTTAGATCTAGGCCTTAGGATCTTTTCCGAAAAATCCTAAGTCTCTGGACCTCCCCTTGGTGGTGATCCTAGCCGTCCAGGACCACCCCTGTTAAATCTTAGCCGTATAAGACAACCTCCGTGTTTCCACAAAGGACCTTCCCCGAGGTCCTCTTTGCAAAAGACCTCCCTGTGGTTTTTTGTAAAAACCACCCCTAAAGACCTTCCCCGAGGTCCTCTTTGCAAAAAACCACCCCTGGTCTTTTATAAAGAGAGCCTCAGGACCTTCCCCGTGTCAATCTGGACCGTTCAGGATCTCCCTAGGTCAAATCTGAGCCGTCCAGATCTCCTCCCGTAAAACCCTATCGCTTAGGACCTCTCTCGAGTTCATCTTAGCCGTTCAGGACCTCCCCCTGGAGATCGTGACCGTCTAGGACCTCCTCGTTAGATCCAGACCGTCAAGTCTAGATCTAACGGCTAAGACCTCCCCTAGGCGCGATGAGGTCTTTGCGCCCAGGTGCTCGTGTGGGTTTTGGCGTCTGAGCTCGTGAGCCGTGCGATCTTTGATCAACGGCCCACGACCTCCCCAGTTTTCGTTGGTTTTTCAGATTTAGTTCCCGAGAGCTTTTATTTGCACTTATTAATTGTTTTAAACTTCAAAAATGCATATCTTTTTCTGTGTAGTTCCAAATTTAACAAACTAAAGTTCTATAATTGCATCTGTTAAACTACTTTAGCATAGTATAGGTTTTACAGTAGTCTTTAATCCCGAAATTAAACATGCCTTAGATTTATAACTTAGAAAAATCATAACTAAATCATTTTAACTCCAATTAAAATGAAACCACTTGTGTTAGCCTTAAAATGTCAGTAGCTACCTACCATAAAAATTTCAGCTACACCACCTTTCTAGAAATTTTCACCAAACAATTTAATTATGTGAACGATGAATGAATGCATTTTTTCAGTGAACCACATTGTTTTGAGCATAACTTTTGCATTAAGAGTACAAATCAGTTGGTTCTTATTTCTAAATTCATTTTAAATCTTGCTCTTACTGCTGTAAAATTTTCAGAGCATTTGGAGCGCTTTGGTTTTAGAGTCTTTTTCGTTTTCTTTGTTCTTATCGATTTTTTCGCTCTTTGGTGAGGTTCGACGATTGTGCCATCCTTGAGTGATCCTCTGCAGCATAGTGAGCAACGGCCGGACAAGCGGTTTGATCATTTTCCAATTGATCCCATTACTTTTAAAGTCTAATATTTTGTTTAACTTGTATGTATGCATTGCTATTTTGTTGTTAAATTGATTAGTTAATCCTCTAGTTGCATAATCTGTAGGTAAATAATTATCCTCTACTACGAGCCTAGGTTATTTCTTTGTGATTAGAGTTCGTTGGATGAGCTCTTGTCACTTAGTAGATTTCGAATAAATATTGCTTAGCCATGCCTAGTTATCGGTAGTATTGGGCGATCATCGACTTAGTTGATGATCTTGATCACACAAATACTTATATTATTCCATTATGTCCAATCCTTGTGTTTTATTGATTTACAAATCAAAAACTGAAAACAAAAACTATATCTTGACTTGGGCACAATGGTATGTTGGTGTGATCTGTTGGGTGTGAATGGAATGGTGCCTAAGTCCCTAAGGACTGAGTTACTTGTGCCATTGATCCATGCAATTGTTGCGTGCTAACTATACGAGGGGGATATGGAACCTCTCTTGACTAAGTACTTTGGGAGGTGTTAATTATGAGCTGGTCGGTGGGTGTGTTTAAACTGTGTGTGTGTGTGTGTGTGGTGTTGGAGGGGAGCATTAGCAGACCGGTTAGGCTGTCTAATGTGTCCTTCTCCCGTGGGTTGCGGCTCTTAATTAGCATCGTCCATTGGAAAGTGTCTTGTTAGACTTAGCCGTGCCTGCATACCAAAGGAAGTATGCTAACCGTGGCTGGTGGAAAGGCGGTCTATCGTGTGGGTACATTGGTACACCCCTGCAGGGTTAAAACTATTCGAATAGCCTCGTCCTAGGTTATGGACACGCTTGGTTATTTCCCACAAGAACTAGACTATAACCTTTTTAAAAACTTAAACTTGACATGGGTGGTATGAAGGGGTACTTCATGCTATTGTTGTGGTGGCTATTGGGTTAGTCACTTCCAGGATGTTGTCATCTACCTATCGTTATATTTGTTTCCCTCTTATTTGAACATTAAGAATTAATTGCAAACTTGCTTTTAAATGGACTACATTATTGCAAATAAAACTTGTTTTATGCTGAAAATAAGTCCAGAGCCTCATCCACTTAAATAAAGCTTGCATGTAGCTAATTATAGTTCTGTTATCTCACACGTCAGTCTTACGAGTACAAAAACAATTTTTGTACTCAGATGCTATGCTTAATTGTTTTGTTGCAGAGGAAGAAGGTGAGCCCCAAGGGCCTTACTTTTGCGAGATGTGCGGGTTCTGGGACGACTAGCTTGGCGGTCCGGTTGGTTGCCTTGTGAGTAAAGGCACACTGATTGGCTTTTGTTTATCACCATCTTATGGCACTTTTGCTTCCGCTGTGTACTTATCTAGTTGTATGTCTTTTGGCCGGTCGGCCTCTCTTTTGTAATAACTCTTTATATTAAGTATGTCTTTCAGCTCGTTGCTTGTTCAGTTCTACGTGAATGAATGGAATTGATGCATGATTTTGTAACGGGGTGTGTATAGTGCAATTCTGGGAAGTATACATATCTCGAGGCTTGGTTTATCTGATTTGTGATGCTAGGACCAATGGATGGTTAAACATTACAAGCCAAATAAACCGGGGTCCTCACAATTCATCAAATCCATCATAATTCAATCCATAAAATCCTCAAATTTCATCAAGATTTGATTCAATCCATCGCCCGATGGACTAGCTCCATCAACCGCTTTCGGCTACAACTACTAGCAAAATGACCATGGGGTGGTCTTTAGGGTGGTCTTTGCAAAATGACCACGGGGGTGGTCTTTGCAAAACGGCCACGGAGTGGTCTTTAAGGTTGTCTACGCAAAATGACCACGGGGTGGTCTTTACGGTGGTCTTTGCAAAATGACCACATGGGTGGTCTTTGCAAAACGGCCACGGGGTGGTCTTTAGTGTTGTCTTTGCAAAATGACCACGGGGTGGTCTTTAGGGAAGTCCTGGAGGAGGTCCTAAGGGTGGTCTTAAGGAAGGTCCTGAGGGTGGTCTTTGCATTAAGATAAAACGTATTTCTAAGACTATACATCCACTTAACAGGTCGTACGGGCCCACAAGTCATACTCTATTTAACCGGTATTAAAATCTGAGCTTTCTATTCACGGGGTCTACACGCCAGTGGCACAAACGTGCGCTTAAGACAGTCATTAAATTCCTAAGCATTCATTAGCGCTAACTAATCGGAGATTTGGTCAATTAAAGAGTTACTGTTTTCGGTCAGAAATTCCAACAACAGAACAAGTTAACCTAGTTTAAACTATTTTCTGCTACAGAAAAGAGTCTAAAATCATACTCAAATTAAAGTTCATGCTACTACAGAGCTAACACAATTCGAATTTCTCAAAAAGGAGTTAAAACGAAATAGTTATTCACATTTGAAAACTAGAACATTTAAACACTTTGAAAAATTTGGAGCTCTCGGGAGGTCTGGCTGAGCTGACAAAACTGGGGAGGTCGGAACCGTTGATGCGAGATCCAACGGCTCCAGAGCACCGGCGCACAGCGCACCAAAGAAGCGCACCCAAGGGAGGTCCCGACCGTTGATATCGAATCCAACGGTCCCGACCACTGGATGCACAGCACGCGCGAAGGATCTCCTCACGCACTGAGGAGGTCGTGACCGTCAGATCTGGATCTGGCGGTCCAGAGCTCCATGAGGAGGTCCTACGGCTAACGCTAAAAGGGGGAGGTCTGGACGGCTAAGATCTCCCGAGGGGAGGTCCTAACGGTCCAGATCTGAACGAGGAGGTCCTGAACGGTGAGCTTCACAGCGAGAGGTCTTTACGGCTAGGATCTCACCGAGGAGGTCCTAACGGTCATGATCTCCATAGGGAGGTCTTGCAGGGCAGGTGTTTAACAGAGAGAGGTCTGGACGGTTCAGATCTCCCAGGGGAGGTCCTGAACGGTCCAGATCTGGGCAGGGGAGGTCCTGAGGTTTCCTTACAAGGACCAGGCGTGGTCTTTTTGCAAAGAGGACCCCAAGGGGAGGTCCTAGAGGGTGGTTTTGATAAAAACGACCAGGGGTGGTATTTTTGCACAGAGGACCTCAAGGAGGTCTTTTGCAAAGAGGACCCCAAGGCGGAGGGTGATCCTAGCGGCTGAGATTTAACCTACGGAGGTCTTTAACGGCCAAGATCTAGCTAAAGGGAGATCCTGGCAGCTAAAGACTTCATACTAGGAGATCTAACGGTCCAGATCAACCTGAAGAGCTCATGAACGGCTAAGATCACAACCGGGAGGTCCTAGGACTTAAGTTTTTACAGGAAAAAGGGATCGACGGTTTAGATCTAATCACGAGGAGATCATGAAGGGCTAGGATTAAACTGAAGAGGTCCTGAGGCTTGGGTTTTTGCAGACAAGATCCTACGGTCAGGATCTAATACGAGGGTGGTCTTGGACGGCCACGATGAACCCGAGGAGGTCCAAAGACTAGACAAAAACGCGACAACAGCACAGAGCACCGGCTTTGGTCACCGGCTCGTCGCCGGCGGCCACGGCCACGGCGGCGCGGACTAGCAGAGGCTAAATGTTCGCAATACTATTGCGAACTTTCTGAGGCACTTTTGTCGCCGGTGATGATCTAAATCACCGGCGAGCTGGAACGAGGCGGAGAGTAAAGTACGGAAAAATGAAAACGGCTAAGAACTTCGCCACGACCTAAACCAAGAGGTGCTCGAGCTCGGGGGAACAAAAAGGCACTCACCGCAGCACAGGGGAGGTCCGAGGGGTGCCGGGAAGGTCCTGGTGGCGGAGGAGCGTGCCGGCCGTGAGGACGATGATGAGGACAAGACGGCCTGAGTAAAAAGAGTAAGGCCGCAACATCAGAATAGGTTCCATATAGCTCCGGGGTGCTCCCAGAGCAAAGAATTGGAGGGAGGAGCTCTTACCGGAGCTGGGGATGAAGGGGGTGTGTTCCCAGCCAAAAGAGTGGAACCCCAGAATTCAGCTGCGTCCTGTGGAGACAAGCCAAATTTAATTAGGGTTATCAACCACTGGGGTGAGAGGAAGGATTTGGAGCAAGAACTGGAGCAATAGAGCCACTGGAGTACTAGATGCACCGAGGAGCTCCAAGCTTCAGTAATGGCGGCCAAGTGATTTGAGTGATTCGAGCTCAAGCAAGTAAGGTGGGTGCAAACTAGGGCTGCGGAAGGGTGAAAGGAGGACAAAGAAGGAGAGCTGGGTGCTAAGTAGCAGAGGGGAGCACAAGCTCAACAACGGCTCTCTCTCTCTCTCGGGTGGTCAAGCCGCTATCACGCGCGAGCTGAGCGACGGGGGCTGGTAAGAGGCAGAGAGGGTGGACTTCGGGGGTGGTAGAACGCTGTGCAATTAATGCAGGGCAGCAAGGAGCGGTCGGGAGGTGACTAGGCGATGCCTCCCCCGCTGACCTCACTCTGGCACGCACGCACACACGCACGCACGCGGGCGAGAGGAGGAAGATGACCAGCGACGGTGGACCCACCTGTAAGCGGAACAAGGTGGCTCGGGCCCAAAGTGTTCCAGTGGTTTGAGCCCAACCCAGAAGCACAAGTCCAACGACGTCAGCGGTAGGATAGAAAACGGACAGCCAGGATTTAAAGTGGGGATGTGGAGGCTCCAAACGCTCCCAAGCAATCCTGACCGTTTGATCAAGGATGAACGGTTGTCATGGATCGGGCCGAGAGCAGCGCCGAGTTGGCTGGGTTGGATCGAGAAAGAGAACGGGCTTGAGTCTGACTTGAGCCCGAGGAACAGTGCAAGTCAATTATGGTTTTGATTTTGAGGCTGAAACTTTGGGGAATTAATTGAGGTAGAAAACTAACTCCAAAAATTCTGAAATTTTTACAGGAGCTTGCTAACTTTAGAATTAACCTTCCATAAAATTTCCAGAGATCTTTGTGCACTGGAATTTTCTCAAGAAATTCCAGAAGGTTATTTCAGAGGTTTGACCAGGGTTTGACTTGCCTCTAAAATGTTTCAAATAATTTCCAAAAATTATGAAATGATTCAGAGGTGCCACCAAGCAACCCTAGAACCAAGGAAAATTATTTCCAAGGGTTTGCCACAAGATTTCACCAAGGAGGTTTTTGACTTGAGAGAATTGAGGATTTTAATTTTGAATTTCCTAAAATTCCTTTGCAAGAATTTCAGAAAAGTTCAACAACCGAAGGGTGTAAGAAAAGTTTTAATTTCTACTCATTTTCTTACATTTGAAACACAAGTTGAAAATGAGGATGTTACAAACCTCCCCCCTTACAAAAATCTCGTCCCGAGATTTGGTTTACTCGGAAAAGAAAGAGGGGTAGCCCGCACGGAGACGATCTTCTCGTTCCCATGTAGCTTCATCCTCGGGATGGTTCGACCACTGAACTTTAAGGAATTTGATGGTTCTGAACTTTAAGGAATTTGATGGTTCTATTCCTCGTTCTTCGCTCAGCCTCTTCGAGGATGCGAACAGGATGCTCGCGATAGGTCAAATCTTCTTGGACGTCTAGAGTTTTCAACGGAGTTTCCTCAGTTGGAACACGGAGGCACTTCTTTAGCTGGGACACATGGAACACATCATGTTCCCCCGCAAGTGCAACAGGCAACTCCAACTTGTAAGCAACGACCCATTCCTTTTTGATGATGCGGTAAGGATTCACATATCGAGGAGCTAGCCCGCCCTAGACAACAGAATGATGATGGCACTTTCAGTCTGACCATTGGTTTAAGGATGGTAAACTGAACTGAAAGCAGGACGAGTTCCTATAGCCTCTTGCAGACTATGCCAAAATCGAGAAGGGCGCAGAGAAATGATCCAACACTATCGTCTTCGGTACATCTTGCAAGCTTACGATCCTTGAGACATAAAGCTCAGCCAAGTGACCGGTACGAAACTTGGTTTTGATCGGTAGAAAAGGTGCCACTTTAGTCGACACGGGGAAAACTTACCAGGTCTAGATATAACAAGGATTGACAGACTGAGAGATTCTTCTTGATTCTATGTGTGGTGGTGCAAGATCGTTGTTAGCTGGTGGAGCGATTTGTCTGGTCAGTTCCGCCAACAACGGGATCTCAGTCTACTAACTAGCTATGCGGAGTCATCCCTCCACAGCTAGCTATCTTAGAGGGGCCATGGCCATTCTTAGTTGGTGGAGCAATTTGTTTGTTTACTCCACTAACAAATGAAACCTCGGCCGGTTAACTAGCTATACGGAGTCATCCCTCTGTAGCTAGATTCGTAGATGGACTATGGGCATTTAGGCCACAGAAGTAAGGCTTAATTTGCGATGACAACGATCCGCATAGCTCTTCTGTCTGGTTGAGCTACACACAATCGATCTCAAAGTAACTGAACTTGACTTTCGGCCTGGATATTTTGCTTGATTCGGTTCACTCCAGCATCCGACTGCTGAGCCAACTTGATCTTATCCACCAGGGTTGGTTGCACAACCAAGGAAGCAAGAGACCCGTGCTCAACCACACCCGAGTTGAAACACTAAAAGTCTTCGAGGAGGGCAGGCTGCAGTTCCTGGAGTAACAATGCATTGCAAAACACCTTTTTGACTAATTGTATCTGCAACAACATTAGTCTTGCCCGGATGGTAATGAATTCATATGCCATAGTCTTTGACGGTCAAGATTGAATCAACAAGAGGTCTGAATGGCTCGGATTAGATCCAGGAGGTCTCATATGGTATAAAGAGGTTCAAACACTGGTCTTTGCGAGTACCCAGGAATCAGTACCACCACACCTCCGGTAGCACCGTTGCTACACGGCGGTAAGGGATTCCCAGAACCCATGTTCCTAAGAGTTTGTTTCTCTCATGAAGTGGTGTGAAATTGAACGGAGGTAATATCGCATAGCGGTAATATCGAGTTGATGCGGAATGGATATTCCCGAGAAAGGGGTATCGAAAGAGAGTTCTAGAGAAGACAAAACCGAAGGGAGGCCTGGGTGGTTTTAGAACCCACTCAACACAAGGAAATTCCAGATTTGATTTGTTGAAGTTTGTTTTAGTCATTTAGGACTCTTTCGAAAACTTAGGTTAAGTTTTGAACTCTCATCAAAACTAAATGGTTCTATTTTATTTTAAAAGCCTTAAAAAGGTTTAGAAAACAAGGGCGTTATCATTAACTTGGGTTAGCAACACCGCCCGAAACTTGAAGTTGATGAAAGCGAAAAGCTAACGACTAGGGGAATGAGATATCACCCTAGACGAAAACCAAATTAGCAAGTATATAAACTTTAAAAGCTTCCAAAACGGCTCCAAAACAGCAAAGGAAACACCAAACCAAAACTCAACTTCTCGACACAATTAACCCGTATTGAATGAACGAGTAATTGGTTGAGAAGATAAAATTTCAGCACACTACATCAAGTCTAACACTAATCAAGAGCAAGGTTAAGGCGGCAAAAATAGTGTTAGATACTTAGCTAACTAGTATCACATCTTACCCTTGTATGCCCACAAGTTTTAGTTGATTAACCTCTCATTTTCTACCCTATTTAGGACCATTGAGTTTGCTGTTCGGAAATTGAATGACTGCTGTCCAGATTTTGCATCCAAGCTTCCAAGCCGAAATCTTCAACTTCAGAAACTTCAAAACCTTGTAGAGGGCAGCTAACACTTCATTTTGCCAAACTAATTGGTTCCCAAAACCCAATTAATCGATAACAACTATCTTTGGAGGGAAGGAGAGGAAAACAACTTTCAAAACTCAATTTAGAGCAAGATGAGAGAAGAAAGCTAAGATAGGTAAGGAATAAAATCTGAGAATTTACTTAAGCTTTCATAATTTATTTGATACTTTGAAAATAAGGTTTCCAAAATATCCTAAGGACGACCAAGCTTGGGTTACTACGGTCGGAATGGCTCTGATACCAACTTTGTGAGGACCCCAGTTTATTTGGCTTGTAATGCTTAACCATCTACTTGGTCCTAACATTACAAATCAAATAAACCAAGCCTCGAGATATGTATACTTCCCAGAAATGCAGCATACACACCTCGTTACAAAATCATGCATCAATTCCATTCATTCACATAGAACCGAAGCACAACACTAAATCAAAGACATACATAACATAAAGAGTAATTACAAACAAGAGGCCGATCGGCCAAATGACATACAACTAGATAAGTAAACAGCGGAAGCAAAAGGGCTATAAGATGGCGATAAACAAAAGCCAATCAGTGTGCCTTTACCCACAAGGCATCCAACCGGACCGCCAGGCTAGTCGTCCCAAACACCACAGCAACACAACTCACAAAAGTGAGGCCCTTGGGGCTCACCTTCTTCCTCTGCAACAAAACAATTAAGCATAGCATCTGAGTACAAAAATTGTTTTTGTACTCGCAAGACTGACGTGTAAGATAACATAACTATAATTAACTACATGCAAGCTTTATTTAAGTGGAGGAGGCTCTGGACTTATTTTCAGCATAAAGCAAGTTTTATTTGCAATAATGTAATACATTAAAAGCAAGTTTGCAATTAATTTTTATTGTTCAAATAACAGAATGACAATTATAGCAATAGATAGATGACAACAACATCCTGGAAGTGACTAACCCAATAGTCACTACAACAATAGCATGAAGTACCCCTTCATACCACCCATGTCAAGTTTTAAGTTTTTAAAAGGTTGTAGTCTAGTTCTTGTGGGAAATAACCAAGCGTGTCCATAACCTAGGACGAGGCTATTCGAATAGTTTTAACCCTGCAGGGGTGTACCATTGTACCCACACGATAGACCGCCTTTCCACCAGCCATGGTTAGCATACTTCCTTTGGTATGCGGGCACGGCTAAGTCTAACAAGACGCTTTCCAATGGACGATGCTAATTAAGAGCCGCAACCCACGGGAGAAGGACACATTAGACAGCCTAACCGGTCTGCTAATGCTCCCCTCACACACCACATACACACACACATTTTTAACACACCCACCGACCAGCTCATAATTAACACCTCCCAAAGTACTTAGCCAAGAAAGGTTCTATATCCCTCTCGTGTGGTTAGCACGCAACAATTGCTTGGATCAATGGCACAAGTAACTCGGTCCTTAGGGACTTAGGCACCATTCCACTCACACCAAATAGATCACACCAACATACCATTGTGCCCAAGCCAAATTATAATTTTTGTTTTCAGTTTTTGATTTGCAAATTAGTAAAACACAAGGGCTGGACATAATAGAATAATAATAGCATTTGTGTGATCAAGATCACCGACTAAGTCGATGATCGCCCAATACTACCGATAACTAGGCATGGCTAAGCAATATTTATTCGTAATCTACTAAGTGACAAGAGCTCATCCAACGAACTCTAATCACAGCAAATAACCTAGGCTCAGGTAGTAGAGGATAATCATTTACCTACAGATTATGCAACTAGAGGATTAACTAATCAATTTAACAACAAAATAGCAATGCATACATACGAGTTAAACAAAGTATTAGACTTTAAAAGTAATGGGATTAGATGGGAAATGATCAAACTGCTTGCCTGGCTGCAAATGCTCAATTTGTTGCTGATGATCACTCTCAAGGATAGCACAATCATCGGAACCTACCGAAAGAGCGAAAAAGAACCGATAAGAACAAAGAAAATGAAAAAAACTCTAAAACCAAAATGCTCCAAATGCTTTGAAATTTTACAGTAGCAAGAGCAGGATTTATAACAAATTTAGAAACAAGAACCAACTGATTTGGACTCTTAATGCAAAATTTATGATTCAAACAAGTTTGCTCAGCTGGAAAAATGCAATTAAATGAGGTTACTGTTCATAAATAATTTTCTAGAGATTTTCTGAACCTGAAAAATTTATGATAGGTGGCTACTGACATTTTAAGGCTAACACAAGTGGTCTCACCTCATTTAGAGTTAAAATGATTTAGTTATGATTTTTCAAGTTATAAAAATGAACAAAACTAAATTGCATATGAACTCCTGCTGAAAACAGTAACATGCCTAAGGTCAATTTTAACAGCAAGCTTCTCTTTAGAGGGAGCCATCAGTATTGGATTCACTCAAAAAGGATTTACAGAGAATTAGTTATGCATTTTTACAAATTTCAATGAATTTTAGACCACATTTTAGGTTGAAACAAGTTAACCTAGTTTAAAATATTTTCTGCTACAGAAAAGAGTCTAAAATCATACTCAAATTAAAGTTCATGCTACTACAGAGCTAACACAATTCGAATTTCTCAAAAAGGAGTTAAAACGAAATAGTGATTCACATTTGAAAACTAGAACATTTAAACACTTTGAAAAATTTAGAGCTCTCGGGAGGTCTGGCTGAGCTGACAAAACTGGGGAGGTCGGAACCGTTGATGCGAGATCCAACGGCTCCAGAGCACCGGCGCACAGCGCACCGAAGCAGCGCGCCCAAGGGAGGTCCCGACCGTTGATATCGAATCCAACGGTCCCGACCACTGGATGCACAGCACGCGCGAAGGATCTCCTCGCGCACTGAGGAGGTCGTGACCGTCAGATCTGGATCTGGCGGTCCAGAGCTCCATGAGGAGGTCCTACGGCTAATGCTAAAAGGGGGAGGTCTGGACGGCTAAGATCTCCCGAGGGGAGGTCCTAACGGTCCAGATCTGAACGAGGAGGTCCTGAACGGTGAGCTTCACAGCGAGAGGTCTTTACGGCTAGGATCTCACCGAGGAGGTCCTAACGGTCATGATCTCCATAGGGAGGTCTTGCAGGGCAGGTGTTTAACAGAGAGAGGTCTGGACGGTTCAGATCTCCCAGGGGAGGTCCTGAACGGTCCAGATCTGGGCAGGGGAGGTCCTGAGGTTTCCTTACAAGGACCAGGCGTGGTCTTTTTGCAAAGAGGACCCCAAGGGGAGGTCCTAGAGGGTGGTTTTGATAAAAACGACCAGGGGTGGTATTTTTGCACAGAGGACCTCAAGGAGGTCTTTTGCAAAGAGGACCCCAAGGCGGAGGGTGATCCTAGCGGCTGAGATTTAACCTACGGAGGTCTTTAACGGCCAAGATCTAGCTAAAGGGAGATCCTGGCAGCTAAAGACTTCATACTAGGAGATCTAACGGTCCAGATCAACCTGAAGAGCTCATGAACGGCTAAGATCACAACCGGGAGGTCCTAGGACTTAAGTTTTTACAGGAAAAAGGGATCGACGGTTTAGATCTAATCACGAGGAGATCATGAAGGGCTAGGATTAAACTGAAGAGGTCCTGAGGCTTGGGTTTTTGCAGACAAGATCCTACGGTCAGGATCTAATACGAGGGTGGTCTTGGACGGCCACGATGAACCCGAGGAGGTCCAAAGACTAGACAAAAACGCGACAACAGCACAGAGCACCGGCTTTGGTCACCGGCTCGTCGCCGGCGGCCACGGCCACGGCGGCGCGGACTAGCAGAGGCTAAATGTTCGCAATACTATTGCGAACTTTCTGAGGCACTTTTGTCGCCGGTGATGATCTAAATCACCGGCGAGCTGGAACGAGGCGGAGAGTAAAGTACGGAAAAATGAAAACGGCTAAGAACTTCGCCACGACCTAAACCAAGAGGTGCTCGAGCTCGGGGGAACAAAAAGGCACTCACCGCAGCACTGGGGAGGTCCGAGGGGTGCCGGGAAGGTCCTGGTGGCGGAGGAGCGTCTTGCATTGTGAGGACGATGATGAGGACAAGACGGCCTGAGTAAAAAGAGTAAGGCCGCAACAACAAAATAGGTTCCATATAGCTCCGGGGTGCTCCCAGAGCAAAGAATTGGAGGGAGGAGCTCTTCGAGCTGGGACGAAGGGGTGTGTTCCACCAAAGAGTGGAACCCAGACCACTGCGTCATGGAGACAAGCCAAATTTAATTAGGGTTATCAACCACTGGGGTGAGAGGAAGGATTTGGAGCAAGAACTGGAGCAATAGAGCCACTGGAGTACTAGATGCACCGAGGAGCTCCAAGCTTCAGTAATGGCGGCCAAGTGATTTGAGTGATTCGAGCTCAAGCAAGTAAGGTGGGTGCAAACTAGGGCTGCGGAAGGGTGAAAGGAGGACAAAGAAGGAGAGCTGGGTGCTAAGTAGCAGAGGGGAGCACAAGCTCAACAACGGCTCTCTCTCTCTCTCTCGGGTGGTCAAGCCGCTATCACGCGCGAGCTGAGCGACGGGGGCAGGTAAGAGGCAGAGAGGGTGGACTTCGGGGGCGGTAGCACGCCGTGCAATTAATGCAGGGCAGCAAGGAGCGGTTGGGAGGTGACTAGGCGCTGCCTCCCCCGCTTACCTCACTCTGGCACGCACGCACGCACGCGGGCAAGAGGAGGAAGATGACCAGCGATGGTGGACCCACCTGTAAGCGGAACAAGTTGGCTCGGGCCCAAAGTGTTCCAGTGGGTTGAGCCCAACCCAGAAGCACAAGTCCAACGACGTCAGCGGTAGGATAGAAAACTGACGGTCAGGATTTAAAGTGGGGATGTGGAGGCTCCAAACGCTCCCAAGCAATCCTGACCGTTTGATCAAGGATGAACGGTTGCGATGGATCGGGCCGAGAGCGGCGCCGAGTTGGCTGGTTTGGACTGAGAAAGAGAACGGGCTCGAGTCTGACTTGAGATCGAGGAAAAGTGAAAGTCAATTAGGGTTTTGATTTTGAGGCTGAAACTTTGGAGAATTAATTGAGGTAGCAAACTAACTCCAAAAATTCTGAAATTTTTAAAAGAGCTTGCTAACTTTAGAATTAACCTTCCATAAAATTTCCAGAGATCTTTGTGCAATGGAATTTTCTCAAGAAATTCCAGAAGGTTATTTCAGAGGTTTGACTAGGGTTTGACTTGCCTCTAAAATGTTTCAAATAATTTCCAAAAATTATGAAATAATTCAGAGGTGCCACCAAGCAACCCTAGAACCAAGGAAAATTATTTCCAAGGGTTTGCCACAAGATTTCACCAAGGAGGTTTTTGACTTGAGAGAATTGAGGATTTTAATTTTGAGTTTCCCAAAATTCCTTTGCAAGAATTTCAGAAAAGTTCAACAACCGAAGGGTGTAAGAAAAGTTTTAATTTCTACTCATTTTCATACATTTGAAACACAAGTTGAAAATGAGGATGTTACACTAATGACACATAGAATCATAACAATCTCTATAGTGTCTCAAGGTGGGTCAATCCAACCCCATGTTCTCTAACATGTGTTCACATTATTGATTCGATATCCCTATACCCATGATCGGTGAAACATGCTCATCAATCAATATATGCGCTGGTCGTAGAGTCACTGTGTTCCGATCAGTGACATTCGACCAGGGATACTTTTAGAATGACATCATACAAGTTGAAGAGTTTCACCAACAAGTCACATACTCATTGATCTTCAGAACTAACAATTAATTCAAGGAACGAAATAACATTTATTCAGCAACTCATAAACATAGACGTGATACAATCATCTCTATGATTGCCTCTAGGACATATCACCAACAGGGCGCCCTCTAAAGAAATGTAGAAGGACCAGCAAGGAAAAGGAAGGTGGAGGAGGAGATGAAAGAAAAGAGAAGAAAATTAGGGCTTCACCGTCCATCCATGTTTGTCGTTCAAATTCATGGGGTAATGATTTGGACAACCATGGATCTTATATTGTTGTTTATTAAATGTTTAGAGTAGATTGTTCATAGAAATGAGATAAGTCGGGATGCCCTAGTTCAATTAGTTGTACTACAGAAAATTGTGGGGGTGTTTTGGGTATCTCCGTCCAGATTTATGGCTTTGCCATGTTAGAAAAGTTGTAGATAACTTTGTAAACTTTCCATAGATTACAAGATCATTAGATTTGGATAGGCAGTTGAAAAGGTATGGCCTCTATAATACTGTTTTCCAGAACTCTGTCGCCGTTAACAGCAATCGCGTAGATTGGTTTATTACGTGCAATAGATTGTAGAATTAAATTGTGGTCATAACTTAGTTTATCTGGATAATTCTCTATCGTTTCCATAAGTGGTATGGTCTACTATTTTCCAAGTTGTAGAAACATAGTTATAAAATTGTGAAGTCGACTATTCCGTGAAGTTTGAGCCTTCCAAGTTAACCTTCGGGCTTGAAAACAAATAAATAGATGGTATAATCGAAGAATTCGCATAACTCGGTGATGAGACTACGGCGGCCCGATCTGCTTTGAGGCTTTCGACCAGCAGATCGTCACCTCGCAATTCGCTACACCCGCACGACTGTCGTTATCGACCACGCTCGCACGCGATCGACCTTACCACGAAGGTTATTGTCCCTGCAAGCAATCGAAGCAACTCACAAGAACAAAGAAGTTGCAATCTGAATTGTATTGCGAATATGAATGAAGTTCACAATGTGGGGTTCCTCAAACCGATAAACGGTGAAACTGCAAAGTGGCAGAATAATCTAAGAAAAACCCAAGGAACTAGAGGGGAGGCGGCCACTACTTAAAGGACGAAGGGAGGGGCGGCGACACTGTTCATGCGTGATTAGTGTCACGTGAACAGTACCCCTCGAAACCCTAGGTGTCCTTATGGGCCAGGGAGGTGGTCGGCCCAAAAACCCTAATGTAGTGTTGATACAAGGCCCTCGGCCCAAAGTGAGGTGGCGCAGCACCAGATATAAGTGATCTACGACCAGGTAATCAGAACTTCCGACTAGTCTATGGTCCTCGACCAGGATGTAGTCGAACCTCCATATGCTAAGACCACGGCGGTCAAAACAATCCTACGACCGGATGCGATGCGATCAGAGCCTTCTACGACCCCTTCTCGTGTGGTCGATAGCCTCCTTCGACCACTCAGCGGGGGCTTCGACCACGCAGTCGAAGTCGTGTAGTGGTCATAAGCCTTCTCGATCAATATGTGGTGGAAGTAGAGCAGCCAGATTGGAGGTGGAGTTGTGGTCGTATCCGAAGGGTTCATGTCCTCATCACTAGGAAGTTGTAGGAATTTTTTTTTGTAGATTCCAGAAAATATGGAGTTTGATATATTTGGAGTCCAGAAGTAAAAATTATGTGTGTTTGATCACTAGGACAGTAGGTAGGTTGTCCGGTGAAATTGGGTTATTCGTGTCGGGTTTGCGTGTAGGAGCAATATTGAGTTGTTTGTGGATCGTGTACTGTGATGGCATGTTTTTTAGGTGTATTATTGATTGTTTTCTAGACAGTGTTGCTTCATGTTCGGTGCCACCTTTGCATCGCTCAGATTCTTGTGGCTAAAAGGCAAGTGTATGGTTGAGCAGTAGACGTCGGTTTATTGGCCCATGTCTGTACAATCAACTTGCCATGACATTTATTTATGCTTAGTTAAATGCCATGATAATGATGGTATGGCATGATGATGACATGACCATGGGGATGACATGGTAATGATGATAACGGATAACATTGATGATTAATGATCATTGTTGCATCATTTGTATACATAAGAGCCAGGGTGGTGAGTAATGCCATGTATATGGCTATTCCGGAATGTTCTTGATAAAATCCTACAGAGGTAGGGACTCCATGGGATGGACGATAGAGTGTGTCATCGATGGGTGAACACTCCGTTATATCAATATCAGCTGATAAAGTTTGCATTGAGCATTTGCATACATGAAAAGATAATGATGAGAATTAATTACATAGGAGACGAGAATGATATTTGGATATGTTTATGGTATCCATAATGATAAGTTGTTTGCTTATTATTCTATTATGTACTTGCTGAGTATTGGACTCACCCATGCTTTGTTGTTGTTTTTAGATGATCGTGGAAGGCGACATGCATGGGATGGTGTAGCACATGTGCACAACATGCAATTATCACACAGACATGCTTATTTAGTTTGCTTCCACTAAATATAGAGACGGGATAATTCCCTTTAGGATTTTTTTATCAAGCTTGGTTATTATATAGTTTAATGATTGGAACTTTGACTGATTTAATAATAGTTTAATTATTATTACTCGTTGACATCCTATATACCAGGAGTATGGTTCCGGCGTTTCTTCAGCGCATGTGTCCCAAGCATTTCACGAGCGCATGTGACTCAAGTATCTCTCAGGCGTGTGTGACCTGAGCTTTCTTGGCACGTGTGACTGAACTGTGAAAGTAAATCATTCATGCATTTATGTTGTTAAGTTATTTTTTTGTGACCCGTTGTGGGATTTTATTCCATCTATAGCTTGCTGGAATTATTGTTAAGGTTTAAATTGGTAGTGAGAATGATTTAGGTTACAGTTGGTTTCATAGCAGAATTTAGGTCTATGGTGAATAGTTCAACAACTTAGGTTAATTTAATCTACTAAAATTTGCTCTAGGATTGGTTAACTCAACTAAAACATGTTATTGGTTAACTAACTTCTAGAATGTGCATTAGGATGATTAATTAACTTAAAATTTGATACATTGGTGCATAGTAGGATGAGAATGGGTCAAGTATTGCATTTGCATTTTCTTTATGTCGCATTGATGAATTATGATATGAGATGATTCTGTATGGTTATGATTTGGTTGCATGATTGTTAAGTTGTGATGATAATCGATGCCGAGAGATAGAGATCGTGGTTGCGGCCATGGGCATGGCCAAGTTGTACCACCACTTGTGGTATGGGAATAGTGAATTGTTTTCCTTAGGTAACTTAATTACGGAGGTTAAGAATGAGTTTCCTTGGAAAAGTTGTCGTTTCCTTGAGTTTTCATTTGGTTATTCCGGTTACAGTTGCTTGTGGTTGGTGAACTTTCTTTGTATAGTGATTACAATGCAGTTGATAGGTTTTCATTGTTTTTTTTCTATAAAGCAATTATTATTTTCCTAACTGTTGAGCTATTTCTCTGGCTTGTGAATAAAGCAATTATTATTTTCCCGATTGTTGAGCTATTTCTCCGGCTTGTGAACGTTGTTAATTGACAAGATTGATATTTTCTTGGCAGCTCTACCTTTCTTGTTGGAAAACATAACTCAGTTATTTGCTTGGTATTTTAGATAATGAAAATTATCTTTTACATGTTCATTAACATTTGGAAGCTTTGACCATGCGTATTTCTTATGGAGTAATTTGAGTGTCGAAGTTTAATGCCTCTCTTTTGTGAAGGAAAGTATTAAAAACCTTTTGGTGATGTTTTTTATGTTTAAACGAGAGGTTGTAATCATAGAAATTAATTATTAAGGTATATGTTATCAAGTTGGGTGATTAGCATGGTGCATAATTTGGTTTGACTAATATATTTGGAAGTGAAGTTGATTAATTTGATGTTTTCTTGTAGCAGTTACTTGATGAATTTTGATTAAGAGTATGCCTATTTGGAATCTAGGAGTTGTTAAGTGTGGAACATTGATGAACTAGTCTAATCATTAAGATTGCTTAGTTTGCTAAACTTGTTTGATAAATTGGATTATTTGGTCCCAATGGATTAATCTAACCGTGTGGGATGGAAAAGTTAAGGACATGCCAGATTATTGCCTTAGTGCATATTGATCTTGGATTTATCTTTTGTGTAGATACTTCGTGATTAAATATAGTTGCTATATTTACAAATTTCTTACCATGATTAATTGTTGGAATTTTGTAAAAAAGATTAGAGGGGTTGAATATCGGTGGAAGTTGATGGTTGCTGCCCCCAACCCAATTCTCACAACCTATCCCAAATGGTCCCCAGCATCGCCACCTCACCCGTTCATGCTTTAGATTTTTTCCATCCGACTAATAGTTTCCTCCTCATTCGAATTTGTATTTGTATTCGCAAAAATATTACGAGTGTGAGTATGGTTAAAGTTTTTCTATCCGAATTGTCATACCGTCCAAGCTATTATATATATATATATATATATATATATATATATATATATAATACTTTCTACTCCCGGGAGTAGTTACTCCCACCTTTGATATACCACCTAAAAGAACTTGACATACTCCATTATCACTTTGGGTATACTCATATACTAATTATAAGATACTCCAATGTGAACCACACGAAAAAATTACAAGAGAGTCCATAGTTTTTAGCATATTTTGTAAATACCTTCATATTCGCACATAAAAAGGAGTATGTCTAAAAATTGAACATACTACCTCTGAAAATGTGTAAATACCACTTATATGGTCTTATATACTCGTATACTACACATACATACTCTCAGTTGCGCAAGATACTCTCTACGTTGTGAGATATGTAAGATACGGAATAGGGAGTAACTACTCCCGGGAGTAGGAAATAGCTTGGATAATATATATATATATATATATATATATATATATATATATATATATTATCCAAGCTATTTGTTTTCGAATTCGACAAACCAACATACATATTTTATTGCACAATGTCTAATAAGTGGGACCATTTTGAAAATTTAATTGAATTTATTTTTCTTTAAGTTTAATCAATACATTACAATAATTAAATTGTGTTGTGTATGATGTTAAAATGTCCTCAATATATTGGCACTACATAAGTTATACGGATATCTGAATCCATCCAAATTGAGTAGGTATTTGTAACATTACAAACTTTCATTTCTAGTTTTAGAGTTAAAAAGAACATTTTAATTAATTTCCTTTCATTTTTTGGACTTAAAAAGGTTTTTCCCTATTATTTTGAAACTAAAATTGATTTATGTGAAAGCTAAAAACAAACTTTAAGTTGGAAATAATTTCTTTAGGTTCAAAATAATTCAGGGCATTTCTATGAATTTTTCCATATTTTTTAAACTCTTTTTGCTACTTTCTAAAAGCCAATTTGAATTTTTGTAATATCTAAAAATAAAAACCCTTAAAAATCTGGAAATCTCTTTCGGGGCAAATTTCTCTCCCCGCAGCCTGTTTCCTCTCTTCCGACCTGGCCCAACTACCCCTCTCTTTCTCTCCCGCACCAGCCCAACTGTGCGCATGGCCCACTCTCGCCTTTCCTCTGTCCCCCTCACTAACAGGTGGGGGCCGCATGTCAGTTTCGTCTTCCTCGTGACCGCACCTGCATCGCCGCCACTTTTGGCCACTAAACCTCTTAATTGTGACCATTTTCACTCAAGATCGTCCACCATCACTTCCCCCACGATCTTCCCCACTCACTACACTCATTCTGGTGGTTTCCTTTCGAGTTAAAGTGCACTTCCGCCGTCGGCGAGTAAATACCTACGCACGATCTCCCTCCCTGGCTGTAACATCCCAAGTTTCAGACTTGTGTTTCAAATGTAATAAAATGAGTAGAAATTAAAACTTTTTCTTACATCATGTATTTCCTGTGTGTACTAAACAATTATTGTACAAGAGCTATGGAAATACAAAGTTACAAGTCTTTTGATCCAAATCTTGATCTTTCAAAAACAATCTTGTCAAACCTTTTGATCATCTCCTGGAAAGATTTTTCCTAAGTTCTTGGGATGGTATGCGACCCCTCTGAAAAATTTCACGATTTTTAGAAATTGTTTGAATTTTTTTAGAGGGCAGTCAAACCTGTTTGACTTTTAGTCAAACCTTAAACCAGGACCTTGCAGAATTTTTGGAGAAAAATGCTTAGCACAAAAATCTCTGAAAAATTTACACAAGGTCAATAACTCCTCTAGCAAGCTCCTGAAAAAATTTCAGAATTTTTGGAGTCATTTTTCTACCTCTGTTAAATCCTCAAAAGTCTCAGCTTGTTTTAAAAACCTAAAACCTGATTCACTGTTCCTTGGGTTTGAGTCGGACTCGGGCCCGAGCCAGTGGACTTGATCGAACCCACTAACTGCACCAGGCCCTTTTAAACGCACGGTCGATATTGGACGTTGGATTTAAATCGCTCGGCTCGCGTTGGTTGTGCCGTTCGGGCCACCGCGGTCATCTCATCCTTTTTGAGCCGTTGGATTTAGATCGGGCCGTCCTGATTGAATGGGCTGTTCGGGTCACCCGAAAGTCTCCTTTGATCTCCACCGTTCGATTTTGATCGGGCCGCTCTGATTGCTTGGTGTATTAGAAACCCTCAGCCGGACCCTTTTAATCGCAGTCGTCCATCTCAGATCCGACGGTCACCGTATTCTTTTCTGTTCTTCTTCCTCCTCTGTCTCTCATGCAAAGGCACGCAAGCGCCAATGGGCGGTGGGAGAGGCAGTGCCTTGTCGCATCGGTGGAAGCTTTTCGTGGCCATCTCTCTGTGGGGCATTAAATGTGCATCAGGCTTTCTCCTCCGTTGTCACGAGTCTCACTTGCCCCCATCAATTCTTGGTCCATGACCGTGCCATGAACCGAGCTCACTGTGAGCTCCTGTTCTTGCTCGAAACCCTAATCCTTCCTCTATTTAAACCCCTCCAGGTCCTTCTGGTATTCCTTTACACCACCTTTAGCTCCTCCTTCACTTTTGGGAGCTCAAAGTCTCAAAAACAGTAATGCACCTTGTTGACCCGAGAAGCTCCAATGGCGGTCTTGGTGTCCAGTGGTTCATCTTCGATATTTCTTGTACCCTTTTGAGCTCCTCAACTTCCTTTACATTTCCCCTAACTTAATTTTGGGTTGCATTCACAGGAATCACTCAATTTTAAGTTTGAAGATTTTCGGCCGATTTCACCCCCTTTCTTCTCCAACTCCGGTAAGTGGTTCTTTTTGCAATTACTTACTTGTGGAGCTTATGGGAACCTTAATGAAGCTATTTTGATCACCCATTGGTGTTCATTTTGCTCAGGTTGTCATTTTCTTCTTCATCTTCCTCGGCTCCGGTGAACTCCATCGTGTTCAAGCTTTTCCGGCCATCTTTTGAAGCTCATCTTGGCTGAGGTAGTTTCTATTTAGTCCCTAGAAGTGTTGGCACCCGCTTTCGTGGACCACAGCGGAGCATTTTGCTGTTTTCATGTTTTGCCGAAAAAGCCTCATTATGTGTTTTCCGGCTCGCCGGCGTTCTAGACCTCCACCACCGGCGAGGTCATCACCATTGGGTCCGCATCGCTATTGCGAGTCCATTTTGGTATTTGGTGGGCGCCGCTGTGGCTGGAGTCGCCAGCGACAAGCCGTGGAATCCACTCGGTTTTTGCCGGGCGTAACCTCCCGTTTTCGTCAGATTATTAGGACATAATTAATGCCTAATCATTATCAATCATTAGAAGTATTAATTGTGTCCTAAACTAGCCTAAGGTCTCACTGACATGTGGGCCCAACCTTCGGTAATCCCCTCTGCTGGCGCTAATCAGTGCGGTTAGGACATTATTAATGTCTAATCATTGATTAGTTATGTGTCGGCAATTAAAGGGCTGTCGGAAATAACCCCTGTGCCACTGCCAGGTGGGCACGTAAGCTTAAAACCGAAAACCAGAAATCATTAGGGCTAATTTTAGATCCATTTATTGCTAATCCTTGTTAGCAATAAATGTGTCCGGAAGCCACCATCATGTCTCACTAACATGTGGGGCCTCAGTTCCTTAATCCATCTCTGTGAAAATCTTTAGGATACATTAAATACTAATCATCACTAATCATTGGTCTCTGTAATTAATTAGCTATCCTAAAAATCCTCTTTAAGTCACTGCCAGGTGGGCCCCGTGCACTGTGCACGTGGGTAAAGGCTCGAGTTTTGTGACTCACAGTCGCTGACATGCGGCCCCACCTGTCGGCGCTTCGTTTTGAACTTCGATCATCAGCTGCCGTCCATTTCCGGATCACCAGCCAAGATCGAGTGGGCCGTTCGGGTCACCCGAACTCCCCATCCTCGTGGGCCGTCCGTTCTCAGATCTGCGGTTGAGATCGATGTTGCGTTCGCGAGGTCCGAACAGCCCCCGCTCGTAGCCTTCCGATTTCAGATCAACGGTCGAAATGGATTGGGCCGTTCGGGTCGATCTCGTGCACCCCTCGCGCGCGCCGTTAGATTCCAAATCAAGGGCCCATAGTTGTCCACATTGATTCCTTTCTGATAAGTGTTGTTTTATTTCGATAAATAGTTATTTGTCATCTGAAAAATTGTATAAAAACTTTAGAAATTCATATCTAATTCAAAATAGATCCTTTTTAAATGAATCCAACTGTAATAAATTTGTAATTCACTAAAGTTTAATATAAAAATGCTTTTAGCTATGCTTCTATGGTAGAAAATTCTGTAATCTTTAATAGCTTGTTTTCAGCCATTTTTGTATATTCCAGAATTGAATTAAAACTTGAAAAATGTATATCTTTTTCGGTATATCTGTAAATTGAATGGTTTTAACTTTATTAATTTTGTTATTTACTAAACTTTAATCTAAAAATGGTTGTAGGCCCAAATCAGCACCAGAAAAATATGTTAATAGATTTAACCTTATTGGTAGCATTTAAAAATTCATTTAATGTTGTAAAAGACACAAGTAATTCCCTGTAAATCCTAAATATATAAAATTGATGCTAGAAAATCCCTCTATTAGCATACTTTAATATGAAATAGGTTTTGCACATGTTTATAATTCTGGAAAGTGCATTATGCTAGTTTTGCAATTTAGAAAAATCAAAAGTAAATTGATTTAACTCCAAATGATATGAGCTCAATTTTGCTAACCTTAGGATACCAGTATTTACCTACCATAAAATTGTCAAGTTCTAGATCATTCTAGAAATTTTCTCCATGAACAGTAACAGATAGGAATTAATCTGGAATTAGTCAGGCTGAGAAGAATTGTTTTAGCCATAACTTTTGCATACTAAGTCTAAATGAAGAAATTCTTATTTCTAAAATTGTCTAAAATCATAATATTGTTGTTGTATTAATTTCATGGTATTTGGAGAACTTTTGCTGTTGAGTTTATTTGGAGTTCTTGTTCTTATTTGATTATCGCCTTTTCGCGTTAGGTTCCGAAGGAATTATTGTTTACGTGAGTGAATCCTCTGCAGCAAGAAAGTGATCTACAGCAAGGCAAGTAGTTTGATCATATCCACTCCATCCCATTACTTTTTTAAAATCTAATACTTTGTTTTACTTGTATGTATGCATGCTTTGGTGTCAATGATTAATTTTGCCGAATAGAGGTAGCTAATCCTATTGCATTGTTTCCCTTAAATTGTTCACCCCTGCCACTACCTTAGGAATATTATCCTCACCGTGAATTAGAGCCAGTGAATGATTTAGGCCTTTTATTTGTCTTTACGATATGATGCTTAGCAATGCTTAGTTACAGGTAGAATTGGGCGGTTATCGACCTAGTCGATAGCCTTGATCACATAAAACATATTATCACTTATGATTTCAGCCTTGTGCCATGTTTACTTGTGAAAACTAAAACCTAAAAACAAAATAATTTAGACTTAGGCACAATGGTATGTTGGTGTGCTTCGGGTGTGATCGAATGGTGCCTGGTCATTAAGGACCGAGTTACTTGCGCCACCAGATCGAGCATTTTGCGTGCTAACCACACTAGAGGGTATGGGACCTCTCTTGACTTAGTACTTTGGCGTGTATTGGCTTTGGTCGCAGGAGTCGCAGGAGGGATGGTGCTGGGAGCATTGCAGTGTCCGAAAGGCTTCCCCCGTGATGGCTGGTTGTCTTTCGGCTTGCAATGTAAGCGTATGGGTTTCTATCCATACGAGCGGCTCGTAGTTAATACACAATATTGGAAAGCGTCTCGTAGGACTTAGCCGTGCTGGCATACCTTCGGAAGTGTGCTTTTGTGGCTTAAAGACGGTCTGAAGTGTGGGTACATTAGTACACCCCTGCAGGGTTAAAACTATTCGAATAGCCTCGTCCTAGGTTATGGACACGCTCGGATACGCCCCGTGAGAACTAGACTACAACATTTAATTAAAACTTGATGGGTTGGTATGAATGGATATTCATACTATTGTTGTGGTGACTAATGGGTTAGTCACTTCCAGGATGTCCTTATTGTTGTTATTATTATTGTATCGCTGTTATTTCAACAATTACAAAGAGTTTGTCAAATTGCTTTGAATCTATTACATTATTGCAAATGAAAACTTGCTTTATGCTAAAAGTAAGTCCAGAGCCCCCCTCCACTTCAATAAAGCTTGCATGTAGTTAATTATAGTTCTGTTACCCTTACACGTCAGTCTTGCGAGTACAAAAACAATTTTTGCACTCAGTTGCTTTGCTTAATGTTTTTGTTGCAGAGAAAGAAGGTGAGCCCCAAGGGCTTCCCTTTTGTGAGATGTGCTGCGGGTTTGACGACTAGCTTGGCGGCCCGGTTGGTTGCCTTGTGGGTAAAGGCACACTAATTGGCTCTTTTATTTATCGCCATCTTATGGCACTTTTGCTTCCGTTGTTTAATTGTTATTTAGTTGTTATTTGGCCGGTTGGCCTTTGTTGTAATAAGTCTCTATTATGTATGTCTTTTATTGTTGTGTTTCGGTTCTATGCGATTGGATGGAATTGATGCATAATTTTGTAACGGGGTGTGTATGCTGCATTTCTGGGAAGTATACATATCTCGAGGTTCGGATTATTTGATTTGTGATGCTAGAGTCAATGGAAGACTAAGCATTACAAGCCGAATAAACCGGGGTCCTCACACTGGCCACCCCCTCACCCTATAAAAGGGAGCATCCCCTCCGACTCACTCCCCTCATCTCACCACCATAGTTGTAGCTCCTTACTCCCTTCCACCTCGCCAGAATTCAAGCTTGAAGTCATCGGTGCCAGAGCCTCGCCGCCGTCGATTGCGCTGCAGCCAATGGAGCTTCATCCTCATCGACTACATGGGAAGCACTGATGTTTGAAGTTCTTCCTCATGCTCACCTTCTTGTCGCTGAAGCGCCGTCGGAACGTCGTGGCTGCCCACGCTCGAACTGCGCCATCGCCTTCTTCCCCGATGATGCGATCATGCAGACCAAGTTCCCCATCACTCCCTCTTTCTTTTGCTACCCTCGCCGTCCACCGTCGCACCGTCATTCGTCGGGACCGTTAGTTCCTGTGCATCACTATCGCGTCAAGGTGATATGGCTACCGCATGGCTGCACCTGGCAACCACATGTGCGCCACATCAGCTTCACCATCTTCGTCAGCGATTGCATGGACGCATGTGTCAACGCTTCTAGAGCACTCGACACTATGCTATACACTTGGTCCACCATGGACCAGGGCATTCCCGTGGACTCAATTTATGGGCCAAGGGCCCACATGTCAGTGACTCTTAGCCTTTTTTCTGCAGAAAAACAATTCGACCAAAAATTAAAATATATCGCTGACGACATGCTTGCCCAATAATTAGATTTTTCGTTAGAAAATTAATTCATTAAATCCTGAAAATCCACATAGTGTTTTCCCTCTCATTTTCAAACTTCCAACAGCTCGTTCTCCTTCGTCCGAACTCCGATTCAAGTGATTCAAATTTCTAAATTCATATAAAATCATAACATATCTATTCCATGAATAGTCGAGCCCTAGGGTTTATTTTTGGTAGTCGCCCAATCGGTTAAGGACCGGTCTAAGAGCCACATTGTAACATCCCAATTTTCTGAGCTTGAAAAACTTTTAAAATAGTTAGTAGGGAGAAAAGTCAACATTTGGATTTTATTTGAGTTTAATTCAAAAGCTTAATATTGGACTTTAGAATCAAAAACCTTTAATGTGAATAATCCCCACATGAACAATAGCCAAAGCTATTTTATTTGGGTTCTATGTGCTCAGATATATTTCCTAGATTTTTTTAGAATTTTTCTGAGTTCATTCGCTATTTTCTATTGCTTATTTGAATTTCTGGTATCTTACAAATTAGAAAAACTATTTAAAATCTCAGATTGAGCTTTTCCTTTCCTCCAGCCCATTACCTCCCTGTTCCGGCCCATCTCCCTTTTATAGGCCGCCTATTTAAAACTATTTAAAACCAGCCCCGCGCGCGCCCCGCCTCTGTGCCGCTGACGCGTGGGCCCCACGCCTCGTCGTCCTCCTCGCGCCCGACTTCTTCCTTGCGAGCGACTGCGCCCGTCCGCCATTGCCGAGCTCTGAGTCCCGTACGACAACACATCTTTTCCAACTAAACCCCTTCTAGAAAACGCGTCAAATCTTATCCCCAACCTCCCCGCATCTTTTCGGATCAAAATCATATCCCGATTCCGTTTCTATCTCCGTTTTTCCGCGAGACCATCTCGGACTCTTTTAGGGTTCTGCTGCCGCACGCCGCCCTAGCCCCTCCCGGCCCCGATAAAAGGCACCCCCGGGATCGCATCCATGTCCGCAACCCAAACCCTCAAGCCACCGCACCCCGAGAACCCTAGCGCCGCCATAATAGAGCTTTTAGGGTTTCTCGTCGCCGCTCGTTTTCTCCGATTTGCGCCACCGTCGACGTCGCCCTGCCCTCGTGGTCTGCACCGCCGGGTTCGCCGTCGTCCGGGCTACCTCCAGAGACCACCCACGCCACCGGAACTTCACCGGAGGTCCTGTCCGACAAAAGCCGAGAAGCTTCGACGCATAAGCCTCGCCGTCGGTCACCTCCGTCGTCCCCGACACTCCGCGAGTACACCTCTAGGTTCGCAATAGTGTCAGCTACCCAGTGGTACCACTCACCGCCGGTAGATCGCCGCCGTTCGCCGTTGTCATCGGTTCCCGAGCACCGCCGCCCGTCGGTCTAACGTGTCACGCCGCGTGGCTCGCCACCTCAGCCCTCGCGCCTACGTGTCGCGTGCGTGGCCGCCTCATCAGCGCGTGCGTGGCACGGTCCACCCGAACCCCCATATCTGATCTGGCGTGAACCTAGTCCACGTGCACTAAGTCGCCGACATGTGGGCCCCACAAGTTGGGATTTCCTCTGATTTGTTTTATTCCAAAATTCCAAGGGCTGATGTCATGCTGGCGTCATGCTTGCGCAATAATCCGATTTTTTTTGTTAAGAAATAATTCAGAAATTCGAGAAAATCCAAAATTAGGGTTTCTTTTAGATTTAAACTTCCAGAGCTCATAACTTTTGCATCCGAACTCCGATTGAGCCCATTCAAATTCCTAAATTTATATAAATTCGAGTTCTATTTATCTGAGATTTTTATTTAATTTTTGGAGCTTATTTTTCCTATATTATTTATTTGTTTTGTTTATTTGTTTCGGTTGCGAGTAGACGTCGATTCGTTGGGGAATTTTGGAGAAGAAGGAGCACCTCAAGATCAAGACCAGTACCTAGACCTTTTCCAAGGCAAGTCATACATTTGATCATCTTGAACCCAGTTTTTAAATTACTTTATTTCAAAGTATTGCATTCTACCTTAATTATGTATTTAAATGCTTTTGGCATAGTTATTATCCAATTTGTTATCACACCTTGGCTTTGTATATCATAATCCCTTGTCACCCTAGATTGGTTTATTAGTTGGTAATATTGTAGCACCAACGTGGGTTGGTTAGATACGAGTACAATTGCTTAGCCATGCTACAAGTCTCACCTTTCACGTAAGTTGCAAATATTAAGTTTGACTAAGTGACTATGGAACTTGGTGTAAAACTGTGTGCTATGTGTTATTACTTCGTGATAGTATGTGTTGCACTAAAACCAACTGGGTGGTAAAGGTTTTGGACTGAGGCAAGTGGTGGATACTAAGTGATATAGTGGACTTTCTGAATGGGAATGATAATCTTTGTGACCTAGTTAGAAAATGGAAGTCTTGCCTTGGTCAATTAAGGACTTAACTTTGTGTGCCATTGTGAGGACCCCAGTTTATTCGACTTGTAATGCTTAGCCTTCCATTGACCCTAGCATCACAATTCAAATAAACCAAGCCTCGAGGCATGTATACTTCCCAGAACTGCAGTATACACCTCTACACAAAATTATGCATCAAATCCATACATTACGATAAAAACAAGTCTAACAACAAGACAACAAATAAATAAATAAACAGCGGAAGCAGAAATGCCATAAGATGGCTAAGATAAAAACCAACCGGTTAGCCACATAACCACAGGGCAACCGACCGGGCCGCCCAGCTAGTCGTCAAACCCGCAGCACAGCTCACCAAAAAGGAAAGCCCTAGGGGCTCGCCTTCTTCCTCTGCAACAAAAACATTAAGCAAAGCACCTGAGTACAAAGATTGCCTTTGTACCCGCAAGACTGACGTGTAAGGGTAACAGAACTATAATTTAACTACATGTAAGCTTTATTTAAGTGGAGGGGGCTCTGGGCTTACTTTTAGCAGAAAGCAAGTTTTCTTTTGCAATAATGTAATAGTTTGAAGGCAGTTTTAACAATTCAAATTTTATTTGCGAAATAACAACGATACAAGAAATAGTAACATAAAGACATCCTCGAGATGACCAACCCAATGGCCATCACAACAATAGTATGAACACCCGCTCATACCAACCCATCAAGTTTTAATTAAATGTTGTAGTCTAGTTCTCACGGGGCGTATCCGAGCGTGTCCATAACCTAGGACGAGGCTATTCGAATAGTTTTAACCCCGCAGGGGTGTACCAATATACCCACACTTTAGACCGCCTTTCCACCCACCACGGTTAGCATACTTCCTTTGGTATGCAGGCACGGCTAAGTCTAACAAGACGTTTTCCAATATTGTGTATTAACTACGAGCCGCTCGTATGGATAGAAATCCATACGCTTACATGGTAAAGCCGAAAAGACAACTACCCACTCAGGATAAAGCTTTTGGACAACTACCATGCTCCCACCTCCATCCCTCCCGCGACCTCCCGCGACCGGAGCCAATACACGCCAAAGTACTAAGTCAAGAGAGGTCCCATATACTCTAGTGTGGTTAGCACGCAAAATGCTCAGTACGGTGGCGCAAGTAACTCGGTCCTTAATTGACTCGGGCACCTTTCCACCACACCCAAAAGCACACCATCTTACCATTGTGCCCAAGTCCAAATCATTTTGTTTTCATTTTTTTTTTGTTTTCACAAATAACTTAGCACAAAGGCTGAAAATGTAAAGTTATAATAATTTTGTGTGATCAAGGTTATCGACTAAGTCGATAACCGCCCAATTCTACCGGTATCTAAGCATTGCTAAGCATCAAATCGTAAAGAAAAATTAAAGGCCCTAAATCATTCACCGGGCTCTAATTCACCAGTGAGAATAATATTCCTAAGGTAGTGGCAGGGGTGAACAATTTTCAGGGCAACAATGCAATGGGATTAACTACCTCTAATCGACAAAATTACTTTGACACAAAAGCATGCATACATACAAGTTAAACAAAATATTAGACTTGAAAATAATGGGAATGAACTGGATATGATCAAACTGCTTGCCTTTGCTTTGTTTGAGATATTCGACTTGCTGCAGAGGATCACTCTCGATATCAACGCCATCTAACGATAAAAACTGCCAAAGCGAAAAACAGCGAATAAACACCAGAATGCCAAAAGTCTCCAACAAATAAGAAATAATACAGAAGAAAGGTAATGAATTTAGAGACATAAATTATTTGATTTAGAGTTGAATGTAATTGGTACACCTTTCTAAGTACTTGCATAAGTTGTATTAGTCCACTATTATTCTGATGTCTCAGCTACACTTCTCTGTTCAACACCTTAAAAGATCTACTGAAGTGATGTTAGTTAAATGTTCAATGGCACAAACATAAAATTTCTAACTACTAGTTTAGACATGTCACTAGCCTATTGAAAACTCTAATTAACTTCTGATTTCTTCAACTGTTTCACTCTAAATCCATTTATTCCTTCATCAACTAGGATTTCACTGCTGGCTTTGGAGAATCAACTAATGCTTGAATTTTTAGATTAATTTGACTCTGCTAGTGTTAAGGCCCAAAACTCCATTGGAACCAAAAGATTTCTAAGCACCAGGATTCAGAATTGCCAACAGCTCAAAGTCAGGAGCAGATTTCATCTCCAGACTTTCTTAACACAAGCCTCCTTAAGAAACATTGCCAGAGTTAGGTTGGTGTTAACACATCTTCTTAAATTACACACCCATATTTGTTTTCTACTAAGCTTGCTCCTGAAAGCTTAAGTGTTAAAAAGGCTAAAAGGAGCAAAGCTCAACCGAGTCAAAGATTCAAGAGCACTACTAACTACTGGAATTGGTCACAACCTATTGACAAAACCGACAATTTTCTGGTTACTGTTCAAACACCTTCACAGCAGGTTTTGCTGAACTAAAATGCTAAACTAGACTCGATCTGGTCATCAACCTACTGCCCAAACTAATCATCTACAGATTGCACTCTACTGATTCCTGAATACACCCATCATAAAAGTTTCCGGATTTGGTTGCCACAAAGAACTAAATGACCAGCTGATTAATCAATTCACTAACCTTTCCACAATTGTGCTAACCAAGCCATAAATCTATTGACCAAACTAACTTAGATTACTGTTCACGAACCTATAGCAACAAGCCCTTCTAAACTACCTTCTCTGCTAATGCATCTCATAAATAGGATTTGCTGCACTGTAAGGAGGCACTGATGACTAACCTCTTTACTAGTTCAATTATCTATTTAAACAGACCTTTGACTGAACCTCTAATTGCCTCTGCTAATCAACTGAAATCACCCTCTAAAAGAACATGTAAAATCTAAAGTAGTATCCAACCCTGTGTCTAGTTCTTAGAGCACTTATCGCTAACCTCGTAACTAACCACCGACATCTTCTAAACATCCTTAGGTTACAATTTATGCTCATACATCGACAACATAAACTTCTTCTCAACTTGATTGCTAATCTTCACACAAGCCATTAAACTTCAAGTTTTCGTTAATTCACAAGAGTGGTTCGATTACAAGATCAAAAGCATTTCTGAACATCTAGCAGAGGAAGAGAGAACTACACATAGGGAGTTCAGGGACGCAGCACAGGGGAGGCCCGGCCAAGGTTCGCCGCCGGCGATGGAGCAGCATCGAGGCGTCGGCACCCACCAAACCGGATTGCCTGAGGTCTACTGGAGCTCGGGGTGGTGGCGATCACGGTCTGTTGCACCGAGGCGGCGCGGCGACGGCGAGCGGTGGTCGGACCTAGAGGGGAAACGAGGCGGCGTTGCACCGGTGAGGGAGGAAGAAATTTCGGGCAAGCATGAGCATGAGGTTGCTAAGGGAAACTCACCGGAGCACTTGATGGAGGCGGGGCGTGGCCGGAGCGGGAGGAGCTGGGGTGGAGCCGGGACGGAGCAGCGGCAGCAGAGGGGGGGCGGCCAGTCGCGCTCGGGCTCCAGGGCGCAGGGCGCGGCGGGCACGCCGAGGAGGTGAAGCAGCCGGCCGGGAAGACCGAGGTCGGCGCGGGTTGGGGCCGAGGAAGATGGGGTCGACGCGCCCGGTGGTAGGAGGTGACGGCCGCGGCGCGCCATGGAGTAGCCGGGTTGGCGAGGGAGAGGCGGCGAGCCGGACAGAGCGCCAGGCCGGGCTCGGGCGACGGGATCCGTGGCGCGCGAGGCGGCAGAAGCGAGGCGAGGGCGCTGAGGTGCAGCAGCGCGCGGCCAGGGGCGGCTGGGCCGGGAGGTGGCAGCGGCGCCATGGACCAGGGAAGGCGACCGGATCTGGGGGAGGAGATGCGGCCGGGGGGTTGGGAGGTGGCGGCGGCAAACAGAGGAGCTGGGAGGCGGCAAGCAGAGCAGCCGGGCCTGGAGGTGGCGGAGGGAGGAGCCGAGGTGGCGAAGTCGGCGGTGGTGGATGGGGAGCAGCGGTCGCCAGAAGAGGAGGCACCAGGGGAAGGGGAGAGCCGCACGGCGGTGGAGGGGAGGAGGGTGTGGAGGAGGCCGGCGCTGAGAGGCGGATCTGGTCGGCCGGAGGGGAGGAGAGGCGCGTGGGGGGCATGCTCGGTGATGGAGGTGGAAGAGGAGAGATGGTGTGAGAGCGTGGGAAGAAGAGTCTGTGGCTATGAGTTTAAGAAATGGGAAGATGGGGTTTGGCTGGGCATGAGGCCAATTGGGAAATGGACAGTAGGGAAATTAGCAGTGCATTTCTCTCACATTTTTCCAACTTGCTCCAATGACCTTGCATGCGAGATATTATTGCAGAAATAGAACGCCCTTGAGACGGTGATCGCAACGGTATAACATGCGTTGCATGATTTTTGGTTTTTGATTGTGATTGCGAGGAGAGAAGTTGGGGAAAGAATGAACACGCAGGTGTTTCATCTGCGACTTATCCTCTCCTCTTGCGAAATCGCTCAAACTGCCATGCATGCGAAAACGGGTTACAGAAATGGGTTGATCGTGCGATGACGATCGCGGCGGTATGACATGCATGACTTGGTTTTGAGTTTTTAGATGAGATTTGAAGGAGAGAAGCGAAGGGAGTTAGCAGGACCGGAAAAAAAAGGACACGCAGGCGTTTCACCTGCAGTCGGTCGAACCGGAAAAGAAAGATGATGATAATAACGCATGCATAACGATATGATTTTTGTGATGCATGCGAAAACATAAAATCAAAATAATTAAAATTCTTAATTGAAATTTTCCTAACAATTTGATTTAATATTGATTATTATTACTTGATGTGAGAAAATTGCAAAATGTGCTTTAATTTCTTCCCCTATTTATATTTAAAATAATTATAGTGAGTTTAGATTTTAAGTTGTCACTTTTATTTTTATTTGTTTTATTTATCTATTAGGTGGTGGTTTAAATTCAAACTCAAAGTTGAACATGCAAATAATCAGAACCAATTAAGCTCCAAAATTCGGAAAATCCAACAAGCATGACAGAGAATATAGAATCCAACTAAAGTATTCCCACACTTGAAACCTATTTGTCTGCAACAAAAAGTTTTAAAAGTCCAAAATTTCACTAATGCACATTAGATGCTTACTAATCCAACTTAAGCGTTTTGGGGTGTTACAAATCTACCCCTTAAATGAATCTCGCCCCGAGATTCCGTAGTTCGAAGTCGAAGAAAGGCTATGGCAACCTAGGTGGGTTTGGTCACAGGGTCACTTTTCGGATTTCGACGCAAACCAAACTCAAATCCGAAACCAGAGAGGTTCTTCAGAAGTTTTAGGTTCTAAAGTGGGAAGCTTGTTGAAGGATTTCTAATGTCCTTCTGTTAAGTGTTTTCTAAGTGGTTCTTTTCAACTCTAAACGAAATGCACCATCTGTTGTCTTGATTTCCTTCAGAGATAGTGCTGAAAGATCATGACGCAGTATCCTGACGTTGCTGCCACATTTTCCTTCCCATTGCTTTGTTTAACCTTTCCTTTCTTGATTCGAAGATAATTTGACATCATACTTCACATCGTCTTCTGGTAATACGAACGACTCGGCTTCACTCAATGCCGAAAGAGGCATTGATCAATAGAACGGAAAAGCGGTTAGATGGTAACCTAGTATCATCACCGTGATTCAGGTCTGGACAAGAGAAGGCAAGCAAGGTTTAAAGTGGTCTCGCTTAATCTCACTTATCCGTTCTATTTGCTTGGTTGAGATAGGAAATGCACAGATGAATGCATGAGGATGCATGTGTGCAAATTATTGCTAAGGCAAATTTTAAATTTGTGCTTAATGAGAGTGCAAATGCTCACATGCATGCTTACATGCTTTTTGTTTTATGCAACTTAAGTAACATGACATTCTTAAGTTAATTTAGAAACTATATGCATGATCAAAGTATAAGAACCAAGATGCCTAACAAGTATTTTGAGGTATCTTCTACCCCCCTTAAACATTTCGGTACATGAAGATAAGTTGAGGAAAGAATGGGCATAAGGTGAGGGAATGGCAATGGGTATGCAATTTAATTCTAGCATGCACTAATCATTCCAAAATCACCATAATGAGATCAATTGAACCACCGATAGTTTTCCGTCATAATTGCGATGCATGCCGCCAGTAGGCGATGCGCAACTATTTGGAACAAGGACAGCAAGTGATTACAAAATCTAGCGTCTACAAGCTAACTAATACCATTAGGGTGTAGATATATTCTACAAATAAACCCTAATTTAATCCTAATATCGCAATAAGGCATCGTCTAGGGGAAATTGACATTACCCTAACCCGATTGCAAACACATAACAATAAATGAACTCCAAATATTTGTGTGAACGCATAAGACCAGTGCAAAACCACAAAGCAAAAGATTTGCTTCCCGGTACGACTAACTCGTATTGAATGAACGAGCAATCGTTTAGGATAATAACATTTTAGAACGCAACTCAAGTTCTAACGCATCTAAAAAGACATGGCAAAAACCATATAAGGGTGCATTAGGCGCTAGCCATCTAATATCACATCTTACCCTTTTAATCCCATGAGTTTTAGTTGATTTAACATCTCATTTTTAACCCTAATGACGAACTAAGTGCTCGCAGTCCGAACCTTGTGCTTGCTGTCCAGATTTTGTATCCGAGCTCCGAGATGAGTATTTCAACTCCGAATGCTTCAAATCTTCACTAAATAACTACTAACACTTCATATTTTTAACTCTCATTATTCCCCAAACCGAATTTAACCGATAACCAACTAACTTTGAAATGAGAAGAGAGGGGAACAACTTTTTTTTTGAAAACTCAACAAGAATAAGGCAAGATGAGCAAGCTAAGATAGGTAAGGAGAAAAATCTGAGAACCTACTTAAGTTTTCATAAACCATTTGACATTTTGAAAATAAGCTTTTCAAAATATCCTAATGACGACCAAGCTAGGGGTTTCTACGGTCAGCACAGCTCTGATACCAACTTTGTGAGGACCCCAGTTTATTCGACTTGTAATGCTTAGCCTTCCATTGACCCTAGCATCACAATTCAAATAAACCAAGCCTCGAGGCATGTATACTTCCCAGAACTGCAGTATACACCTCTACACAAAATTATGCATCAAATCCATACATTACGATAAAAACAAGTCTAACAACAAGACAACAAATAAATAAATAAACAATGAAGGTAAATGCCATAAGATGGCTAAGATAAAACCAACCGGTTAGCCACATAACCACAGTGGCAACCGACCGGCCGCCTGACTAGTCGTCAAACCCGCAAAGACTGACTCACCAAAAGGAAAGCCCTAGGGCTCGCTTCTTCCTCTGCAACAAAAACATTAAGCAAAGCACCTGAGTACAAAGATTGCCTTTGTACCCGCAAGACTGACGTGTAAGGGTAACAGAACTATAATTTAACTACATGTAAGCTTTATTTAAGTGGAGGGGGCTCTGGGCTTACTTTTAGCAGAAAGCAAGTTTTCTTTTGCAATAATGTAATAGTTTGAAGGCGGTTTAACAATTCAAATTTTATTTGCGAAATAATGATATACAAGAAATAGTAACATAAAGACATCCTGGAGATGACCAACCCAATGGCCATCACAACAATAGTATGAACACCCGTTCATACCAACCCATCAAGTTTTAATTAAATGTTGTAGTCTAGTTCTCACGGGGCGTATCCGAGCGTGTCCATAACCTAGGACGAGGCTATTCGAATAGTTTTAACCTCGCAGGGTGTACCAATGTACCCACACTTTAGACCGCCTTTCCACCAGCCACGGTTAGCATACTTCCTTTGGTATGCAGGCACGGCTAAGTCTAACAAGACGTTTTCCAATATTGTGTATTAACTACGAGCCGCTCGTATGGATAGAAATCCATACGCTTACATGGTAAAGCCGAAAAGACAACTACCCACTCAGGATAAAGCTTTTCGGACAACTACCATGCTCCCACCTCCATCCCTCCTGCGACCTCCTGCGACCCGGAGCCAATACACGCCAAAGTACTAAGTCAAGAGAGGTCCCATATACTCTAGTGTGGTTAGCACGCAAAATGCTCAGTACGGTGGCGCAAGTAACTCGGTCCTTAATTGACTCGGGCACCTTTCCAGTCACACCCAAAAGCACACCATCTTACCATTGTGCCCAAGTCCAAATCATTTTGTTTTCATTTTTTTTTTGTTTTCACAAATAACTTAGCACAAAGGCTGAAAATGTAAAGTTATAATAATTTTGTGTGATCAAGGTTATCGACTAAGTCGATAACCGCCCAATTCTACCGGTATCTAAGCATTGCTAAGCATCAAATCGTAAAGAAAAATTAAAGGCCCTAAATCATTCACCGGGCTCTAATTCACCAGTGAGAATAATATTCCTAAGGTAGTGGCAGGGGTGAACAATTTTCAGGGCAACAATGCAATGGGATTAACTACCTCTAATCGACAAAATTACTTTGACACAAAAGCATGCATACATACAAGTTAAACAAAATATTAGACTTGAAAATAATGGGAATGAACTGGATATGATCAAACTGCTTGCCTTTGCTTTGTTTGAGATATTCGACTTGCTGCAGAGGATCACTCTCGATATCAACGCCATCTAACGATAAAACTGCCAAAGCGAAAAACAATAATAAACACGTAATGCCAAAAGTCTCCAACAAATAAGAAATAATACAGAAGAAAGGTAATGAATTTAGAGACATAAATTATTTGATTTAGAGTTGAATGTAATTGGTACACCTTTCTAAGTACTTGCATAAGTTGTATTAGTCCACTATTATTCTGATGTCTCAGCTACACTTCTCTGTTCAACACCTTAAAAGATCTACTGAAGTGATGTTAGTTAAATGTTCAATGGCACAAACATAAAATTTCTAACTACTAGTTTAGACATGTCACTAGCCTATTGAAAACTCTAATTAACTTCTGATTTCTTCAACTGTTTCACTCTAAATCCATTTATTCCTTCATCAACTAGGATTTCACTGCTGGCTTTGGAGAATCAACTAATGCTTGAATTTTTAGATTAATTTGACTCTGCTAGTGTTAAGGCCCAAAACTCCATTGGAACCAAAAGATTTCTAAGCACCAGGATTCAGAATTGCCAACAGCCCAAAGTCGGAGCAGATTTCATCTCCAGACTTTCTTAACACAAGCCTCCTTAAGAAACATTGCCAGAGTTAGGTTGGTGTTAACACATCTTCTTAAATTACACACCCATATTTGTTTTCTACTAAGCTTGCTCCTGAAAGCTTAAGTGTTAAAAAGGCTAAAAGGAGCAAAGCTCAACCGAGTCAAAGATTCAAGAGCACTACTAACTCACCGGAATTGGTCACAACCTATTGACAAACCGACAATTTTAAGTTCTTGCTCAAACACCTTCACAAAGAGGTTTTTTGAACTAAAATGCTAAACTAGACTCGATCCGGTCATCAACCCATCGCCCAAACTAATCATCTACAGATTGCACTCTCATCGATTCTGAATACACCCATCATAAAAGTTTCCTGATTTGGTTGCCACAAAGAACTAAATGACCAGTGATTAATCAATTCACTAACCTTTCCACAATTGTGCTAACCAAGCCATAAATCTATTGACCAAACTAACTTAGATTATCGCTCACGAACCTATAGCAACAAGCCCTTCTAAACTACCTTCTCTGCTAATGCATCTCATAAATAGGATTTGCTGCACTGTAAGGAGGCACTGATGACTAACCTCTTTACTAGTTCAATTATCTATTTAAACAGACCTTTGACTGAACCTCTAATTGCCTCTGCTAATCAACTGAAATCACCCTCTAAAAGAACATGTAAAATCTAAAGTAGTATCCAACCCCAGGTCTAGTTCTTAGAGCACTTATCGCTTAACCTCAGAACTAACCACTGACATCTTCTAAACATCCTTAGGTTACAATTTATGCTCATACATCAGACAACATAAACTTCTTCTGAACTTCAGTGCTAATCTTCACACAAGCCATTAAACTTCAAGTTTTCAGTTAATTCACAAGAGTGGTTCAGTTACAAGATCAAAAGCATTTCTGAACATCTAGCAGAGGAAGAGAGAACTACACATAGGGAGTTCAGGGACGCAGCACAGGGGAGGCCCGGCCAAGGTTCGCCGCCGGCGATGGAGCAGCATCGAGGCGTCGGCACCCACCAAACCGGATTGCCTGAGGTCTACTGGAGCTCGGGGTGGTGGCAGTGCGGTCTAAGTTGCACCGAGGCGGCGCGGCGACGGCGAGCGGTGGTCGGACCTAGAGGGGAAACGAGGCGGCGTTGCACCGGTGAGGGAGGAAGAAATTTCGGGCAAGCATGAGCATGAGGTTGCTAAGGGAAACTCACCGGAGCACTTGATGGAGGCGGGGCGTGGCCGGAGCGGGAGGAGCTGGGGTGGAGCCGGGACGGAGCAGCGGCGAGAGAGGGGCGATCGCGCCGGGCTCCAGCGCAGCGCGCGGCACGCCGAGGAGGTGAAGCAGCCGGCGGGGAAGACCGAGGTCGGCGCGGGTTGGGGCCGAGGAAGATGGGGTCGACGCGGCTCCGGTGGTAGGAGGTGACGAAGGCGGCGGCGGCCATGGAGTAGCCGGGTTGGCGGAGGGAGAGGCCGGGCGGAGCCGGGACAGAGCAGCCAGGCTGGGCTCGGCGCCACGGATCCGTGGCGCGAGGCGAGGCGGCAGAAGCGAGGCGAGGCGCTGGAGGTGCGCGGCGCGGCGGCAGGGGCGGCTGGGCGGGAGGCAGCGGCGCCATGGACCAGGAAGGCGACCGGATCTGGGGGAAGAGATGCGGCCGGGGGGTTGGGAGGTGGCGGCGGCAAACAGAGGAGCTGGGAGGCGGCAAGCAGAGCAGCCGGGCCTGGAGGTGGCGGAGGGAGGAGCCGAGGTGGCGAAGTCGGCGGTGGTGGATGGGGAGCGGCGGTCGCGAAGAGGAGGCACCGGGAAGGGAGAGAGCGCGGCGGTGGAGGGAGGAGGGTGTGGAGGAGGCCGGCGCTGAGAGGCGGATCTGGTCGGCCGGAGGGGAGGAGAGGCGCGTGGGGGGCATGCTCGGTGATGGAGGTGGAAGAGGAGAGATGGTGTGGAGAGGCAGTGGGGAAGAAGAGTGTTGTGGCTATGAGTTTAAGAAATGGGGAAGATGGGGTTTGGCTGGGCATGAGGCCAATTGGGAAATGGACAGTAGGGAAATTAGCAGTGCATTTCTCTCACATTTTTCCAACTTGCTCCAATGACATTGCATGCGAGATATTATTGCAGAAATAGAACGCCCTTGAGACGGTGATCGCAACGGTATAACATGCGTTGCATGATTTTTGGTTTTTGATTGTGATTGCGAGGAGAGAAGTTGGGGAAAGAATGAACACGCAGGTGTTTCATCTGCGACTTATCCTCTCCTCTTGCGAAATCGCTCAAACTGCCATGCATGCGAAAACGGGTTACAGAAATGGGTTGATCGTGCGATGACGATCGCGGCGGTATGACATGCATGACTTGGTTTTGAGTTTTTAGATGAGATTTGAAGGAGAGAAGCGAAGGGAGTTAGCAGGACCGGAAAAAAAAAGGACACGCAGGCGTTTCACCTGCAGTCGGTCGAACCGGAAAAGAAAGATGATGGTAATAACGCATGCATAACGATATGATTTTTGTGATGCATGCGAAAACATAAAATCAAAATAATTAAAATTCTTAATTGAAATTTTCCTAACAATTTGATTTAATATTGATTATTATTACTTGATGTGAGAAAATTGCAAAATGTGCTTTAATTTCTTCCCCTATTTATATTTAAAATAATTATAGTGAGTTTAGATTTTAAGTTGTCACTTTTATTTTTATTTGTTTTATTTATCTATTAGGGTGGTGGTTTAAATTCAAACTCAAAGTTGAACATGCAACGGTCCACCTTCGCTCATCACCCGAAGCACTCCTGCCGGAGAAACTTCCTCAAGACGAAGCCACCTCTTCGCTAAACCTTCGCACGACCCGCCTTCGCCAACTCTCGCTGGCTCCGCCTCCGGCCTCAGGGCATCTTTGGTGCTCAGCGTCGCCCTCGGGGCGCCTCCCGTCTTTTCGGCTAAAGCCTCGTCGCCGGGGCCTCCTTCAGAGCGAGGCCTCAGGCTTCGCCCACTTCGCTGCGCAGCGCATCCCGTTGGTTCCGCGTACCACAAACTACCACGTGCACCGACACCAGCCTTGGGCCCAACCCCCTTCGGCAGCAACCCCGCACGCGCCGCCACCTTCGGCCCCCTTCGGAGCAAGGCGGGCCTCCATGCAGCGCCTCACGCGCCGGGACATCAGACCCCTGGCCCGACCAGACGCCCGCCGCCGCCGCCTCGGCCCGCCCGATCTAGATCCACGCCGGCACGCCAACAAAGAAGCCGCACCGACGGCCACACCGCTTGGTCGCCCAAGGGGCGTTCTCGCGCCGCATGCATTGGGGCGAGGCGCGCGCCGCAAGCTCCACTGCGCGCCGCTACTGTGTGGGGACGCCACGGCGAGCGCCAAGCCGCCACTCCGGGGCCTCGAGCCACTACCGACCCCGCCGCGCTCCAAATCCAAGGCGCCGCTGCATCGCCACCGGTGGTCGCCCGGTCTCCGACGCGAAGCCGCCTCCAAGCACGTAGAAGGTCCCGCCGCCTGCAGTGGCGGCGGGGAGAAGGGGCGGGCTTGAGCTAGGGCTTGTGTCGCCCCTGGTGTCGCCCAGGAGAGCGACATGGGAGGCCCACACCTTTAGGGAATGGTGCAACTGACCGGAACTTCTCCCTACGACAATGTTCAAAATGTCATCTATTTTGAAACCGATGCTTTATTAAATTAGTATTAGTAGACTGATGACATAACATGTTTGTGTAATACGTCTTCATCACTAAACATAAGCTGTTTTAGTTTTTACGGTTTTTGGTGCAATTTTTTATACCCTGCTTTTTATAATAATATACTATTGAAATGATAAATAATATATATCATTAATATAATAATATACTATTTAAATAATATATATTATATATCATTAACAGTATTTTTTTCAAGACAAATACAATAAAATTATTTTAATGCATTCAACTATTATATTTTAGATATATTAATATTTAAAGTTTTAAAAGGTTGACTGCACTAAGGAGGCACTCAGATTGACTATACTAACCCCACCGTATCATATATTTTGTGTTGGAGCAAGTATATAATTGTTTTATTAGTATCTAGAAATTATTTCGTCGTGAAACAGTACCACATTTTAGCCAATAACTCTTCAATATTTGCATTTAGAGGGAATATTATTTCCTCTTACGGTTGGTTCGCACACCATACCGCGAGTCACTGACTAGGTGAATCTCGCTGATTCTCCTCTTGTTTATTTCCCATGTTCTGTTTTTGATGTCTTGCGGTACTATTTGTTGTCCCCTATTTTCTTAAATTAATTATTCTTGAGGCTCTCCGGAGAATTTCTTTTATCCTTCTTAGGTTTTCCGTTGATAAGTATTTCAGATTCCTGAATTTCCTTTCTTCGGGAAGGAGTGCAGGAATAATCGAATGCAACTGGATGTCTTTTTTTTTTTTTTTTGAGAGAGAAGCATGTCAATATTCAGCCAGAACCATTTGAGTTGCATGCTGTGCATTAATTAGAACTATGGATTAAAAAAAAACACCTTTGGATACCTATACATGTAATCCCACGCAGCGTTGCCTGGGTGACGAAAAACTACATAGTGTCATTACCTATCGACATCTTGAGGTTGTGTTTTATCTGACGGCAATATTTGTGCTTCATCTTTGGTTTACAACCTTCTCATCGGCAGTCCATTTTTCAGGTACAAAAGATATCCATCCCAAAGGTAACAATGCAGCCAAACTTTGCAGCAAAATACCCAAAGGCAGGCTTGAGTAGTCCCCAGAGGACACCCCGATTAGAGTGGACAATCCAACTCCAAAGACTCCACTCAGTATTGCTGAAAACACCAGTCCAGACGTGAAGAAAGCGAAAAGCGAACCTTCGCAGCCAGGCGGGCAGAGACTTGACAACAGAACCGAGAACGGCAGGACCTTGAATGGAGCAATCGCTTCAGCTAGAGCTGAGAAACAAAGCACGTAGATCTCATTTGATATCCCCAACATAAGGTTGAATTGTTTCACCAGGACCAAGTCTGACAGAACTGCCATAGCATACACTATCTGGACTCCAGTCACAAGGCGCCTCAATGGGATCCTTTTAAGATAGCGGTTATAAAGGACAGTTAGAGATAGAACCATGACCTGCCCCACGACTTTCGATAGACCGATGATTGATGGATCAAGCTTCAGGTACTGTGTTTGAAAGCAGAACATTGTCCCAGAAAGAATAGGCACAACAGCGAACGATGTCATGATCCATGCAAGTGGGTAAAAGATCCTTTCCTCATTGATCGCCGTCATCAAGTTTGAGAATTGCTTGCGAAGATTGAATGACAAAGAGCTTTCGACAAGACGACTGTTGGAGTTTCCAATGGAGCTTGGCAATGTCTCTTTTGTACTTACGGAGAGTGCTAGCTGGAGGCCGAGGAGGATCGAGAATGCTGTGAACATTGTCTTTGGTTCCTGTGTTCTCAGCAGTACATAACCACCACACAAGTTTCCTACGAGGGATCCAGCTGCCAGGGCTATGAATGCATAAGACTGTAGTACACCGGCCTTCTGTGTTCTACTGAACTCTGTGACAACAGCATCGCTTACAACTTCCGTGACAGATGCTCCCAGGTTTCCAATGAGAATGCATGCCATTTGAGTTCGAAATGTATCACCCGTAACTGGAACAATCGCGAGTGTTCCCCATGCAATAAGCTGTAGTAATGCTGAAAGTAACCAACATTAGTGCCAAAAGTCAATTTAACAACAGCTCATTCAAGATTTTATTTAAAATAATACATTTTTAATACAATTATAGAAATAAATGCCTGTTTAATCCCTTGTACTACCATTTAGAGAACCATGGGATCCCCACTTCTCTTTAGAGAACCATAGGACACTATATAAAGTTACGAGGGATTGTCATGGAGAACACAAGCCACAAATCAACTCATCAAAAGCAAGAAGTGGGTGAGAGGATTAGAGGCTAGATTATTGTTTAGCACTAGATTATTATATAGTGCAAAGATCCAAGAGTCCCAAAAGTTTCGAAAGGGTTGTGAGAAAGCGATAATCCTTGTATTATTTCAAGGTTGTGTTTAAGGAATTTGCAGTCAGCTTCACCAAATCTTTCTCCCTCGTTGTGATTGTTTCATCGCCGTTATTAGGTTCTCTCTACAGGATTCATCTACTTTGTTCTTGATACCTTGCAGGCTTGTGCCGTATCTCGCAACTCTGATCCTATCTGAGAGTTACTGCACATAAAGAGGGGCATCAAAGTATAACAAGTGGTATCAAAGCCAAAGCCAGATTACTCGGATTTGTGAGAAGGTCAACAAAGCGTCAGGCAACACAATATTAGGATCGATGTCAACGATGTGGAGTCAAATAGAGAAATTTGATGGCGGAGAAAATTTCAGTGTGTGTCGATATGTGGTGAAAGATGTCCTTATTCAGCAAGAGTTAATCGATGCTCTTGAAGGGAACAGACCAAAAAGATGTTTGTTAAAGACTAGAAGGTGATGGAGTGAAAGGCTGAATATGTCTACATATCTCTTATGTGGTAAAGTACTTAGTAATCAAGTAGAATTCATCGAAGAAATTGTGGAGTGACTTAGAAGAATCGTATATGGCAAAGTCGCTGACAAACCGGTGGGTACTGAAGCCACAATTGTACAAGTTGTCCATGGAGGAGGGCACATGATTCGTTGACCATCTCAATGTCTTCAACAAGCTGATTACATAGCTGACTAGTGTGGATGAGAAAATTGAGTAGAATGGCAAGATCATCATATTGGTGCCATCTCTACCACCATCGTCGAAGCAATTCGTGATGAATATTCTCATTGGCAAAAGCACTCAACTTCAATAAGGCAATGACATCTATTGGAGACAGAGTCCTTGAAGCCATTAGAATCTTCTTCCTCGAATGATCAAGCATTGACTTCCGTAGGTGTTGCGGGCAAAAGCAAAAATCACAGGAAAAAGAATGGCAAGAGCAAGAGCACACGTGTATGCTATCTATATGACGAGGAAGATCATAAGATAAAGGACTATCCAAATTTGAAAGAAATGAGGGGTCCATGGTCAGTAGCAGTAGCGAAAGATGATTTGAACGTACATTCCGTTAGTCCATCAGGTACTTCTCATGGATGAATATGAATATAAGATTCACGTTGTTGGTTCCATATATGTTCGGCGAGAGAGATGTTTGATGAAGGATCTTTACGCCTAGCGTATGGAACTGTTCACTTGACGGATTGCAAGGAGAATGAAATTATTATAGTGGAAACGATCACATTGGAGATATATAATAGATCACATCACACATTGATAGAAGTTCGGTATGTTTCCGGCCTTAAGAGGAATTTGTAGCTCCAGAATGTTTCAGTTTATGTTCCTACCTATTGTTTGGATATACTAAGAGAGATCTATGGTCTAATGAGGCTACTATGAAATATTTACTCATGGGTGGGGCAAGCTCTTCTATTCTAGTTCATAGTTTCTCTTGGCTATATGGTTCATCTGGGGGGAGATTGAGCTTCAAGAAATTGTGAACGGTCTTATCAATACACAAATGTATAACTCCCCAGGAATTTCAATTGCGCTTATATCCATCACTGTAGGACTTGGGTTCAAGCTTTCCCCAACCCCTTTTCATCAATGGACTCCTGAAGTCTACGAAGGAGTGTGGTTTGTTTGACAAACTGAAGGACATAATAGAGCACATCACACATTGATAGGAGTTCGGTATGTTTCCGAGCTAAAGAGGAATATAATATATGTGAGGTTGTTTGAACTCGAAGGTTATGAGGTATCACTTCGAGATGGAATCATCCGAGTTACCTCCAAAGGGCAGGTAATCATAAGAAGTATCTGGAGCAATGAAGGATACTCGAAGGTGGAGCAACAAATAAGAGGTCTGATAAAAATTCTAGTCAGGGGAAGTAAATTGTGCCGTCAACGGTAGATACTTAGATCTCATCTGCGGTTATATGTGGAACTGCAAAGATGGTTGCAAACTCTAGCAGTCGCAAGGGAAAAGGTGCAAACTGCTGGAGGAAGGAAGGCGTCGTGGAACAAACCATGTGGTACTGGTGAGCAATTGGACATCAGAGGCGGTACGTTGTAGAAACGGGAGTTAAACGGGAGATGTGGTTAAACAAACTACACAACAAAGAAGCTCTCAGGTGGAGGGTCCGAGTAGTGAAGCACGGACACCGATAAGCACATTGTGGTGATGTGCATGAGGCCGTGTGGTGGGAGCACTCCCAAAGGTGGGAGGAAAAAGAAAAAGAAAACAAAAATGGTGGAGCCGATTTGGAGCGAGTTCTTGGAGGAATACGATGACTTCAACGAATAAAAGTCAAGATGGAGATTGTTTAGATATGGTGACTCATATCCTATCATGCTAAGATTTGGAGAGGTGTGTTACAAGGATTTCTATATGAATCTTAATAGGATTAGGATTCCTACTTCTCTTTGGAGGAGAACCACAATGCGCTATATAAAACCATGAGACGTGATCATAGAGAACACAAACCACAAACCAACTCCTCCAAAACAAGAAGTACATAAGATGATTAGAGACTAGGTTATTCTTTAGCATTATATTTTTGTATACGGCAAGGATCTGAGGGTTCTAAATAGTTCGAAAGGGTTGTGAGACAGTGACAATCATTTGTACTCTTTTGAAGATGTGCTTAAGAAATTTGTAGTCGGTTTCGCCAAATCTTTCTCTATCGTCGTAATTGTTACGTCAATGTTATTATGTTCGCTGTATGATTCATGTACTTTGTTTTTGATATTGTGCACGCTCGTATCTATCTCGCAAATCTGATCTGATCTGATCTAGGAGCTTCTACACACAAAGAGGGGTATCAAGTATAACAAATTAACAATTTCATTTGGATTTTTCTACTTAAGTTAGAACTAGCAGATGCATCACGAAGAGCCCGTCCCAATCACAGTATGGCAAGGGGGCAATCCGGATGTGCTTATGCCAAATGAGTTGGTTAGTCGTGACGCGATAGCCAAGACAAATCTAAGGTAAGCAGCTTTCAGAGGTTAGTGGACGAGAAGGCACCGTCCTGCAGATTCTCACAAGTACCACAGAATACGGGTGCCCTATGAGAATACATGGAAAGCTCAGACTGCGTGGCTAGCAGTGCGCGAGTAAATCACGCATCAGCTGGTACCAAAGAATAAGGGTGATCTTTATATTAACCAACTTGGTGAAGCTCGAGTTGTGTGACTAGGAATAATAGCAGAGAGTAAATCACGCATCAGGTACCACACAATAAGGGTTATCTTTTGGATTAATCAACTTGGTGAAGCTCGAACTGTGTGACTAGGAATAGGAGCAAAGCACGCATCGGGCAGGTAAGTGTACTGCTCCATCCGCCAGATACACATGAAGCTTTCAGAAACGTATCTTTCGCTGAACAAGGTGCAACGGCAAGTAAAGGCACTGGGCATGATTCCATTACCAATCAAACAAGCAACCCATATTTTACAAAACAGTAAATACTCAATTAGAAGTGGCTTAAACGGCAGCAGCAAGCCAGTGCATCAAACAGCCATCCGATCAATAAGACCGCTAAAATCACACACTAGTGAGAAATTAGTAATCTCTCAAGAGATTCAATCCCAATCATACTGTGAAGTGGGACAGTGCCTGCAGTTGTTGAATTCCAATGCCCACGGTGCTTCCTATTCAGAAAGAGACGTGAAACATTTGTCGCTTTCAATGCGCTCAGTGGCAAAGTTTTTTTCTAGCTGAATCTATTACTTCAATTCATTCTTATTTTCTCAGAACAATAGAACATATTAAAAGAACAATCAAATTGTGATGTGAAAAAGCATTCAAAACTCCAGAACAATTGTTGCGATTGAGATTCATTCCCCAATAGATTGCTAAATTTTTCATAAAAATTGAGAAATTTTCACCCGAGCAAACCTTAATGTCACATACTCACATTTACTCTAAAGAACGAACACAACAACGCTATCGGATTGAGTCATTGAGCAGAGTTACCACCACCATTGTCCAAACAACAAATGCACAAGAAATGGAAAGAAAATGAAAGATGGATTTAATGATTAATTACCTCCGATGGAGATGTAGGGGAGGCGGTGCGCGCGGCCGATGTAGACGGCGTCGGAGAGTACGCCGAAGAGCGGCTTGGTGACGAGAGGGAGGTTTCCGGCGTTCTGCACGAGCTGGAGCGCGACGGGGCTGAGCCCGAGCCCGCGCGTGAGGTGGAAGTTGAGGGCCAGCCACGGGAAGCACCGGAACCCCTGCACGCAGTACCCGAGCCCACAAACCCACCACACCAGCCGCATCTCCCGCAGCGACCCCCGCCTCTCCGCCGTCGTCCGCGCCAGCACCGGCGGCGGCAGCGCCCTCGTGGCCCGCCCCGCCGGAACGGTCGGCGGCACCGCGGCGGCGGAGTCCTGGAACTTGACCAGCCGCCACCGCCGCCTCTGCTCCGGCGTTCTTGGCGTCCTGACGCACATCGCTATGCCGTGCGCGTTCTTGCCGGCGGAGGCGGCGGTTCTTGCGAGTGGCCCGTGGGGTTGCGACACGCACGGCGAGAGGCAGAGCATTGTGGCTGCCGTTCTCGGTGCTGCGATCGCGGAGGCCGGGAGGAGGAAATGTGGATGCGAGAAGAGTGGAGCCGCGCGTGTGTGGGTCTGATAGTGCGGCTGAGGAGGAGGTGGGGGTTCGAGGAGGGAATGGAAGCGCCGAGGCGGGAGGACGGGAGGAGACGAGAGGAGAGGACAGCGTTCTAGAAGATGAGAGAGGCCCGCTAGTTGCTGCCGTGCTGGCTGCTGGGGCCCGGGAGGGACGCACGCTAGAAACGGGCAGCTTCTGGGCCCACGGCGAAGGTTGCTCTGCTCCGTTGGGGTCGTTTTCCTGCGGTAGTAGCCCTCTCTTCCAGGAATGTATAAAAATAGTAATTTCCGTGCAAAGAAGCTCACCTGTATGAGCTATCCTGTCACGGACACGATCGTCATCTGTTTGCGCATGTAGATCACGGAAGTTAGTTTCAGCGAAATTAGAGTGTGATAAGGAACATGTATGGCCTGTCTGTCTTACTGTGATGTCATTTTTAACATTTCGATGATTGAAGTTTATATTTACTATTTTGTTTCAAGAAAAAAAAAAGCTAAAGGAGTCAAAATAGGTGAGGGATGAATCCATACGCGCTTTATTTGTGTCATGAGGTCCTAGATTAGATGTTTACTGCAACATAGCTAATACAGGTATGTGCGGTGTGGATCTGAGCAACCGAGTTGCAGGATCGCGAGCTCTGTAACCACGATGTGCACAAATTGCAAGGTGACGTTGCTTTGCGTTGCGTTGCCGTTTGGCTTTCTAAATGTAGTAACGACGTAGAGTGGAAAGTCAATGAAAAATATCTAGTCATGAACCAACGGTGCCCAATTAGACTAGCATCGTAATTTTGCCGCGGGCTCGCAGAGTGAGGGAGGGAGGATTGACATCCGAAAGTCGAGGCGCACAAACTCACCGCTCGCTCGCTGTGCTTTTCCTGAGAGAGAGGTGTGCGTCGGGGAGGAGACGGAAGGGGGTTTCTTTCCGTTTGTGCGGTTCGTTGCGATGCTTTTCTTGCGCTAGTGATTCATTCATCGGTGACCGTTAGCTTTACTTGGTCGGGGACGTAAACGTTAAAACCGGATCTGGGCATGCGTTGTGCGCTGCGAGAAGAAACCGGACTTTTGTCGACTAGTAACTTTTTATACCTATGCATCATTTTCAAAACATGAAGCAAAGCATTGGCACGAAATCAATCTACCATATCACCAAATTTTAGTTCTAAATTAAATCTACACATAGAGGGGAAAAAAAGGCAAATCCTGCGAAAAATAAAATCCGAAAATAAAAGAAAAGGAAAAGCTACTATCCATTGAAAATTTCTTTTTTTTTCTCCTAATATACATCACGTTTTAATTGAATCTTTGCAGGATGCTTGATTGCATCATAATTTATACAACATATTATTTTCAGAAATTTTTATAATCATTTGCTTTGTGTTTTGAAGAATATGCACCAAAAACTGAGATGCACTAGATATGTTCACCTGGTAATGCATCGGGTCATTGCATTTGAGAATGACTGTTCAGTTCGCACTAGCCTTTTTTTTCATTACAAGATAGACACTTCCGTACCAGAGGATAGACACTTACAAGATGACCATTTTTTCTCTTCTCACCCAGTGCAACGATCGCGAGAAGGTTCTCTACACAACTCACTAATTGGAAGGTATCACTGTTGAGTAGTGGGAGAACTATTGTCTTGCCTACTAAGCCCCGCAGATTCACTTGGGAAAGTTCACTATCGCATTCGCCGCACCATGTGCCAGAAGGAATCATCGATCTTAAGAAGGATCAATTTTGCGCCGTCAAATAAGGAGGAATATCAGTGTCAGACTACCTTAACAAGTTTACTCAACTTAATCATTATGCTCTAGAGGATGTGACTACTAATAAACCAAGGTAGAGTTACTTTTTGAAAGGATTGAACTCACAACTACAGGTTGGATTGATCACCCATTTTTATTAAATAATTGGAATGATTGTGTCTGGTCAAATCTTATTGATGCACGTTTCGAGACAAGAAAGTCTTAAGTAAATAGTATTTATTTTATTAAGCCTTGGGGGCTAGCTGACGAGGATTCTTGACCAGATCAACCTTTTCGGTCAAAATCAAAGTCTCTATCAAAGTAGGCTCACATGTCAGATGCTACCTCTATAACGGTTATGAACATACAACCGGTATTTAAAGAAAGTTTAATACCTTTTACTACAGCCCAACTGATTGACGACCAGTTTGAGTCATGAGACGATCAGCTGTGGACATCGTCTGATCAGCTATGCGGTTTTGGGCAGTTCCCGACTAGCAAACTGGTCGGGAGACATGACAGTTTCCCACGTGATTAACGGAAAAGCAGTTATTGATGCATCTGGCAACTTACGACAGCTAACTAAAACACGTGACGGTTCAAGATTCTACTGAAGAACGTGCATGAAGATTAATTTCACCCCTTCAATAACTATAAAGGGGTACCCCACATACTCTCTAATAGATTCATTGGTAACACTTTCATTCATTGTTCATATTCATGTTCATCGATTCTATAATAATCTCATTGTATTCTCAGACATTTAGTGTGTGCATAGCAATAAATGGGCTTCGTTTTGATAGTGTTCTCACATCATTTTTCCGGATAAGTTCGATAGGGAACTTCGTGATCCGATCATCAACACTCAACATTGTGGTTATGCATGATTATATATGAGCTTGAACAATTTAGACATGAAAAGTGCGTTCTTACATGGGGGAGCTAGAAGACGACATTTATATAAGAGTAGTCGGAAGGTTTTGTCATTCCGGGAATGGAGAATTATGCTTGCAAGTTGAAGAAATATCTTTATGGTATTAAACAATCACCCATACAGTAGTAGAAGAGATTTGACTCCTTTATAATCTCTCATAATTTTAAAAGATCTGATTATGATAATTGTTTTTATTTGAAGGTTGTTAATGGTTGGGCCAAGGTGTTACAGTTCAACTATTTACTTGCTTCTATATATTGATGTTATGTTGATTGCTACAAAGGATAAGGTTGAAATTTCAAAGTTGAAGGCACAATTGAGTAGTAAATTTGAGATGAAGAATCTCAGTGCAGCAAAGAAGATTCTTGGTATAGAAATTATTAGAGATAGATGGTTTGAAAAATTATACTTAAGTCAGATAAAGTTCTTCGATGTTTCAACATGCATAAGGCCGAACCCCGTTAGTTGCACATTTAAGACTTTCTTCAACGTCATGTCCGTGGTCAGATGATGAAGTTGAGTACATGTCTAGAGTTCCATATGCCAGTGTAGTTGGTTCACTTATGTATGCCATGGTATGTTTACGTCCCAATTTTATCACAGCCATTGAGTGCTGTTAGTAGATACATGACTAATCCTGGAGAAAAGCATTGGAAAGTAGTTTAGTTGATTTTCAGATACATGTGGGGCGCTTCTAATGCTTGTTTAACATCTGGAAAGGCTAGAGATGAACTCGTTAGTTATGTAGATTCAGATTTTGTTAGAGATTTGGATAAGAGAATATCTCTTACTGGTTATGTGTTCACTGGGGGAGGATGTGTCCTAAGTTGGAAGACAAGTCTGTAAGCTACCGTTCCCTTGTCCACTGCAGAATCTAAGTATATGACTTGCAAAGAAGCTGTTTGGCTAAGAGGATTTTTAACTGAGCTTTGTGGTAGTACGTCTTTCAATACAATATTCTGTGATAGTTATAGTGATATTTGCCTTACAAAGGATCAAATATTCCGTGAAAGAACAGAGCATATTGATATCAGATATCACTATATTCAAGATGTCATCGCTCAGCGTGACATTAAAGTCAACAAGATAAGTATTCATGGTAATCCACTTGATATGTTGAGAAAGCCTGTTCCTGCTGTGAAGTTTGAGCTTTGCTCACACATAGTTGGTATCACTCACTAGTCCTATAGACTTTCGGTGAACAAGGTGTTCATGATGATTTGATTGGAGGATTTTTTTTGTGTTCTTGGACTACTAGAGGTAATTCTTCTCAAGGTGGAGATTGTTAAAGTTTGGTCTGAATTCGTATAGTGTCCATGTCAGACATTGCGTCATCCGTGCTAGACGTGGCATGACCGATGCTTGGGCTAGGTGTGGACCGCACAAGACGTGGTGTCGATCCAGCGCAACTGACTATGATTCAGTTTCCTTTTCCGTTCAGAACTCTTATTCCTCGTCCTATATTTGTATCCTGTAGTCGCACGTTTTAGATGGCATGTCTTCTCGTACTTGTAATCTCTCCTTATAATGATTTCTGGCTCATGTGCCTGTGGTTTTTTCAGCAAGGTTTTCCTTGTAAAAATTTGTCTCCCTATCTCTCTTTTTTTCAACACCAAAATAAGCTTCAGATTAGCATGAGTGGGGACTCCAGTTGCTTGAATCTAGTTCTACGCAGACACCAACCTATTGTGCTTTCCCTTGCTGTGCTGAGGTTGTGCGTATGGAACATGCCATGAAAAAGATAGTTCTAATGTGCCTTAATCACGGAGTTAATTGAACAAAGATATTGTCTTTCCAAATAGATAAAACTACGAAACCCGTGGATCTTTTGGACAATCAGAGTCCATACAGGTCTAACATGATAACATAATCTCTAGGACACGGTTTATCAGTATTTGAGCTACAAGCCAAACATGCTAGTTGGTACAAATGATTGTTTCTGTGCTTCTGAGGAATGTTTTGAATATACAAACAAGATAGTTGATACAAGTTGAAACAATTTAGTTCCTCTCTCCTACCTGAAGAAGTCAGAACAATAAATCATCAGTAACGACAGAGAAAGAAGAATGCATTGCATAGGGGATGTGGGCAGTAATAGTATCACGATGAGGATTGAATTAGTCAATACCAACCCTTTCACGTATATATATCACCGTCCATGGTGCTAGGACAGAATATCATGTGCAAAGCTCAACTCATATTGTTTCTACCCGCGAACCATCATAAATATCGGTGTCAGTGTACATTCGACTTTCATCTAGTATCTCTCTCTGATCTATACACGAGAGATTTGCTGCCTTCTCCTCCGTCGTGGTCCTGCCTGTCATTGTGCGCGTGCGGTCTCAGCTGTTCTGTTTTCCTTCGCGAGCGTTTCTCTGTCTGGTTCCTTCGTGGCCCTTCGCAGCCAAGCGTTTTCCCTCCACGTTCCTGCCTACGTGCCGGCGCGTCCTCGGTCCTTGCGCCCGCATCGCTGTTTGCGACGCGCCACGCGTGCGTGTTTACTTGGCTGTTCGTCGCCCATGCCCTGCGCCTCGCATCGCCTCCATCGCCTTCTTGCTCCGGTTGTGCATTGTTTCCTCAGTTTGGTCGCCCCATCCACAGTGAAAAACTTAAGGTTGTGTAGATCATACATCATAGGTTTAGTTCAGTTGAATTCTGGTGATTCACAGATGAAAACATGATTTGCTTGTTGTAGTAGATGCTACAACTAGATCATGGTAATCTTAGAATGCCCACTTTTCGCTAGCGTAGGTGCTTCAGCGATATAGTTTTTACTTCCTGATGCTGTATGACTGGTGTGCGTGCTCCGTCACACTACTGAAATGACAATCTCTTTGCTTGCATGAGTAGCAGCCATTTAGGATGGTGGACAAGAATGATGAAGGGCTCAAATTCAACACGTCGCACCTGATGCAAACAACTGAAGAGCTTGCGAGAGCATTTATCGCTGCGGCTTCAGCAGCCACCGTACAGTCCACACGGCCATCCGTGGTGTATTCGTCCAGAGAAGAGTGTGGCAACCCGATGCAGAGGCTGCAGCAGCAATTTTCGAAAATCCTGAAGGGGTCTTCAAACTCACCTGAAGTGTCTGGACCTTACAATCCAGAGGTTCTCACGACACAAAAGCGGCAGTTCCAGCTGAAGTCATTGGTATGTATCGCTTTACCTATGTGGCATTTTGTGTCTGTCTGTTGTGCTCTGCTTGGTGTAATATATACTCTGCTGATTAACTAAGGCTTAATCGGAGCTTTAGGTTGTGAATGATTGATGTGATACCTGGCTCTTCTAACTTCTAGGAAAGAGTGCAGCAGAGCTGAATGCCATTTTTATATCAGTTGTTTCATTGACTCAGAATATCCAAGCATAGTTCTCGAGCCTGCAGTTCATCCTAGGGATGCTATTTTCTTTATTCTCCTTCAGAACAGTCTATATAAGGTGTAGCATAGTCACATGACACAATAACATTTGCTTTGATGCCTATGTTCTAAGTCCTAAAAGTGACTGATCAAATATTGTTAAATTACCTAAAAGTTAGTACTGGTAATGAAAATTTCTTTTTGCTTGGGGTAAGAGTTTTACACCAGTTCTGATTTGTGAGAGCAATTTTGCCATTGCCCATTGGGATATTCTTTTTAGTCTTGTGAAACGACTCCTATTTTAGATATTAAAAAGTAATTACCTTTGTTCTCTGGGAAACCCTCAAATACATTCACAATGATTCTGACTCGAGTGCAGTCGATGAATTAAGGTATGCAATTTAAGCACTTGCTAATATTTTGATGACCACTCCGGGTTGAATGACCTAGCATTTTGAAACTGTAGGGTTGATTGGAAAATTGTGGCAAATGCTCTAGAGTTTAGATGCATTCTGATTAATCACAGATGATAATCGTGAATGAGCCATTCCCATTCAGTATGCATGCATCAGTAGAGCTGTTTCTCAAAATATTTTTAAGTCTATGCAGCTGTCTTCTCGCTTCTGCGCTTAGAGTCCTTTTTATGCTATTATTAGTGAATGGCCTAGCACATAGCACAAACCTCTCATAAGTTATTTTTTGGAACAGGGAAATAGGTGCATCAGAGAACCGTCACATCTCTTTGGGGGCATAGTGATTGTTGGACTTCCTCCTCAGGAAGATATCCATGAGCTAGAGAACATCGCACTAGGGAGAAATGATGAAGATGTACAAAAAACAAGAAATATATTTAGCAACAACCACCACCGAGTCCATGCCATATCAAATTTGGAACCTCAGGTTATTACTCACCTCACCTATTGTTGCATGTTCTTTACTCTGATGAGTAATATATTCAGCTAGGGACCTCCCCTATTGTACACATTCTGATGCACGTCCACGCAGCGCCTCACAGCGCCCGAAGGACATCAGGACCCCCCCTCGGGCCCGACTAGACGCCCGCCTCGCCTTCGCCAGCTCGGCCTCGGCCCAGATCCAGATCCACGCCGGTGCACGCCAACAGCAAGCCGCACTGACGGCCACACTGCCTTGGTCGTCCAAGGGGCGCGTCCGGCGCTGCATGCATTGGGGCGAGGCCGCGCTGCCTGCAAGCTCCAATTGCGCGCCACTACTCCGAGGGGGGGACGCCTACGGCGTAGCCGCCTGAAGCCGCCACTCCGGGGGGCCTCGAGCCACTACCGACCCCCGGCCTCGCTCCAAATCCAAGGCGCCCGCCTGCGACTGCTCAGCTGGTGGTCGCCCGGTCTCCGACGCGAAGCCGCCTCCAAGCACGTAGAAGGTCCCGCCGCCTGCAGTGGCGGCGGGGAGAAGGGGCGGGCTTGAGCTAGGGCTTGTGTCGCCCCTGGTGTCGCCCAGGAGAGCGACATGGGAGGCCCATACCTTTAGGGAATGGTGCAACTGACCGGAACTTCTCCCTACAACAATGTTCAAAATGTCATCTATTTTGAAACCGATGCTTTATTAAATTAGTATTAGTAGACTGATGACATAACATGTTTGTGTAATACGTCTTCATCACTAAACATAAGCTGTTTTAGTTTTTACGGTTTTTGGTGCAATTTTTTATACCCTGCTTTTTATAATAATATACTATTGAAATGATAAATAATATATATCATTAATATAATAATATACTATTTAAATAATATATATTATATATCATTAACAGTATTTTTTTCAAGACAAATACAATAAAATTATTTTAATGCATTCAACTATTATATTTTAGATATATTAATATTTAAAGTTTTAAAAGGTTGACTGCACTAAGGAGGCACTCAGATTGACTATACTAACCCCACCGTATCATATATTTTGTGTTGGAGCAAGTATATAATTGTTTTATTAGTATCTAGAAATTATTTCGTCGTGAAACAGTACCACATTTTAGCCAATAACTCTTCAATATTTGCATTTAGAGGGAATATTATTTCCTCTTACGGTTGGTTCGCACACCATACCGCGAGTCACTGACTAGGTGAATCTCGCTGATTCTCCTCTTGTTTATTTCCCATGTTCTGTTTTTGATGTCTTGCGGTACTATTTGTTGTCCCCTATTTTCTTAAATTAATTATTCTTGAGGCTCTCCGGAGAATTTCTTTTATCCTTCTTAGGTTTTCCGTTGATAAGTATTTCAGATTCCTGAATTTCCTTTCTTCGGGAAGGAGTGCAGGAATAATCGAATGCAACTGGATGTCTTCTTTTTTTTTTTTTTTTTTTGAGAGAGAGAAGCATGTCAATATTCAGCCAGAACCATTTGAGTTGCATGCTGTGCATTAATTAGAACTATGGATTAAAAAAAACACCTTTGGATACCTATACATGTAATCCCACGCAGCGTTGCCTAGGTGACGAAACCCTACATAGTGTCATTACCTATCGACATCTTGAGGTTGTGTTTTATCTGACGGCAATATTTATGCTTCATCTTTGGTTTACAACTTTCTCATCGGCAGTCCATTTTTCAGGTACAAAAGATATCCATCCCAAAGGTAACAATGCAGCCAAACTTTGCAGCAAAATACCCAAAGGCAAGCTTGAGTAGTCCCCAGAGGACACCCCGATTAGAGTGGACAATCCAACTCCAAAGACTCCACTCAGTATTGCTGAAAACACCAGTCCAGACGTGAAGAAAGCGAAAAGCGAACCTTCGCAGCCAGGCGGGCAGAGACTTGACAACAGAACCGAGAACGGCAGGACCTTGAATGGAGCAATCGCTTCAGCTAGAGCTGAGAAACAAAGCACGTAGATCTCATTTGATATCCCCAACATAAGGTTGAATTGTTTCACCAGGACCAAGTCTGACAGAACTGCCATAGCATACACTATCTGGACTCCAGTCACAAGGCGCCTCAATGGGATCCTTTTAAGATAGCGGTTATAAAGGACAGTTAGAGATAGAACCATGACCTGCCCCACGACTTTCGATAGACCGATGATTGATGGATCAAGCTTCAGGTACTGTGTTTGAAAGCAGAACATTGTCCCAGAAAGAATAGGCACAACAGCGAACGATGTCATGATCCATGCAAGTGGGTAAAAGATCCTTTCCTCATTGATCGCCGTCATCAAGTTTGAGAATTGCTTGCGAAGATTGAATGACAAAGAGCTTTCGACAAGACGACTGTTGGAGTTTCCAATGGAGCTTGGCAATGTCTCTTTTGTACTTACGGAGAGTGCTAGCTGGAGGCCGAGGAGGATCGAGAATGCTGTGAACATTGTCTTTGGTTCCTGTGTTCTCAGCAGTACATAACCACCACACAAGTTTCCTACGAGGGATCCAGCTGCCAGGGCTATGAATGCATAAGACTGTAGTACACCGGCCTTCTGTGTTCTACTGAACTCTGTGACAACAGCATCGCTTACAACTTCCGTGACAGATGCTCCCAGGTTTCCAATGAGAATGCATGCCATTTGAGTTCGAAATGTATCACCCGTAACTGGAACAATCGCGAGTGTTCCCCATGCAATAAGCTGTAGTAATGCTGAAAGTAACCAACATTAGTGCCAAAAGTCAATTTAACAACAGCTCATTCAAGATTTTATTTAAAATAATACATTTTTAATACAATTATAGAAATAAATGCCTGTTTAATCCCTTGTACTACCATTTAGAGAACCATGGGATCCCCACTTCTCTTTAGAGAACCATAGGACACTATATAAAGTTACGAGGGATTGTCATGGAGAACACAAGCCACAAATCAACTCATCAAAAGCAAGAAGTGGGTGAGAGGATTAGAGGCTAGATTATTGTTTAGCACTAGATTATTATATAGTGCAAAGATCCAAGAGTCCCAAAAGTTTCGAAAGGGTTGTGAGAAAGCGATAATCCTTGTATTATTTCAAGGTTGTGTTTAAAGAATTTGCAGTCAGCTTCACCAAATCTTTCTCCCTCGTCGTGATTGTTTCATCGCCGTTATTAGGTTCTCTCTACAGGATTCATCTACTTTGTTCTTGATACCTTGCAGGCTTATGCCGTATCTCGCAACTCTGATCCTATCTGAGAGTTACTGCACATAAAGAGGGGCATCAAAGTATAACAAGTGGTATCAAAGCCAAAGCCAGATTACTCGGATTTGCGAGAAGGTCAGCAAAGCGTCAGGCAACACAATATTAGGATCGATGCCAACGATGTGGAGTCAAATAGAGATATTTGATGGCGGAGAAAATTTCAGTGTGTGTCAATATGTGGTGAAAGATGTCCTTATTCAGCAAGAGTTAATCGATGCTCTTGAAGGGAACAGACCAAAAAGATGTTTGTTAAAGACTAGAAGGTGATGGAGTGAAAGGCTGAATATGTCTACATATCTCTTATGTGGTAAAGTACTTAGTAATCAAGGAGAATTCATCGAAGAAATTGTGGAGTGACTTAGAAGAATCGTATATGGCAAAGTCGCTGACAAACCGGTGGGTACTGAAGCCACAATTGTACAAGTTGTCCATGGAGGAGGGCACATGATTCGTTGACCATCTCAATGTCTTCAACAAGCTGATTACATAGCTGACTAGTGTGGATGAGAAAATTGAGTAGAATGGCAAGATCATCATATTGGTGCCATCTCTACCACCATCGTCGAAGCAATTAGTGATGAATATTCTCATTGGCAAAGGCACTCAACTTCAATAAGGCGATGACATCTATTGGAGACAGAGTCCTTGAAGCCATTAGAATCTTCATCCTCGAATGATCAAGCATTGACTTCCGTAGGTGTTGCGAGCAAAAGCAAAAATCACAGGAAAAAGAATGGCAAGAGCAAGAGCACACGTATATGCTATCTATATGACGAGGAATATCATAAGATAAAGGACTATCCAAATTTGAAAGAAATGAGGGGTCCATGGTCAGTAGCAGTAGCGAAAGATGATTTGGACATACATTCCGTTAGTCCATCAGGTACTTCTCATGGATGAATATGAATATAAGATTCACGTTGTTGGTTCCATATATGTTCGGCGAGAGAGATGTTTGATGAAGGATCTTTACGCCTAGCGTATGGAACTGTTCACTTGACGGATTGCAAGGAGAATGCAATTATTATAGTGGAAACGATCACATTGGAGATATATAATAGATCACATCACACATTGATAGAAGTTCGGTATGTTTCCGGCCTTAAGAGGAATTTGTAGCTCCAGAATGTTTCAGTTTATGTTCCTACCTATTGTTTGGATATACTAAGAGAGATCTACGGTCTAATGAGGCTACTATGAAATATTTACTCATGGGTGGGGCAAGCTCTTCTATTCTAGTTCATAGTTTCTCTTGGCTATATGGTTCATCTGGGGGGAGATTGAGCTTCAAGAAATTGTGAACGGTCTTATCAATACACAAATGTATAACTCCCCAGGAATTTCAATTGCGCTTACATCCATCACTGTAGGACTTGGGTTCAAGCTTTCCCCAACCCCTTTTCATCAATGGACTCCTGACGTCTACGAAGGAGTGTGGTTTGTTTGACAAACTGAAGGACATAATAGAGCACATCACACATTGATAGGAGTTTGGTATGTTTCCGACCTAAAGAGGAATATAATATATGTGAGGTTGTTTGAACTCGAAGGTTATGAGGTATCACTTCGAGATGGAATCATCCGAGTTACCTCCAAAGGGCAGGTAATCATAAGAAGTATCTGGAGCAATGAAGGATACTCGAAGGTGGAGCAACAAATAAGAGGTCTGATAAAAATTCTAGTCAGGGGAAGTAAATTGTGCCGTCAACGGTAGGTACTTAGATCTCATCTGCGGTTATGTGTGGAACTGCAAAGATGGTTGCAAACTCTAGCAGTCGCAAGGGAAAAGGTGCAAACTGCTGAAGGAAGGAAGGCGTCGTGGAACAAACCATGTGGTACTAGTGAGCAATTGGACATCAGAGGTGGTACGTTGTAGAAACGGGAGTTAAACGGGAGATGTGGTTAAACAAACTACACAACAAAGAAGCTCTCAGGTGGAGGGTCCGAGTAGTGAAGCACGGACACCGATAAGCACATTGTGGTGATGTGCATGAGGCCGTGTGGTGGGAGCACTCCCAAAGGTGGGAGGAAAAAGAAAAAGAAAACAAAAATGGTGGAGCCGATTTGGAGCGAGTTCTTGGAGGAATACGATGACTTCAACGAATAAAAGTCAAGATGGAGATTGTTTAGATATGGTGACTCATATCCTATCATGCTAAGATTTGGAGAGGTGTGTTACAAGGATTTCTATATGAATCTTAATAGGATTAGGATTCCTACTTCTCTTTGGAGGAGAACCACAATGCACTATATAAAACCATGAGACGTGATCATAGAGAACACAAACCACAAACCACAAACCAACTCCTCCAAAACAAGAAGTGCATAAGATGATTAGAGACTAGGTTATTCTTTAGCATTATATTTTTGTATACGGCAAGGATCTGAGGGTTCTAAATAGTTCGAAAGGGTTCTGAGACAGTGACAATCATTTGTACTCTTTTGAAGATGTGCTTAAGAAATTTGTAGTCGGTTTCGCCAAATCTTTCTCTATCGTCGTAATTGTTACGTCAATGTTATTATGTTCGCTGTATGATTCATCTACTTTGTTTTTGATACTGTGCACGCTCGTATCTATCTCGCAAATCTGATCTGATCTAGGAGCTTCTACACACAAAGAGGGGTATCAAGTATAACAAATTAACAATTTCATTTGGATTTTTCTACTTAAGTTAGAACTAGCAGATGCATCACGAAGAGCCCGTCCCAATCACAGTATGGCAAGGGGGCAATCCGGATGTGCTTATGCCAAATGAGTTGGTTAGTCGTGACGCGATAGCCAAGACAAATCTAAGGTAAGCAGCTTTCAGAGGTTAGTGGACGAGAAGGCACCGTCCTGCAGATTCTCACAAGTACCACAGGATACGGGTGCCCTATGAGAATACATGGGAAAGCTCAGACTGCGTGGCTAGCAGTGCGCGAGTAAATCACGCATCAGCTGGTACCAAAGAATAAGGGTGATCTTTTATATTAACCAACTTGGTGAAGCTCGAGTTGTGTGACTAGGAATAATAGCAGAGAGTAAATCACGCATCAGGTACCACACAATAAGGGTTATCTTTTGGATTAATCAACTTGGTGAAGCTCGAACTGTGTGACTAGGAATAGGAGCAAAGCACGCATCGGGCAGGTAAGTGTACTGCTCCATCCGCCAGATACACATGAAGCTTTCAGAAACGTATCTTTCGCTGAACAAGGTGCAACGGCAAGTAAAGGCACTGGGCATGATTCCATTACCAATCAAACAAGCAACCCATATTTTACAAAACAGTAAATACTCAATTAGAAGTGGCTTAAACGGCAGCAGCAAGCCAGTGCATCAAACAGCCATCCGATCAATAAGACCGCTAAAATCACACACTAGTGAGAAATTAGTAATCTCTCAAGAGATTCAATCCCAATCATACTGTGAAGTGGGACAGTGCCTGCAGTGGTTGAATTCCAATGCCCACGGTGCTTCCTATTCAGAAAGAGACGTGAAACATTTGTCGCTTTCAATGCGCTCAGTGGCAAAGTTTTTTTCTAGCTGAATCTATTACTTCAATTCATTCTTATTTTCTCAGAACAATAGAACATATTAAAAGAACAATCAAATTGTGATGTGAAAAAGCATTCAAAACTCCAGAACAATTGTTGCGATTGAGATTCATTCCCCAATAGATTGCTAAATTTTTCATAAAAATTGAGAAATTTTCACCCGAGCAAACCTTAATGTCACATACTAACATTTACTCTAAAGAACGAACACAACAACGCTATCGGATTGAGTCATTGAGCAGAGTTACCACCACCATTGTCCAAACAACAAATGCACAAGAAATGGAAAGAAGATGAAAGCAAGGTTCGAATTGACGAATGAATAAAAGAACGATGGATTTAATGATTAATTACCTCCGATGGAGATGTAGGGGAGGCGGTGCGCGCGGCCGATGTAGACGGCGTCGGAGAGTACGCCGAAGAGCGGCTTGGTGACGAGAGGGAGGTTTCCGGCGTTCTGCACGAGCTGGAGCGCGACGGGGCTGAGCCCGAGCCCGCGCGTGAGGTGGAAGTTGAGGGCCAGCCACGGGAAGCACCGGAACCCCTGCACGCAGTACCCGAGCCCACAAACCCACCACACCAGCCGCATCTCCCGCAGCGACCCCCGCCTCTCCGCCGTCGTCCGCGCCAGCACCGGCGGCGGCAGCGCCCTCGTGGCCCGCCCCGCCGGAACGGTCGGCGGCACCGCGGCGGCGGAGTCCTGGAACTTGACCAGCCGCCACCGCCGCCTCTGCTCCGGCGTTCTTGGCGTCCTGACGCACATCGCTATGCCGTGCGCGTTCTTGCCGGCGGAGGCGGCGGTTCTTGCGAGTGGCCCGTGGGGTTGCGACACGCACGGCGAGAGGCAGAGCATTGTGGCTGCCGTTCTCGGTGCTGCGATCGCGGAGGCCGGGAGGAGGAAATGTGGATGCGAGAAGAGTGGAGCCGCGCGTGTGTGGGTCTGATAGTGCGGCTGAGGAGGAGGTGGGGGTTCGAGGAGGGAATGGAAGCGCCGAGGCGGGAGGACGGGAGGAGACGAGAGGAGAGGACAGCGTTCTAGAAGATGAGAGAGGCCCGCTAGTTGCTGCCGTGCTGGCTGCTGGGGCCCGGGAGGGACGCACGCTAGAAACGGGCAGCTTCTGGGCCCACGGCGAAGGTTGCTCTGCTCCGTTGGGGTCGTTTTCCTGCGGTAGTAGCCCTCTCTTCCAGGAATGTATAAAAATAGTAATTTCCGTGCAAAGAAGCTCACCTGTATGAGCTATCCTGTCACGGACACGATCGTCATCTGTTTGCGCATGTAGATCACGGAAGTTAGTTTCAGCGATATTGGAGTGTGATAAGGAACATATATGGTCTGTCTGTCTTACTGTGATGTTATTTTTAACATTTCGATGATAGAAGTTTATATTTACTATTTTGTTTCAAGAAAAAAAAAAAAGCTAAAGGAGTCAAAATAGGTGAGGGATGAATCCATACGCGCTTTATTTGTGTCATGAGGTCCTAGATTAGATGTTTACTGCAACATAGCTAATACAGGTATGTGCGGTGTGGATCTGAGCAACCGAGTTGCAGGATCGCGTGCTCTGTAACCACGATGTGCACAAATTGCAAGGTGACGTTGCTTTGCGTTGCGTTGCCGTTTGGCTTTCTAAATGTAGTAACGACGTAGAGTGCAAAGTCAATGAAAAATATCTAGTCATGAACCAACGGTGCCCAATTAGACTAGCATCGTAATTTTGCCGCGGGCTCGTAGAGTGAGGGAGGGAGGATTGACACCTGAAAAGCTGAGGCAGACAAACTCACCGTTCTGTCTGTTTTCGTGCTTTTCCTGAGAGAGAGGTGTGCGTCGGGGAGGAGACAGAAGGGGGTTTCTTTCCGTTTGTGCGGTTCGTTGCGATGCTTTTCTTGCGCTAGTGATTCATTCATCGGTGAGCGTTAGCTTTACTTGGTCGGGGACGTAAACGTTAAAACCTGATCTGGGCATGCGTTGTGCGCTGCGAGAAGAAACCGGACTTTTGTCGACTAGTAACTTTTTATACCTATACATCATTTTCAAAACATGAAGCAAAGCATTGGCACAAAATCAATCTACCATATCACCAAATTTTAGTTCTAAATTCAATCTACACATAGAGGGAAAAAAAGGCAAATCCTGCGAAAAATGAAATCCGAAAATAAAAGAAAAGGAAAAGCTACTATCCATTGAAAATTTTCTTTTTTTTTCTCCTAATATACATCACGTTTTAATTGAATCTTTGCAGGATGCTTGATCGCATCATGATTTATACAACAAATTATTTTCAGAAATTTTTATAATCATTTGCTTTGTGTTTTAAAGAATATGCACCAAAAACTGAGATGCACTAGATATGTTCACCTGGTAATGCATCGGGTCATTGCATTTGAGAATGACTGTTCAGTTCGCACTAGCCTTTTTTTTCATTACAAGATAGACACTTCCGTACCAGAGGATAGACACTTACAAGATGGCCATTTTTTCTCTTCTCACCCAGTGCAACAATCGCGAGAAGGTTCTCTACACAACTCACTAATTGGAAGGTATCACTGTTGAGTAGTGGGAGAACTATTGTGCTGCCCACGAAGCCCCGCAGGATTCACTTGGGGAAAGTTCACTACTGCATTCGTCAGTACCATGTGCCAGAAGGAATCATCGATCTTAAGAAGGATCAATTTTGCGCCGTCAAATAAGGAGGAATATCAGTGTCAGACTACCTTAACAAGTTTACTCAACTTAATCATTATGCTCTAGAGGATGTGACTACTAATAAACCAAGGTAGAGTTACTTTTTGAAAGATTGAACTCACAACTACAGGTTGGATTGATCACCCATTTTTATTAAATAATTGGAATGATTGTGTCTGGTCAAATCTTATTGATGCACGTTTCGAGACAAGAAAGTCTTAAGTAAATAGTATTTATTTTATTAAGATTTGGGGGCTAGCTGACGAGGATTCTTGACCAGGTCAACCTTTTCGGTCAAAATCAAAGTCTCTATCAAAGTAGGCTCACATGTCAGATGCTACCTCTATAACGGTTATGAACATACAACCGGTATTTAAAGAAAGTTTAATACATTTTACTACAACCCAACTGATTGACGACCAGTTTGAGTCATGAGACGATCAGCTGTGGACATCGTCCGATCAGCTATGCGGTTTTGGACAGTTCCCGACTAGCAAACTGGTCGGGAGACATGACAGTTTCCCACGTGATTAACGGAAAAGCAGTTATTGATGCATCTGACAACTTACGACAGCTAACTAAAACACGTGACGGTTCAAGATTCTACTGAAGAACGTGCATGAAGATTAATTGTCACCCTTCAATAACTATAAAGGGGTACCCCACATACTCTCTAATAGATTCATTGGTAACACTTTCATTCATTGTTCATATTCATGTTCATCGATTCTATAATAATCTCATTGTATTCTCAGACATTTAGTGTGTGCATAGCAATAAAGGGGCTTCGTTTTGATAGTGTTCTCACATCATTTTTCTGGATAAGTTCGATAGGGAACTTCGTGATCCGATCATCAACACTCAACATTTTGGTTATGCATGATTATATATGAGCTTGAATAATTTAGACATGAAAAGTGCGTTCTTACATGGGGAGCTAGAAGACGACATTTATATAAGAGTAGCCGGAAGGTTTTGTCATTCCGGGAATGGAGAATTATGCTTGCAAGTTGAAGAAGTATCTTTATGGTATTAAACAATCACCCATACAGTAGTAGAAGAGATTTGACTCCTTTATAATCTCTCATAATTTTAAAAGATCTGATTATGATAATTATTTTTATTTGAAGGTTGTTAATGGTTGGGCCAAGGTGTTACAGTTCAACTATTTACTTGCTTCTATATATTAATGTTATGTTGATTGCTACAAAGGATAAGGTTGAAATTTCAAAGTTGAAGGCACAATTGAGTAGTAAATTTGAGATGAAGAATCTCAGTGCAGCAAAGAAGATTCTTGGTATAGAAATTATTAGAGATAGATGGTTTGAAAAATTATACTTAAGTCAGATAAAGTTCTTCGATGTTTCAATATGCATAAGGCCGAACCCTGTTAGTTGCACATTTAAGACTTTCTTCAACATCATGTCCGTGGTCAGATGATGAAGTTGAGTGCATGTCTAGAGTTCCATATGCCAGTGTAGTTGGTTCACTTATGTATGCCATGGTATGTTTACGTCCCGATTTTATCACAGCCATTGAGTGATGTTAGTAGATACATGACTAATCCCGGAGAAAAGCATTGGGAAGTAGTTTAGTTGATTTTCAGATACATGTGGGGCGCTTCTAATGCTTGTTTAACATCTGGAAAGGCTAGAGATGAACTCGTTAGTTATGTAGATTCAGATTTTGCTAGAGATTTGGATAAGAGAATATCTCTTACTGGTTATGTGTTCACTGGGGGAGGATGTGTCATAAGTTGGAAGACAAGTCTGTAAGCTACCGTTCCCTTGTCCACTACAGAATCTAAGTATATGACTATATCTAAGGCTTGCAAAGAAGCTGTTTGGCTAAGAGGATTTTTAACTGAGATTTGTGGTAGTACGTCTTGCAATACAATATTCTGTGATAGTTATAGTGCTATTTGCCTTACAAAGGATCAAATGTTCTGTGAAAGAACAGAGCATATTGATATCAGATATCACTATATTCGAGATGTCATTGCTCAGCGTGACATTAAAGTCAACAAGATAAGTATTCATGGTAATCCACTTGATATGTTGAGAAAGCCTGTTCCTGCTGTGAAGTTTGAGCTTTGCTCACACATAGTTGGTATCACTCACTAGTCCTATAGACTTTCGGTGCACAAGGTGTTCATGATGATTTGATTGGAGGATTTTTTTGTGTTCTTGGACTACTAGAGGTAATTCGACTCAAGGTAGAGATTGTTAAAGTTTGATCTGAATTCGTATAGTGTCCATGTCAGACATTGCGTCATCCGTGCTAGACGTGGCATGACCGATGCTTGGGCTAGGTGTGGACCGCACCAGACGTGGTGTCGATCCAGCGCAACTGACTATGATTCAGTTTCATTTTCCGTTCAGAACTCTTATTCCTCGTCCTATATTTGTATCCTGTAGTCGCACGTTTTAGATGGCATGTCTTCTCGTGCTTGTAATCTCTCCTTATAATGATTTCTGGCTCATGTGCCTGTGGTTTTTTCAGCAAGGTTTTCCTTGTAAAAATTTGTCTCCCTATCTCTCTTTTTTTCAACACCAAAATAAGCTTCAGATTAGCATGAGTGGGGACTCCAGTTGCTTGAATCTAGTTCTACGCAGACACCAACCTATTGTGCTTTCCCTTGCTGTGCTGAGGTTGTGCGTATGGAACATGCCATGAAAAAGATAGTTCTAATGTGCCTTAATCACGGAGTTAATTGAACAAAGATATTGTCTTTCCAAATAGATAAAACTACGAAACCCGTGGATCTTTTGGACAATCAGAGTCCATACAGGTCTAACATGATAACATAATCTCTAGAAAACTGTTTATCAGTATTTGAGCCAACAAGCCAAACATGCTAGTTGGTACAAATGATTGTTTCTGTGCTTCTGAGGAATGTTTTGAATATACAAACAAGATGGTTGATACAAGTTGAAACAATTTAGTTCCTCTCTCCTACCTGAAGAAGTCAGAACAATAAATCATCAGTAACGACAGAGAAAGAAGAATGCATTGCATAGGGGATGTGGGCAGTAATAGTATCACGATGAGGATTGAATTAGTCAATACCAACCCTTTCACGTATATATATCACCGTCCATGGTGCTAGGACAGAATATCATGTGCAAAGCTCAACTCATATTGTTTCTACCCGCGAACCATCATAAATATCGGTGTCAGTGTACATTCGACTTTCATCTAGTATCTCTCTGATCTATACACGAGAGATTTGCTGCCTTCTCCTCCGTCGTGGTCCTGCCTGTCATTGTGCGCGTGCGGTCTCAGCTGTTCTGTTTTCCTTCGCGAGCGTTTCTCTGTCTGGTTCCTTCGTGGCCCTTCGCAGCCAAGCGTTTTCCCTCCACGTTCCTGCCTACGTGCCGGCGCGTCCTCGGTCCTGCGCCCGCATCGCTGTTTGCGACGCGCCACGCGTGCGTGTTTACTTGGCTGTTCGTCGCCCATGCCCTGCGCCTCGCATCGCCTCCATCGCCTTCTTGCTCCGGTTGTGCATTGTTTCCTCAGTTTGGTCGCCCCATCCACAGTGAAAAACTTAAGGTTGTGTAGATCATACATCATAGGTTTAGTTCAGTTGAATTCTGGTGATTCACAGCTGAAAACATGATTTGCTTGTTGTAGTAGATGCTACAACTAGATCATGGTAATCTTAGAATGCCCACTTTTCGCTAGCGTAGGTGCTTCAGCGATATAGTTTTTACTTCCTGATGCTGTATGACTGGTGTGCGTGCTCCGTCACACTACTGAAATGACAATCTCTTTGCTTGCATGAGTAGCAGCCATTTAGGATGGTGGACAAGAATGATGAAGGGCTCAAATTCAACACGTCGCACCTGATGCAAACAACTGAAGAGCTTGCGAGAGCATTTATCGCTGCGGCTTCAGCAGCCACCGTACAGTCCACACGGCCATCCGTGGTGTATTCGTCCAGAGAAGAGTGTGGCAACCCGATGCAGAGGCTGCAGCAGCAATTTTCGAAAATCCTGAAGGGGTCTTCAAACTCACCTGAAGTGTCTGGACCTTACAATCCAGAGGTTCTCACGACACAAAAGCGGCAGTTCCAGCTGAAGTCATTGGTATGTATCGCTTTACCTATGTGGCATTTTGTGTCTGTCTGTTGTGCTCTGCTTGGTGTAATATATACTCTGCTGATTAACTAAGGCTTAATCGGAGCTTTAGGTTGTGAATGATTGATGTGATACCTGGCTCTTCTAACTTCTAGGAAAGAGTGCAGCAGAGCTGAATGCCATTTTTATATCAGTTGTTTCATTGACTCAGAATATCCAAGCATAGTTCTCGAGCCTGCAGTTCATCCTAGGGATGCTATTTTCTTTATTCTCCTTCAGAACAGTCTATATAAGGTGTAGCATAGTCACATGACACAATAACATTTGCTTTGATGCCTATGTTCTAAGTCCTAAAAGTGACTGATCAAATATTGTTAAATTACCTAAAAGTTAGTACTGGTAATGAAAATTTCTTTTTGCTTGGGGTAAGAGTTTTACACCAGTTCTGATTTGTGAGAGCAATTTTGCCATTGCCCATTGGGATATTCTTTTTAGTCTTGTGAAACGACTCCTATTTTAGATATTAAAAAGTAATTACCTTTGTTCTCTGGGAAACCCTCAAATACATTCACAATGATTCTGACTCGAGTGCAGTCGATGAATTAAGGTATGCAATTTAAGCACTTGCTAATATTTTGATGACCACTCCGGGTTGAATGACCTAGCATTTTGAAACTGTAGGGTTGATTGGAAAATTGTGGCAAATGCTCTAGAGTTTAGATGCATTCTGATTAATCACAGATGATAATCGTGAATGAGCCATTCCCATTCAGTATGCATGCATCAGTAGAGCTGTTTCTCAAAATATTTTTAAGTCTATGCAGCTGTCTTCTCGCTTCTGCGCTTAGAGTCCTTTTATGCTATTATTAGTGAATGGCCTAGCACATAGCACAAACCTCTCATAAGTTATTTTTGGAACAGGGAAATAGGTGCATCAGAGAACCGTCACATCTCTTTGGGGCATAGTGATTGTTGGACTTCCTCCTCAGGAAGATATCCATGAGCTAGAGAACATCGCACTAGGGAGAAATGATGAAGATGTACAAAAAACAAGAAATATATTTAGCAACAACCACCACCGAGTCCATGCCATATCAAATTTGGAACCTCAGGTTATTACTCACCTCACCTATTGTTGCATGTTCTTTACTCTGATGAGTAATATATTCAGCTAGGGACCTCCCCTATTGTACACATTCTGATGCACGTCGATGATGCTTGACTACACTTAAATTTTCGTGACACTTAAACAAAATTTCTCAATGCCAATGACTCACGATACAAGATATCTAATAATTTGCTCTGCCTGTACTCAAAACTTTTGAAACCGTGCCAACGCTTATCACTGCATATTCTTCGTCAAGCCAACGCTTATCACTGCAGTGCCAAACATCCTATATCTATCAGACGGGCGCAGCATCGCGCGGGTACCCATCTAGTAAAATTGGAAACCAAGAGTTTAACTGGTGGTGGTGGGAAGCTGTGAATATGGAGAAGACAATCGTGGTTTTAGGCATGGCGACTGTGCATATATTTTGATGTCGTGCTTAATTTCACGCATAAGAACTCTGAATTCTAGAGCTTGGGATGTAGAATAGGTATGAGAAGCGTCGGGATTATTGTTGACAATTTGATATCCTTAAATATGTACATTGAATGTTTAAAACTTCCTACTTGCAAATTTCACTGCACGAGAAATGGCTTAGCGAAAATCTGTAATATCCCAAATTTTGCTCTTTGTAAAAATTTAATTAAAATTATTGATTCAAAGTGTTGAATTTTATTTGGAGTTTTTGCATTTATTTAAAATTCAAATCCAAATTTCTTCGTCTCAATCCAAATCTCGTCTCCAAAAATCAAGATTCAAAATTTGTATTTTGAATTATCCTCCCCATTTTTTCTTCCCCCTTCTTTTTTCCTTCTTTCTGCTTCTACTTTGCTCTGTGCTTGCACCCAAGCCGTGCGAGCCGCGCCCACGCTCGGCTGTGCCATCCCGCACCCGAGCCACGCCCGAGCTGGCGTCGTGTTGTGCACACCCCGTGTTCGTCGTGCTGCACCTAAGCGCCCATGCACCGCGTCGCTCGCGCCGTGCACACCCTGACCGTGACCGAGCTGAAACCGCCGCAATGACTTCTGTCGTGCCCACTCGTTTGCCTAGCTTCGCCTATAAATGGGAGCTTAGAGACCCTCGTTCGGCCCCTTCACCCCTCCCCCTCAAACTCTCTCTATCCCTGGAGCACCACCGCCACCGCAATCACCGTCTTCTCCATCGCTGATCGCACCCCCATCTTGTCTTCCCGTTGCTACGGTGAGAATTATGCTACCTCAACCACGTCACGTCGTGTTCCCGAGGCCATAGATCATTTCCCCTAAATCAATTTCATATTTGCTCGTAGTTCATCACCGGATTTCGTCGTCTTCCCCATTCTGGCCGCCGCACCATAGTTGGCTGATCTCCCTCTTCAGTGAGCCCTTTGCCAAGACATATGCGTCATCGTTCGTTCTCGAGTGTCCTCCACCGATACCCCCTCTCTAATCGGCAGAAGAACCACCGTACGTCGCTGCCACTGCCGCCCCTTCTTCCCCGCCACTGGCCATCATCACCCCGCTGCCTCGGCCGCCCTTTGGCCACCCCGACCCACCCGACCGCTGTCGCCCTGGTGCCGCACCGGCCGCTCCTGCACCGCCACTCGTAGCCGGCGCCTTGTGCCCAAGCCGCCCTGCGCCTTGCTCTACTTTCCTCTGTTTGCTTTCTCTTGTTTCTTTCTCTCTTACTTACAATATGGCCCCACATGACATTCCCTCCTTCTTTCTCTCTCCCTTCCAATGACAAGGAGACCCAACATATCATTCTCTATTCCTTTTATTAATTAATCAGAAAAGAATATTCATTTCTCTCTCAATTTTTCTTTTCGCAAATCTTTCGTAATTTCGTTCTTTTTCGTACGAACTCTGAATAAATCGATTCTTGTTTCTAAATTCATCTAAATTCATAATCTCTCTAATGGTAATAATTTTATAATTTGTTTTAGATTTTATTTGATTTTCTGTTATTTATGTTGTCTCGTTTCATGTGTATAAAATCCGGCGTTGGTGAAGCAAGTTTGGACCAATCGGATGTAGTAACCTCAACCTTCGACGAAAGCAAGTCTCCTTTGATCATGTTGTACCTATGTTTTTAAAATATTGTTTTAAAATTTAAAACTATTATGCATTGCTATTTACATAAAATGATAGGTTCAAATGTTAGGAGTGTTAGTTAATCCTAATTTGATTATAACTTCATTTGATGTTGTTACCCTTGAATCATTGTCGTCCTAGTACATAAAATACAAAGTAATGATTACATTATTGTCAGATAATAGGAATACAATATTGCAGAATTAGCTGAATACAGTGAAGGATATATTTGTGGATTATATAGATTATTGAGAATGAATATAAAGTTTAACTTGGTGGAACCAATTATATCATGGAAGTGTCTAACATGAAGCACTGATTTGATTATCTGGGATCGAAAGGAGAGATTGGATTTAAACCAAATTTTAGTTGAATTAAATTGATTATAGTAAGTGATTGTTGGAGATTTAGTATTGTAAAATTGATCCAATAAAGGTGGCAATTAAAACAAGAAAAATGATGGATTTTCATAACAATTCGTGATGATAATTTTTGGTGAATTGATTGAATCATGTAGAATGTGTAAACTTTGTGGAATTAATTAGATTATAGAAATACATCATTGTAAGATTATATGATTACATCATTAATGGATTATAGAAATACATCATTGTTGGATTATATGATTATATATTGGTTGGATTATAGAAATATATCATTTTTGGATTATTGAAATATATCATTATCAGATTACATCATTGCTGGGTTATAGGAATATATCATTGTTAGATCATAGTAATATATTTTTGTTCGATTATAAGAATATATCATTGTTGGATTACAGGAATATATTATTATTAGATTATAGAGATACATTATTGTTGGATTATAAAAATACATTATTGATGGATTAGTATAAAATGATAGAACTACTTAGACAAGCTATATCGGTCATGTTTATCCTATGGGTGGGAATTATGAATACTACTTTTGCAAATCAGTATGAGAAATATATAGCAATCGGTACCATTGGTTTTCAAAAATAAAATAAAATGGTGACAATCTATTTAGACTTGAGAGGATGGTAAGTTCAGGCGGGTGCAGCTAGAGTAAGAGAACTTGTATTATGGTAAGTTCCGTCTAAGTCATATTAAGAACTGTCACTTGTGACTATCCAAACTGAGCACTACCGTACAACTATATGTCTTGAATGGGGAGAACCTGGCCAACTAATTTACCATGTTCTAGCATTATGCCCACAGGCTGTAGTTATTATGTGTTCCTTTTTGGGATTGTGCAGATGATGGTAATTGATATCCATGTCTGTCGGGGCTTGCTCCGGGCAATGGTAACAAACATCTATGTCTGGGTAGGTTATCCCCCACAATGGTGGGCTCTGGGTCGATGGTAAATGACATTCATGACTTGGGGTTAAGCTCATCGGGTGGATTGGTGTTAGAGCATGGTATTGTAAAGACCTTGTGTAATCGCTTAGTCGCACGCATAAGGAAGCATGTCATGGCTGACATTATAAGTTGATTATCTTGTGTGGATCAAGTTGTACAACCTCTACAGAGTGTAAAACTATTCGAATAGCCGTGCCCATAGTCAAAGGTGGGCAAGGTGCGTTTTCATGTGGTAAATTTTGGTTTTGATTTCAAAAGAGTAAATTTTGGAAACCTAGAAGCAGTTGGGACTCTTGAGTAATTTTTCTGGCAGCTAGAGCCAGTTAGGTAGCTAGAGCCCTTTCCTTTAAACCTTAGCGGCTAGAGCCTTAGTACTAGTGGTTGGTACCTAAAACCTCCACTAGTGATATAATTAGTTTAATTATTAAAACTAGTTTTTGTCAAATGTGCTTTATGAAAACTGTAGAAACTTAAAATATTATTTTGTGCAAAAGAACCATATAAATCTCATTTGTTGAAGCTATGCATGTGCATTTTTCTCAAGACTTGCGGCGTACTTTATGTACTCATATACTACACTCAAAATAAATCTCAAAAGTCTTCAAAGTTGCGAAGGAGGATTACAACTTCTACGCGTGTGGCTGCAACAATGTACACCAGAATATTAGGTCATGAGCCCCCCGTCAATTGCCTGTGAGCATATGGATAGGCTATCACTTAGAGTTATCTTCTTCCGCCGCAGTATATTCGAGTTGTTTAGCCTGAAAGTGCGGTAATTGTAAGCTTTGACCATAAGGTCATTACTCTTTTGTTCAATATTATATAATAGTTTGACGTTTGCAAAATATATATTAATATTCAATGATGTAATTGTGTGCACTAACTATTGATCCATAGACTAATGCAGACATATACAGAGTGTTCCGGATTAAAAAAATCTAGGTCCCAACGCATGCCCTAGTTTTTTCCTTATTTGAGTTTGAGTCTAATGGTTCAATGTCAGTGCGCGTTCTGTATCTTCAAACTCCACCGCCAGCCACTCCACGAAGATGGAAGCATTAGGTTTCGAAAGAACCAAAGGTTAGGAAAAGATCAATTAAGATATTCACAAATTATTGGGTCACTTATGTATATTTCTGGTGTCACAAGACCTGACATATCATTTGCTATGAGTAAATTAAGTCGGTTTACTTCTAACCCTTTAAGAGATTAGAGGACGAAAAGAACTTGACACCATTAGATCTTGTTTATTCAGATTTGTGTGAAATGAATGGATTGTTGACAAAAGAGGGCAAAAGATATGTTTTAACTTTTATTGATGATGCAACACGCTACTACTATTTGTATTTGCTCGCTACTGCTATTTGTATTTGCTAAAAACTAAGGATGAAGCTTTAAACTACTTTAAGACTAATAAGACCAAGGTTGAGAACCAACTAGAGAAGAAAATAAAAAGACTAAGGTATGATCGTAGAGGAGAGTACATCTCTTATAAATTTCCTCAATTTTGTTCTAAGCATGGAATAGTTCATAAATTTACACCACCATATTCAACCCCAATCAAATGGGGTAGCTGAGAGGAAAAACCGGATACTAACATACTTGGTTAATGCCATGTTAGAGAGTGCTGGTATGCCTAAGACATGGTGGGAGGAAGCTATATTGACAACAACTTTCATCCTAAACAGAGTAATTACTAAAAAGAGTGAGATTACTCCATATGAGGGATGGAAGGGGAGCAAACCTAATGTCAATTTTCTGCGAACTTGGGGGTGTTTGGCAAAGGTCAATATACCATTACAGAAAAAGAGAAAGTTTAGACCTAAAATAATCGATTGTATTTTTCTAGGATATGCTCATAATAGCACGGCCTATAGATTTTTAGTAGTTAAATCAGAAATTCCTGATATTATTGCTAACACAATAATGGAGTCTAAAGATGCTTTATTCTTTGAGGATTATTTTCCTATGAGAACTGCAAGCAATACTTCACAAACCGAGAATGTTCAAACTGAAAATATTGAAAGTGAGAATAATCAAACTTCTGAACTTTCCACCATTTCTGAACCAATATGTGATATCCCTGAGGAGGATAACAATCTAGTCACAGAAGCTCTTCGTAGGAGCAAGAGACAAAGGGTTGAGAAAACCTTTGGTACTTTATTGTATACCTCGTGGATGATGTGTCAAAGACCCTTTCAGAGGCTTATGCATCTTCTGATGCTGAGTATTGGAAAGAACCAGTCTGTAGCGAGATGGACTCTATCATGGCTAACGGGACTTGGGAGATCACTGATCGTCCTATCAGGTGTAAACCTGTAGGATGTAAGTGGATCTTCAAAAAGAAACTAAGGCCTGATGGTACTATTGAGAAGTACAAGGCAATGCTTGTAGCTAAGGGTTACACCCAGAAAGAGGGAGAATATTTCTTTGATACCTATTCTCTTGTCGCCAGACTAACCACCATCAGAGTGCTCCTTGCGTTAGCATCTTCCTATGGTCTACATGTTCATCAAATGGATGTAAATGCAGCTTTTCTTAATGGAGTTGGAGGAAGAAATCTATATGGATCAACTGGATGGTTTTGTGATTTCTGGACAGAAAAATAAGGTATGTAGATTATTAAAATCCTTATATGGTCTAAAGTAAGCACCTAAACAATGTCACGAGAAGTTTGATAAAACTTTGACATCTGCTGACTTGTTGTGAATGAAGCTGATAAATGTGTATATTATCGTTATAGTGAGGGTCAAGGAGTGATCTTGTGCCTGTATGTGGATGACATACTTATATTTGGAACAAACACTGCCGTAATTGACGAGGTCAAATTTTTCTTATCTCGATGCTTTGATATGAAAGACTTAGGAGAGACGGATGTCATTCTGAATATTAAATTGATCGAACGAGGATGGGATCACTTTGAGCCAATTCTATTATGCTGAGAAAATCTTAAGCAGTTTTGGCTATAAGAATTGTAAAATTTCTCCAACACCCTATGATGCAAGCATTAAGCTTCGAAAGAACCAAGGGTTAGGAAAAGATCAATTAAGATATTCACAAATTATTAGGCCACTTATGTATCTATCTGGTGCCACAAGAACTAACATATTATTTGATGTGAGCAAATTAAGTCGGTTTACTTCTAACCCAGGAGATGATCACTGGGAGGCACTTGAGAGAGTGTTGCGCTATTTGAGAGGCACAACCTCATATGGAATTCACTATACTAGGCATCCTTCTGTATTAGAAGGATATAGTGATTCAAATTGGATCTCTGATGCAGATGAGATCAAAGCTACAAGTGGTTATGTCTTTACTCTAGCAGGCGCTGCAGTTTCATGGAGGTCGTGTAAAGAGACTATATTGACGAGGTCAACCATGGAAGCAGAACTTGTAGCACTAGACACATCTATTGTTGAGGCTGAATGGCTTAGAGAGCTTCTGTTGGACTTGCCACTAGTTGAGAAACCAATACCGGCAATCCTAATGTACTGTGATAATCAAACCGTGTTGATTAAGGTTACAAGTACTAAGGATAACATGAAGCCCTCCAGACATGTGAAGCGTAGGCTTAAATCTGTCAGAAAATTAAGGAACTCCGGAGTGATTACTGTAAATTATATACGCACTAAGAAAAATCTAGCAGACCCTTTCACAAAGGGGCTAGCACGGAAGACGATTTCCGTTGCGTCTATGGACATGGGAATGAGGCCCATCGAAGTTACAACTCAACAGTAACCCATACCTTCTTGATCGGAGATCCCGTGACTTAGGCAATGGAAAAAGCAAGTTGATGTTGTAACAAAAGAGTACATATTCATTGAATCTATGTCCTAATAGACAAATTACTCTCGACTGTATGAAAGGTTGGCATAAAGCCTTAATATATTATGTTGTCCAAATGAGGAAAATGTATTAGCCTGCAGGATACCTAGAAAGAATATACCTACTTGAGCCTAACTGTGAGGTTGCAGTTTACGAGAATAAGGCATTCTCTAGAAAGTTCATGAGCAGATAAGGGAGCATGACCAAATAATGCTCCGTTTAGGCGCGGTTCTTTGACAGCCTAGTATCAGTTGAGATTTCAAGTGAAATCTAATCACGAAAAGCTGTGAATTCAAGGCATGAATCTTGTCATTCTAGGTGCAAGTTCAACCTGTACGGGACTTACACTAAAAGATTAGTATATTAACAGTACTTCAGCACAATATCTTTGATATCTTTTTTATTTCTTGCTTTAGAATTGGCGGAGGATTGTTGGAAATTGGCCTATATGAGTGAGACCCATTTTCTATAATTCTAAAGCATGTATAGTTTAATACCATATTGTTAAGGTAAGGTGGAGGTGACCAACATATAAGGTGGAGTTCTTGTCACTTCTTGAAATATATGACACATGGATGAGAGTGGCATGAGGAGGGCTTTGGCTAAACACGCACGCGCACGCATTCGCGTATTTTCGCGTGAAAAATCGCGTGACTTGTGACTCACGACGTGCGACCGTGCCATGACATGGCGCGCCACTTAGCAGACCAAGTCCATCTTATTTTTACTGAACCATGCATCTTTCTCTCTCTCTCTGTTCGAATGAGATTCAAATATTTGAATTTGAGGCTTTATTGGGTGATGATGACAGGCAGTTACCAATGGGTAAATAGCTGGTTAAGTGTGTCAGTTACCAGTGGGTAAATGATTGTTTAATCAGTCAGTTCATAGTCTGCATCTCTATATATATGCCTGGAGACGTCCAGAGCATAGCGCGTAGAACAATAGCCTTCATTCCTTCTTTCTTCCTTTTGAAAAACCTGTGCTATTGTATTGCGCTGTCTGAATCTCGTCGACTCTTCTTCTCGGCGTGCACCGTGAAGAAGGGGAGCGGTATCTCCGAGCTGTTGCTGCCGTGAAGACCTACACGGGGAGCGACAATAAGGTTTCTGGGCAGCACATCTATGCGACCGCTTGCTGCACTAAGACATCTACGTTTCTGCACTGCATCGAGTCTGCGATACTTCCTGTTCTTCATCATACCCATTTGTAAGTCTTTCGTGTGATTGATTGACTTGTTTACATCCTGTTTTTCATATATTGCGAAGCACAATGAGTTGCCTGCTGTCAGTACTGATTTATACATCATTAGTCTTTTATGATATTTGCCTTTTACTAAAATCTGGAATTAAAATATTGGTCTCATTTTCAACAACTAGTCCTGAGGTCATATGCATTGATAACATTTTGTTTTTGAGCCTCCCTATCCACTTTTCTTGTAGTTTGCTTTGGAGTTTTAATACATCTCCACAATCTTCAATCGAAAGAACATGAGGGTAATTTAAATTTTCTGTCATCAACCAAGCAACAGCTAGGTGCATAACCACTTTGCTTTTGAAATTAACTTTTTTTTGTTAGGATGTATAGGGTAATTATAGCTCTGCATTTTGTGGTATATTGTGTGTGCTCGTGAATTCTTTTTCGACCACAGCCGTGCAGCATATTTTGCCCCTACATGTTCATTCTGTTATAAACGGACAGCTTGATGAACATCCCAGAGGTTCGACACTATGACAAAACGAACATAGTTGCTATTTTAATTTACTTGTTTCAAAGAATATTGCCATGTGCCTTTGGCAACACGAAGAACTAGGTCCACATTGAGATAACTGAAGGCGAGAAATAATCTCATAGCTTGGATTGATTGATTGATGGTCTAACATGACCATAAATACATGGTGCGGCAAGCATGCAAGGAAAGCCACAACCGGCCAAAGAACTATCCAAACAAAATAAAGATTACATGCAAATCGTTCCTAGCAAGAAGATTACATATTGGCTGGAGAGGATTCCTCGGATCATGGGCCGGTTGGATTGCTTGCGTGTGTGCCACGCATGGTGTATTCTAACACCACCACCACCCTGTCGGTGTGGTAGCAGGGCGAACGTTCAGACAAGATCAAAACTCCTGGAACACCATCGTCGGCAGGCGTTTGGTGAATATGTTGGCGCACTGGGACGTCGTTGGCACGTGGAGAACACGACGTGGCCAAGAGCGATGCGTTCTCAAACAAAGTGCAAGTCAATCTCGACGTGCTTGGTGCACTGATGTAGCACCGGGTTCGTCGAGAGATACACTACGCTGATGTTGTCACAGTAAACCAATGTAGACCGCTGTAGAGGACTGTGCAGCTCGAGGAGAAGTTGGCGAAGCTTGCAAGCTTCGACGACAATGTTGGCAACAACACGATATTCGACTTCAGCACCAGAATAGGAAAACGCGTGTTGGCGCTTGGAAGACCATGACACAAGGTTGTTCCCAAGGAAGATGCCATAGCTGGATGTCGATTTTCGCGTATCTGGGCAATCGGCCCAGTCGGCATCGGAGTAAGCGACCAAGGGCGAGGTGGAGGTGTGGTGAAGCTACAGACCGTGGTCAAGTGTGCCCTGGAGATATCGGAGGATGCGCTTGACCAATTTGAAGTGAGGCTCACAAGGGTTGTGGATGTGGAGGTAAACCTGCTAAACCGCATAAGTGATATCCGAACACGTAAAAGTTAGATACTGACGAGCACTGACTAAACTTCTATACTGAGTGGGACTGGCCACAGGGGTGCCGGAGGCGGACGGTAATTTGGAGCTGGTGTCGATGGGAGTGGTCCATGGTTTGTAGTTAGACATGCCTGCACTCTCAAGTACGTCAACAATGTACTGACGTTGGGAGAGAAAGAAGCCATCAGCTCGGCGGGTCACTGAGATGCCAAGACGTCAGAGAAAGAGGCCATCAGCTCGATGGGTCACTGAGATGCCAAGAAAATGATGAAGAGTGCAGAGATCTTTCATGGAGAATTCACGCTGGAGAGCCGTGATGGTCCAATGAAGTAGTTCGGACGAAGAGACAATTATCACAATATCATCGACATAGAGAAGAAGGTAGACAAGACAGGTGTCACGCTTGTAGATGAACAGGGAGGTGTTGTTCTTGGAGCCGACGAAGCCAAGCGACAGATGGTGGGAAGCGAACTGGCTGTACCAGGAACGAGGAGTCTACTTCAAATCATAGAGAGACTTGTTCAAGCGATAGACAAGGTCTAGTAGGGAGGAATCGGCAAAACCCGATGGTTGAGTGCAGTACACCGTTTTAGATAGGGTACCGTGAAGGAACGTGTTTTTGACATCAAGTTGATGCATGAGCCAATTACACAAAAGATAAAGGGCGAGAACAATGCGTATCGTGGCTGGTTTGACGACAGGATTGAAGGTCTCATCAAAGGCAATGCCAGGACACTAAGTGAAACCCCAAAGCACCCAACAGGCTTTATAGCGATCAAGGGACAAGATCCACTTGCCGGTCACGATCCCAAGTGGGCCCTAGGTGGGCGATTGACAAGATCCTAAGTTTGGTTCACCTGAAGGGAGGTGAACTCGTCGATCATGGCATCATGCCAAACAGGATCATTGAGGGCATCCCGGTAAGTGGAAGGGATAGGAAAAATGGAGTAGGCAAGGAGGTTGAGTCGGTCGACAGGCTGCTGAAACCTAGCTTTGGCACGAGTGACCATGGAGTGGGCATTTGTCACCGGAGGAATGGGGACAATAGGAGTGGTGGCAGGTGTAGTAGGGGGTGCAACACCTGGGATAGGTGGGGCGACAGTAGTGGCAGGCTACCGTAGCAGTGGGTCAGGGGCTACGGTAGTTGGCATGACAAAGGACACAACAAAGGTGAGGCAGCGAAATCCTGGGGCAGCGCAATAGGGGGATAGAAGGGGTGCTGGAGATGATATCGAGGAAATCAAAGTCATCAGCATGTGGTGGGGATGGTTGTGTGGCAAAGGGGAAGGATGTCTCATCGAATGTGGCGTGAAGAGAGATAATGATACGATTAGAGGAGAGGTCAAGGTAGCGGTACCCTTTGTGGTTGGAAGGGTATCCAAGGAACACATAGGAGGTTGATCAAGGTGCGAGCTTGTGGGCAGTAATGGCAGAGAGATTTGGATAGCACCGGCAACCAAAAACACGTAGATGGGTGTATGAGATAGGCGTGTCGAATAGAACCTAGAAAGGAGTGCCAAACTCAAGAGTTTTTGGTGGGATGCCAATTAAGCAAGTAGGAGGCCCAATGTAAGGCCTTAACCCAATAGGAGGGAGGCATGCTGGCCTGGAAGAGTTTTGGTAGGATGCCGATTAAGCAAGTAGGTGGCCCCATAGATGCTGCGGCTCTTCTGTCTGTAGTTGTTGGCACGTTGCTTGGTGGATGCCCCCGCTACGGGGGCAGTGGATCCTTCTTTTGTGGGTGGTGCGCTGGAGGTGGGTGTTGGGGCAGTGACTGCCGTGGCCCTTCGAGTGCTGTCTTCCTCCGCTCAGGCGTATTCTTCTATTTTGTCGAAGAGTTCTACCACCGTGCGGATGGCTTGCGGGCCAATCTTTCCGACAGGGCACCCTTTTGGAGCCCGCACGTGGCCACGTTTATGATGGTAGTTTCATTGACGCCCCTCACCTGACACTTCACTTCCGTGAATTTTTTGAAAAAACTGCAGAGGGATTCGCCGGGGGCCTGTTTTACTGCGAACAGGTGCCCTACGCCCTTGGGTTCCGTGTAGTTTCCCTGGAAAATGTTGTGAACGAGGTCCCGCAGCTGTTCCCATGCATATATGGAGCGGGAGGGATGGTGAAGAACCATGTCAGCACCATGCCCTTGAGGGCGAGGGTGACGCTTTTTGCGTTCGTAGTATCGTCTCCTCCATCTGCCTCGATAGCGGTCTCGTACACCCGGAGGAACTCTAAAGGGTCCGTGCGCCCCTCGAAGGGTGCGACCTCCAGCATCTTAAAGCCTTGTGGCCAATGGGCCGTCTCTAGTCCGACACTTAACGGGGAGTTAGGGCCCCCCTGGAGTAGCGGGGCTATGCCCGAAGGGAGCCGCAGGGCTATGCCCAAAGGGAGCCGTTGGGCTGGAACCGCAGGGGCAGCCTCCGCTTCGGCGGACTATGAAGGCCAGAGCACAGCCGCGAGGGCCCTTGGTGGACGTCGGAGGTCCGCCACCTCCCGACGAAGGTCTGCCAGCTCCTGCTAGAGGGCCTCATACGACTCTTGGTTTACGCCCGCTACACCATGCGTGCCATTGTTTGCCTCGTTCTCTCGGCCGGGCAGGGGTGCGCAACCGCATGGCCTCGCCGTTTGGCCCTTGGGTTCTCGGTCTGCGGCCCTCCGCCGCCGGCTGCGAGTCTTGGGCTTGGCCCTCTTTTTAAGGGCCATGCCGGTGCCTCAGGGTTGGGCTTCGTAGCTTCCCTGCCAATCCCCACGGTCGACGCCAACTATCGTAGCAAAAAGGGCTGGGCAGTAGAGAGAGAGGGGGACCCCTGGTGACCACACGGATGACCGAAGGGTCCTCGAAGAGGGGATTGGTTGCCATGAAGTATGTACTAATTGTTCAAAAGAAACAATCCTCTTCTACTACATGGGGGAGAAGGCTATTTATAGGCTTTTTCCTAGGTATATGAGATTACAGATCTGCCCCGTATAGGGCCCTACACTAGTAGGGACTGCAAGGTCTTTTCCTACCCCTACGTGTAGCCTTCGGTTCATGGTGGACTCTCCTGGCCCCGGTTCACCAGGCGGGTGCGCCAGGTTCAGCGGTACTGTGATTCCTTGGCGGTTGCAGGAGGGTCCCAGTTCGGAGGGCCTTGGGCATCTTGGTTCTTCAGACCCCCCTCAGGCCTCCTCCAGGCCCCGCGGACCCTCGGGGTCGCTCGGGCCCTTTAGGACCCTTTGGCACCCTTTGGGCCCTTCAGGACCCTCTGGTCCCCTCCGGGCCCTTCGGCCTCCTTCGGGCCCTTCGGTCCCCTCCGGGCCGCTAGGACCCTCTGGTGAGGTGTGGGTGTGTGCCTCGTTCGCCTGGTTGTAGGGGCCGGTGGGCCGCCCCTACGACAGCAACGCAGGATGTCATTCGTGGAACGGATCACACATTCGATCTTGCTGTTTAGATGAGACATGTGGGGACATGAGAGACGAAGGATAGTGCCATTGGTGAGAAAGAAGGTGCGAGCGGTGGCATTATCGAGCTCACATTTATACATTGGATGCTTTTGACTGTGGAATTGAATTGTGTTTGGGCATATGCGAAAAAAGCGGTCGACGTGGAGAAGACATCGGACTTAAGGCGTAGAGGGAGTGTCTAGAGGTAGCGGCTAAGATAATCAAGAATGATGAGATAATATATGTAGCTAGACACATAAGACACAGGAGTCGTCCATAAGTCACCATGAATTAAATCAAAAGGTTTATGTGTGCGGGAAGTGGAGGTAGCAAAAGGAAGATGAACATGACAACCAAGTTGACATGCATGACAAATGGAGGAATCCAGCACTATTTTATTACAAGGAAGAAGAATAGAAGTAGCTAAGCGAGATAGCCCGTGATGTTCGACATGGCCGAGGTGTCGGTGCCAATGGGTGGTGGCAGTGTCGACTGCCAAGGCAGTAGAATTTGGCGGTTGGAATTGGAACAAGTAGAGCTTTCCAGAGCTATTGTACTTGATGATCTCATTCATGGTGGGAAGATCCTTCACGGAAATACCATATAGATCAAACTCAATAGAGCAATGATTATAAGTGGTAAACTGACATACATAAATAAGATTTTTAACAAGGCTGGGAGTAACCAATACATTGGTAAGATGAAAGGAACGAACAGGAGTCGGAAAAATGTGTGGCCAGTGGAGGTAATAGATAGCAAGGGCCCGTTACCGACGACGACATTGGCCGGATGGGAGGTGGAGGGAGGGTAGGTGAAGAGGAGATTACCAAAGTCCAACGTCATGTGGGTGGACGCACCCGAGTCCATGTACCATTCCATGGTCGGTGGTGGCGTCAGTGTCATGGTGTTGATCACGTTCGCCAGGGATTGTTGATCCCAAGAGAGCGTGTTGAAAGAAGAAAATGCTGGGCCACCTCCTGGCGCACAAAATGATGGGTCACCTCCTAGTGCCCCACCTCCTTGTGCGGTAGGTTACCACGGCAGCCATGGCGCGGGTGTGGCGGAGTGCCCGATAGTCGGTGGCAGGGAGGCGGTGAAGGCCTACTGTTGAGGCACCGAAGTAGGGTGAGTGCCGAGGAGGCCTGGGCAACCACCCTGGTGGGAGGACAGCGATTTTCCACACCTGCACAATGCCTATCCATGGGTTAAAAAAGGATGGCCAGGGTGAGTTACCACAACCACCGTTGCCACCGCCGTTGCTGTTGTTGCAATGGCGATTCCCCCGGGAGTTGTTGTGGGAGCCATTATCATATCCAGTGTCATTGCCTCGTGATGTGTTGTTGGAACCGTCGGTGTAGCCAGAGCTACTACCGTCGAAGCTCTTGTAGGCGCCATTGGGGTTGGCATGTGCGACAAGAGCAGTGGGTATGATGGCAGAGGCCTTATCTTTGATCTCCTCGAGGAGAAGGGCGGAGCGAGCCACGATGAAGGTAGGGAATAGTTTCTGCATCGGCAAGACGGTGCGCAAGACACTGTATTTCACGTTTAAGCCATAGAGAGTGTTGAGGACGAGGGTCTTGTCACTCATCGCCTGATCGACATCGCCGAGAGCATCGGCTAGATTTTTTAACTTGTGGCAGGAGTCGGTGATTGACATGTCCCCCTGCATGAGACACCGAAATTCGGCCTCGAGGTAGAGAGCTCAGCTCTCCTTGTTGTCTTGAAACAGGCCTTGGATGTATGTCCAGATGGCAAAGGCTGTAGCATCGGTAACCTGTAGGCTTAAACCTAAGGCTAATCGTGATCTAAGACATGAACCCTAGCTCCAAATCATGAACACTTAGACTAAAAACCTTAGATGCAGAATCATCAGTTAACATACCCGAAGATGAAGATGCCATTAGAGTTGTAGATGCGGTCGGCGGGTGTAGATGGTGTGGGCGACGGTCGTTGGTGGTCACAGAGGAGGTCGAGGACGAGGGCGGTGAAGTCGCGGTGACGGCGGAGCCTTCAGTCTTCGTCCACCTTAGCGCCTGTAGTAGATCGGGTGCATGCGGGATTTCGTAGCCTTGAACAACCTCAGTTCTTCAGCCTGCCGAGTCCCTTGATAAATATGGCGCTAGGTGACCGGGACCAAAAACCAAAAGAGAGTTGGTTGCGTCTCCGATCAAAACGCGAGTGGTGGCGTAGCCCCCCTGGAATCTCGGGATACAGTTAGCCGAGATCAACCCAACATTCTCCCCTTTGATCGTAAGGCTAACATCATAAGCCCACTCTCAATTAAAATAGCATACCAAGGTAATGCGTTGCATGGCCAATGAAGTGCCATACAACCTCAGTACCTATAGTGTACCATCTTATCTTGAAATGGATATTCATTATACTTAATGGGAGTTGGTTTACTGTAAGGTCCTTTTATCCAGAATCAGAGGCTTTCCAATAAACCCATGCCGGCAACATGATCACGAAAGATATTGGGTGGTAAGCCTTTAGTAAGCGGATCCGCAAGCATTGACTTAGTACTAATATGCTTGATACTAATGGTTTGATCCTGGATTCTATCTTTCACAACATGATACTTAATGTCAATGTGCAACCACCTGAGGTACAGGAATATAGGTCTCTAGGATAAGCGGTGAAGGAATATAAACCCGCTTCTCCTCAAGATCTATTTTCCTGGGCTCCAGCTCCTTATTATTCTCTAAGAATACAGTGTGCCTTGTTTCTACAAACTTAGTTGTCCTATCAGGACAGTAAAAACGATACCCTTTGGATCTCTCAGGGTACCCAATAAAATGATAACTTACTGTTTTAGGGACTAATTTCCCAATATGTGGATTAAATATCTTAGATTCAGCACGACAACCCCACACTCGTAAATATTTCATACTCGGTTTTCTCCCAGTCCATAATTCATAAGGTGTCTTAGGTACTGATTTACTGGGAACCCAATTAAGAATATGTACAACTGTCTTTAGTGCTTTCATCCACAAAATAATTGGTAAACTAGAGTGGCTAAGCATGCTCCATACCATATCCATAAGTGTATGGTTGCGTCTCTCAGCTACCCCATTCTGCTGAGGTTCACCTGGTGTAGAATACTGGACAACAATGCCATTTTCTTGAAGAAACTTAGCGAAAGGACCAGGAATTTGTCCATAAGAGGCATGTCTTCCATAATATTCTCCCACACGATTCGATCTTACCACTTTAATTCTTAGGTTGTACTGATTTTCAACTTCAGCCCTAAATATCTTAAATTTGTCAAGTGACTCAGATCGATCTTTAATGGGAAAGATATAACCATAACGGGAGAAATCATCAGTGAACGTGATAAAAGAATCAAAACCATCCACTGATGTCACAGGAAAAGGACCACAAATATCAGTATGAATTAATTCTAAGAGTCTTGTGCTGTGAGTAGCTCCCTCCTTTATTTGTTTCACATATTTTCCTTTAATGCAATCAATGAAGTGGTCTGAGTCAGAGAAATCTAATGGATGGAGAATCTCTTTCTTAATGAGACTCTCCATTCTCCCCTTCGAAATGTGGCCTAAACGACAGTGCCACAATTTCGAAGAAGTCTCATTATTCTTTTTACACTTAGAATCACACACATTCAAGGATACAGGAGATTCATTAAGGGAAAGCATATAGAGCTTGTCTCGTCTGAAAGTAAGACCAACATCATTAGAATTAAACGTAATAATACATTTATTATCACCAAAAGTACACTTAAAACCTTCATCGTCCAACAAAGAAACTGAAATCAAATTCCTCATAATAGAAGGAACATAAACTACATTATTGAGACGAAGCAAGAAGCCGTTGTCTAAAACTAATGAAATAAATCCAATTGATTCTACTTCGGCTTCCTTTCCATCCGCGACTCTAAGGCTTCGCTCCCCCTTTCTTAGTGTTCTCGCGGTAAGGAATCCCTATAAAGAATTGGTAACATGCACAGTTGCACCCGAGTCAATCCACCAAGAATTAATGGAGAAATTAGCATAAAGAGTTTCATCAACAAACGTTATTGTATCATTACTCTTCTTTGCGAGCCACTTTAGGAATCCAACACAGTCCTTCTGGAAATACCCTGGCTGCTTGCAGAAGTGACATTCACCCCCTTTAGGTGCTCCAGCGGGAGCCACATGGGGCTTAGGTGCATTGTGCACTTTAGGCCCCGACTTATCTGAATTGGGGGAGAACACCAGCTTTTTCTTAGATTTGAAGTCCCCTTGGAACTTCCTTTTGTTGGAGCCAACAACTTGAAGTGCAAGATCCCTCTTTTTCGTCCTTATTCTTTCTTTCTCCTGGACACACATGGCGATTAAATCGCTCATGTTCCATTTTTCTTTCTGAGTGTTATAGTTGATCTTAAAAGCTGTGTACTCAGAAGGAAGAGAAGTCATGATAAAATGGACTAGAAAACCATCAGATATTTCCATGTCCATGCCTTTAAGTTTTCCGGCCATATCAGTCATCATCATGATGTGTTCTCTTATACTGCCGGATCCATCATACTTAGTTGTCAAGAGCCTCTGAATTAGAGTACTGGCATAAACTTTTGTGGAGCCTTTAAATTTCTCCTCTACTGAAGCCAGATACTCTTTAGCATTTTCGGAATCGGGGATTGCTCCCCTGATCCCAACTGAAATGGAGGTCTTCATAATCATAAGTGATAGACGGTTGGACCGCTTCCATTTCTCATCATTAGTTTCATAAATTTTCTTTTTGTCATCATAATTTTCTTCACCTTCGGTGGGTAGAATGGGAGCGGGTACCCTTAAAGCATAATCGAGATCTAAAACCCCAAGGACCCTTAAAGCATAATCGAGATCTAAAACCCCAAGGACAACATGGATCCTTTCTTTTTAGGTGGGAAAATTGCTCACCGTAAGCTGCTCAATGTTGTCGATTGTGGCAGCAACATTTGATGCATTTATTACTGAATACCAAAATACAAGGCAAAAATTAGAAATAACATAAGAATATGTTGCATGCAATTAACCCTACGTTGGTCTGATTAATAACATGCAAAAAAACTATAGTTCTAATTCATATCACCTTTGGGCAGAAAATGAAAAAGAACTAAACAATTAATATGGCTACACATGTCTATAATCAACGTTGGTCAGAACGTAATCGTATGCATACCTAATGCCAAAACATAAGATGTAAAATCTCTAATTAAAATGTCTCGTTGGTTCAATTTTAATAGAGACTAAGCATAATATTGGGCAATAATACATTATTCATGATATATCATAATTAGGCAACAAAACAATAATTAAAAACAGTGCAGATTTAATCATAAGAAAATGCACTGAAAATAAAAAAGAAAAGAAAATTCATTGTTTCAGGCGGCCCAAAAGAATTCAGCCCAGCATCCACCGCGCAGCCCAAAAATCGCGCACAGCCTAACATGCGCGTGCGGCCCAAAAAGGGAAGCAAAGCGATGGCCATCAGATCTGAATCGGACGGCCGACGGCTATCGCAAGCATCGCCCGGTCCGAAAACCACCGAAACATGTCAGCCGTTAGATCTGATCGGACGGCTGAAAATCAGCCGGCCCATTACAATTCCCCAGCCCGGAAAACAACGACCGTTGGATCTCATCAGACGCTGCAAGGGCTATCCCGAGCGATACAAAAGCGCTATAAACCCTAACCCTAAAACCACTTCGCCTCTTCCTCTCCCTCGAAAAGCGGAGCAGCGGCGCGTGCGGAGAACATGCGATGCACCGTCGGCGGCGGCGCGCGCGGGAGGAGCAGAATCGGCTCCGACGGCGACGGCACAAGAGGAGAGCGCGACAAAAGGTGGCGCCTCCGCAGCCCTCTTCGCCGGCGCGCGCGTGTGACCTAAGTTGCGCGCGCCGCCGTCGAATGGAGCTACGGTGGTGCCCGTGATGGAGAAGACCTGGCGATCTCCCAAAAACGTAAGTCATTTTCGCCGCATCTAAATTAGGGTTCCGATTTGGGTTTTGAGGGCTCGGGTTGAACTGATTTGGGGATTTCTCAAGATTTCATTAGGGTTTTTTTAAAAAAAATTCGAAGTCCTCTCCTTCTAAATGCTAATCTGAGCCATTAGTCAATAGATCCGGGCCTCTAAACCTTAGATCTGAACTATTAATCATTAGATCCAGCAAGTTCATTTTCAGTTTTGACTAATTAGGGTTCAAGACGAGCTAGGGGTGCTCTGATACCAAATGTAGGCTTAAACCTAAGGCTAATCGTGATCTAAGACATGAACCCTAGCTCCAAATCATGAACACTTAGACTAAAAACCTTAGATGTGGAATCATCAGTTAACATACCCGAAGATGAAGACGCCATTAGAGTTGTAGATGTGGTCGGCGGGTGTAGATGGTGTGGGCGACGGTCGTTGGTGGTCGCAGAGGAGGTCGAGGACGAGGGCGGTGAAGTTGCGGTGATGGCGGAGCCTTCGGTCTTCGTCCACCTTAGCGCCCGTAGTAGATCGAGTGTGTGCGGGATTTCGTAGCCTTGAACAACCTCAATTCTTCAGCCTGCCGAGTCCCCTCATAAATATGGCGCTAGGTGACCGGGATCAAAAACCAAAAGAGAGTTGGTTGCGTCTCCGATCAAAACGCGAGTGGTGGCGTAGCCCCCCTGGAATCTCGGGATACAGTTAGCCGAGATCAACCCAACATAACCATCACAACCTCGAGAATGTCAGAGGAGATGGAGCTGTATATCCAAGAGAGAACAGTGGCGTCCATGCGTTGCCAGGTGGTGTCATTGGAGGATGTTGAGCCTGGTTTGACATGGTTGTCGAGTGCATAGTTGCGCAGAGCGACGAGAAAGAGACCACGTCACTTCGAGTAGTTGGATGCGTGGAGATCAAGCGTGATGGGAACGAGCGTTTTGATGCTCGTCACCACGATCGCCTCACCCATAGGGCTGCCTTGGTGACCTGCTCAGGCAATGGTGACATCGTCCATGGCAAGTAACAGGGAGGAAGGATGTCGGAAGGGTGGTGGGAAGAAGAAGATGATGCTCAGGAGCGGCACCACTTTGATACCATGAAGGCGAGAAATAATCTCAGCGCTTGGATTGATTGATGGTCTAACATGACCATAAATACATGGTGCGGCAGGCATACAAGGAAAGCCACAGCCGGCCAAATAACTATCCAAACAAAATAAAGATTACATGCAAATCATTCCCAACAAGAAGATTACATGTTGGTTGGATCCTACTTGTGCAGGAACAATCTTCTCTCAAGTGCTGAGTCAGCAAAGAAAAGAAACAAAAAAATATCTCTGCTACAACCCCCCTCTCCCCTATCTCTCTCTCTCTCTAGACCAAGCTCGCTGGACATTTCAACTTCAATCTGTACAGGACATAGATCTCAATGCCGATCTACGTGACGTAGAGGCAGTAACAGCCAGGGTTTTCGCTACAGTTTGGCCCAAAATCTGGAAATTTTGGTCCAAATTTCCAAATCAATATTTGAATTTTTCGGATTTTAAATTAAAAAGGATCAAATTCAAGTGAACTGTTTTTTTTTTACCAGTTTGGATTCTTACCGGGAGGGGAAGGGGGAGGGGGGCGGTGAGACCAGTAGAACCGATTTTCGGCCGAAAATCAGAACGCAGGCAACAACGGATAGGAGGAGGAAGTAGCGACAATAGCCGCAGTTGTCTACAACGGTAGGATTCGAAGAGGAGGAAGGCGCAAAAAGGAATGATGGCTCGCCAGCACCTCAAATGGAATGTGGTCTCAGACCGTAACTCACCGGCTAGGTGAGCAGAATGTGTTGCTGCCAAAGTACCAATGGAGCTATGGCGAGGAAAAATGCTCACAGGGAAAATGAAAATTGAAAAACCATTATTTTTCACAAAGATTATCCAAAGAAAGTAACAGAAAGATTGCAGCGCACCATGTCCTTGGATGATTATCGGCATACATTGAACGAATTCTTCTATTTGGTCAAAGTACATGATTGAAGATTTCTCCATATTGGCCGCATCGTTCAGCTGCAACACTATTGAGGCTTCGTCATCTTCCGTTCCCCTCTGCAGCGTGTTAGTCAATCGAGCAAGCTGGTCGCCGATCCAAGCGGACGAGCATGCCACTGCTTCTCACCCGCAACATGCTCGATTGAATGCCCAGCCAGCGCACTCTTCCAAGCTTCACCGTGATAAACGAGACGACGCAGCAACCAATTTGGAGCGGCGTGGCGCCGTTGCCTGCGGCTGCTGGCTTGGGCGTGAGCCGCCGCATGTTCGATGCCGCGCAATAAGCAGCCATGGAAGGCACTCGGGGTTGCGCCATGCCGGGAAGCGAGGCACACACACGGCTGCTGGCTCGGGCATGAATCGCAGCAAGCATGGTGCGGCGCGGCAAGCGGCCGTGGCGAATTTATGTACCAAATGTACTGCCTACACAGACAAGTGATACCATTTCATTCTCTATATTTTGCAAATAAACAGACACCACTCCGAGTCTATGACACGCCCAGTAAGTCTCAGTCACACACCCAGGGAAGTCTTCGAGTGCTGTCGTGCCACCTTGGTCAGAGGTCGATCCGCAATGAGAACAATCGTCATATTACAAGTTAATTATTGTAAGCGTTCTTTTTCCGATGCCACCCATTCCTATGGATGTAAATTTGTAATTATGCTCGTTCCTCTCTCTCTGTTCTTGTATGTGTGTGATCTCAGCAGACAAGCAAATAAGATTTGTGCAGGTGAGTAGAGTAGCTAAATGCGATGTTATTATTCGCACAGCAATATACTTGGTCGTTGGGGTGTGTACTATATAATTTGAGTTTCGAAGACTCCAAATGCGAGAGTTGCTATATGGGAATCGAACGTTAACAGCAGTTGGTGCCAAGGGTGCAAGTTCTTAAATACTGGGTAGTGTTCATCCTGCACCGATATAATTCGGAAATCATGGCATGCAATGTGCATGTTGATATGTGACGTATATTTCGTGCCAAAATTTCTACAAGGGTGTTACGTAACGTGGAAATGAACCTTTGCATCGCCAAATAGTACAACATGGGCAAAGGAAAAAAATCATGCTTGTAGTTCACAATTGTTCACATTAGGCACGGTTAAACTCGGGACAAATTTTAAGTACCTTTCTACTAATGAGCCGACAGGGTGATAGTATTATACTTGTCCACCTAGATCTGACAATTTTTTTCTATGGTTGGCTATGTTGTTTTTGAAAGGTATTATAAATCTTTTGGTTTAACCTAACTAATCACCGGTCAAGTCCTCGAGAGGGAAATCTCGCGGTGGAAGCTTGCCGGCGGCAGCTGCAGCGGAGGGAGAAGGATCGGCGAGATACTAGTAGCTAGCGCTTCCGAAGGCGATTGTTCTTTTCATCACAGAGCCATACAAAAGAGGCAGCACAATTTATCTTGTCAAACAGTGCAGAGCTTCAGAATTCAGAATTGTTCAGAGATACTACTAGTACTAGCTAGCGCTTCCGAAGGCGACTGTTCTTTTTATCACAGAGCCATACAAAAGAGGCAGCACAATTTATCTAGTCAAACAGTGCAGAGCTGGGAAGGAATTACAGCTAAGTCAAACTTACTCATCTGTAATCTGAGTCTTCAGTTGCTCGTTGCTGGTTTTACTTGTTTTCTTGGATTTTCTTTTCACCCCGATTCGCTTCTGGAGATCGCATACACTGTTCTTTCCACGACAGAGCCATACAAAAGAGGCAGCAAAATTTATCTAGTTAAACAGTGTATCGTTCGCACTGTTTATCATAGGACAATTTTCAGTTCTTTGTAATTTCGGGTGTTCTGACTGCTGGAACCGATGAAATTCAGCGGATAGGAGATGTTAGGTCCTCTGCAAACTTGGTTTTGGCGGTCTATTGATGGGGATAGCTCGGAGAACAAAGAGGATGAGGCTTCGGCTGTTTACACCGATGTGCGGGCGGCAGGCTACTCGGAGGCAGGGTTCACAATTTCGCCGAAATTTTGTTCATTTCGTTCCCATCCGAAATAAATTCAATTCGTTCAAATTTTTTCGGTTGATTTGAATTTGAAGGGAATTTGAAGGGTTAAAAGGCTTAAATACTAGTATAAAAGCAGTAAGATGAAGCTGGCCTGGTGGCAAGGCCCGCTCGTTGGTTCCCTAGAGACCAGGGATCGATTCCCATGCGAGGCATTATTTTTTGCGATTATTTTAAATTTTAAATTCAAATTAGATTCAAATCAGTTTGAAAACCCACCGAAATTTCAGACCGAAATTCCGAAATTTCGGGGATTTCGGCTATTTCGCCCACCAGCGAAATTTTTTCGAAAACGAAATTCTGAACCCTGCTCGGAGGAGGAGGCTCATCAGGTTGCCGGTCTGGTACAGGTAAGGGATTCTCATTTGTTTGCAGGTCATTGCTTAGGTGTAGGTGGTGAGGCTTTGTCGCCATCGGCCGGACTGCTATTGTCACTGGTGGCTGGTGGACAGAAGGAGCTGTCGCCTAGGGGAAGGAAGAAGCAGCTGTCGCCTAGGGGAAGGAAGAAGCAGCTGACGGGAGCACCTTGGCAGGGTCCTCTACCACCACCAAGATCGTCACCGAAGCTTTGCTTTGGTGATGCTCTGGCATTGGCGGTGTTCAGGCTGTCGACGGTGTCCACGAAGCATTGATCAAAGCTCCGCCCTCCGATTTCCATGGCAGCGCTTTCCAAGCCAAAGATTGAGCGACAGTTTCTTTGTTTTAACCAAGTGGGGTCAAAGCCGGAGATACCACAAATTGCGTTGCCTGGAATTAATGCGCAGCCCAGATGGCCAATCAGGCCGGTAATTCCTCCCATCAAACGTGCATGCGCCCATCTGTGGAGACGTGATCCCATCAATGTGCAAGATAGGGTTTTTGATCGCTCTTCAATTCCTGACTAGCGCACGTACGTGGAAGCACTCCTTCGGACATCTGTTCCAATGGGTTGTGGAGGCGGAGCTTTCGGCAGATCCTTTGTCGACGGCGGGGATGGCAGGCGTGGCAACTTCAGGGGTGGTCGGGGCAACTTCGGTCGGGGACAGTTGTAACAGCCCTAACTTAGGGTTTGTAATTCAAATGTAAAATTTTGAGGAGAAATAAAAACTTTTGTTGTCTCTTCAAATCATTTGGAAGTTTTCCAAATTTTCCCTAGCAATTTCCAATTTGTAGAATTTAATTCTTGTAATTGGAAATTGTTGTTATCAGATTCTTAGCCTTCAAACTTGTGATCATCCTCTGAAACTATTTTTCCTAGCATCTTGATCATCCTATCTACCTCCCTGAATTATTTCACAAATTTTAGATTTTGTTTGCTATTTCAAATGGCCAAGTCAACTCTGTTTGAAATCTGGTCAAACTCCCTGGACAGCAGCTTGTGAATTTTCTCTAGAACCATGCAGTGCATAAAAAGTTCTGGAAAAATTATACAAGGTTGTCCTCTGTCTCTAGTAGCTACCATAAAAATTTCGAAATTTTTGGAGCTCAGGAGCTACCTCTAAAAATTCCCCAAACCTTCTCTGTCTTTTAAATCAAATTCTAAAAGTACTGTTCCTCGGGCCCGAACCCAACTCAGGCTCGAGTCCGACTCGCACATTTGGTTCGGTCGCGTCAACTAGCTGCACCGCGCGCGAGTCCAATTGATCGCGACCGTCCGATGCAAATCGAACGATCCACGTCGCGTGCGCAACCGACCTGTCCGAATGCATACACCAATCCCAGCCGTCCATTTCAGATCCAACGGTCGGTGTGTTGCTGATCAAATCAAACCACCGGTTCGCACCGCCGTCGTCGCCGACATGTGGGTCCCACCTGTCGGCATCAACCTCGTCTTCTCCGCACTCACCGAGCTCGCGGCCGTGCGTGCATGTTTGCCACGTACCTCGTCGCTGCCCACCTTTATGCCCTCGTGTCGGCTGGGAGGCATCGCCGTGACTTCATAAAAGCCCTGAGCTCATCCACTTCTTCTCCTTTGCGTTCTCGTGTTATCTCCGCCCGATTTCTTGTTTCGGCCGGAGAAGGAAACGAAGGTAGCACTGCCGCGTTGGAGAAGCCCTTGAGCCCGCAACCTCACCATCGTGAACCACACTCGGTGCCGCATCCATTTTTCCCATCCCGAGCTCGTGGCATCCAGTGAATCGTCCGGAGCCACTTCTTCGTCCCCAACTCCGTTGGTCTCGGCTCTGCAAGCTTGCTAGTGCTCTGGTGAGTTTCGGCCGACACTTGGTCGCCGGATCGCATTGATGCAATGAAGCTAATGATGGCTTCATTTTTGTCTTTGGTGCATCGTTGACATGCCGCGACCCTTTCTTCTCCAATCACGGTGTTCCGCCGCGTGGCAATTCGGCCGCCTCGGACCTTCTTCTTCGACGTTATCTTGTGCTTATTGCTCGGAGTCGAGGCGATTCCGTGGCGCACCTTCCCAAGCTTCTCGAAGTCCGCAGCATCTTCTGCGAGCCGTAGCTTCTCTCCGCCTCCGCCGTCGTGAGCCCATCTCCGGCGACCATTGGGCTCGCGTCACCGTCACCGGGTTCGTGAGGTCTTTGCGAACCTTAAGGTACCACTCACTCGTCTTGGAACTCACTGGTTTGCCAGATCACCTGTGCGGCCGCGCCACCGTGCCCGTGCTCGCCGGTGAACCGCCGGTGATGATTTGTTTGACTCTAATCATGTCTACCTTGAGTCTCTGTTATGTGGGCCCGGAATGTCAGTTAGGGATTGTGTAGTTTTGTTAATGCGTTTTCTCTTTCATGAAGCGTATTTTTGCTGGGCATATGTGTTAGGATTACGTTCTGTTAAGCCGAAGACGTATTCTTTGAATACGCCTTCGACGTCACCTTATGCGGGCAGTCCGCTCTGGTCAGCATTTTCGCGCGGGCCCGCCTGTCAGTGGCTGGGGCTAGCCGTGCGCCGGTAGAAGAAGTATTAAGTGCTTTAGTATTTCTGAAATGCGTTTCTGTTGCACTGTTAAATCAATTAAACTTGTAAAATGCATAACTAATTCAATTTTTATCCAAATTGCATAAAACCAGTGCTGTTAATTTTCATTTTAAATGTTCTATTTATTAAAATTAGTTTCAACCTCGTCTCTGTATCGAAAATCTGTTAAATGATTAATTGATGCTTTATGCATTTTCCAAAATTAGAAAATTCATATCTTTCTCAATAATTGTCCAAATCCAGTGAAACCAATTTTGTAATTTGTCATTTTTAATGTACTAATTAGTAGGATAGGTTATATACACTGTTTGTTCATGAAAATTTGTTGGATAATTAACTAGTGACATGTTGTGTTTTTAGCTTAGAAAATTCATAGAAAATTATTAATAACTTAAAATAATTTGTTCTCTGTTTCTAAAATTTTGTTATATCTTGCTTAGGTTGCTGTGTGAGTTTTAGCTTGTTTTGGTGTTGTTGTATGTTTGAGTTTTGTCGGTGTTATTCGTTCTTATTTGCTGTTATGTTCGATCGTTAGGCTTCGATATTTGCGGCAACCCTGAGGACGATCCTCCGCACCATATTGAGCAACAGCAGCCAGGCAAGCAGTTTGATCATGATTAATCCCAGTATTTTAAAGTTTAATATTTTGTTTCAGCTGTATGTATGCATCGCTTAATTTGTGTTAAAATGGTTAGCTAAATCAGTAGATGCATATCTCTGTAGGCAAATATTGGTCTCTACTACCGAGCCTAGGTTATTTCTTGTGATTAGAGGTCATTGGATGATCTCTTGTCACTTAGTAGATCCGGTCAACTTGCTTAGACATGCTTAGCTATCGGTAGAATCTGGCGGTTATCGACTTTAGTCAGTAACCTTGATCACACTAAAATTTACTACAACTTTATGTTTCAGCATTTTGCTATGCTTACTTGCAAAACTAAAACCAAAAACAAAAATGATTTGGACGCTTGGGCACAATGGTAAGAATGGTGTGATCTTTTGGGTGTGATCGAAAGGTGCCCGGTCAATTAAGGACCGAACATCTTGTGAGTTTTTGTTATCCAGCATTTCGCGTGCTAACCACACTAGAGGGTATGGGACCTCTCTTGACCTAGTACTTTGGCGTGTATTGGTCCCGGTCGCAGGAGGTCGCGGGAGGGACGGAGGTGGGAGCATGGTAGTTGTCAAAAGCTTTATCCCGAGTGGGTAGTTGTCTTTTCGGCTTTACCATGTAAGCGTATGGTGTTTCTACCCATACGAGCGGCTCGGGGTTGATACACAATATTGGAAAGCAGTCTCGTAGGACTTAGTCGTGGCGGCATACCTTCGGAAGTGTGCTTTGGCTTAAAGGCGATGCGAGGTGTGGGTGCATGGTACACCTGCGGGGTTAAAAACTATTCGAATAGCCTCGTCCTAGGTGATGGACACGCTTGGGTAAGCTTATCGAGAGTTAGCGCAACATTTAAATTAAAACTTGATGGGTGGTACGAATCGGGATTCGTGCTATTGTTGTGGTGACTATTGGGATAGTCACTTCTAGGTTGTTTATCTTTCGCTTTTGTTATTATTATCCTTACTGTTATTTCAATCTTAAAATGAATTGCAAACTTGCCTTTAAAAGCTGTATTACCTTATTGCAAATGAAAATTGGCTTTATGCAAATGAAACATATGGCCTCCACGAGACAAGCTGCATGTAGCATATGAGCAGTGCGCTAGTTCACACGTCGAGTCTTGCGGGTACAAAGACAATCTTTGTACTCAGTGCTTTGCTTAATGTTTTGTTGCAGAGGAAGAAGGTGAGCCTCGGGGTCCTCACCACGTGAGTCTTTGTCGCCGTGGGTGACGACTAGTCTTGGCGGTCGGTCGGATGCCTTGTGGGTTGAAGGCACACCGATTGGCTTTGTTTATAGCCATCTTATGGCACTTTGCTTCATTGTCGTTACGGTTATTTGTGTATCTCGTGGCACATCGGCCTATATACGTAATATTGTTACTATTTGTTTATCTTCCGTTTGGAAGTGTGGTGTTTGGACTCTATGTGTGGAATGGAGTTGATGTCTAATTTTGTACAGGTGTGTATCTCGCTACAGGAAGTATACATATCTCGAGATCATTTATTTGATTTGTGATGCTAGGACCAGGTGGTTGGTTAAGCATTACAAACCAAATAAACCGGGTCCTACACAGTGGAACCCCGGCCGGGGAAGCTATGGTGGCAATGCTTCAGTGGCAACTTCGGGGGCGATCGTGGGCAACGCTGGGGTGGGACGAGGCCTACCCCCAAACAGGCGGTATTGTGGACTTCAACAACCAATCAGGTACTAATGCCGGTCATCTTGGTTCGGCGAGTGGGATGACACTTTAAGGTGCGGTTGGGAACCATGGGCAAGGTGTTTCTGCACAATCGTCGACAAGAGGGTTTGCTAATCATGGCGCTGGCGGGCAAATTGGGGTAGGTCGGATGGTGGTAAATGGGACAATGGGCATGGCTTCGGCATCGTCTGCTGGTAGATGGGATAGTGGGCAAATTGGGGCAACCGGATGGTGCGGCGGCAATGGCTGGGCCGGGGTCGTCGACTCAGTTGGTATTGCTAAAGTAAAGTGGAGGGTCATCTGCTAGTCACCATGTGCAGCCGGTGAAGGATGGTGGTGTTGAGAAGATTAAGAGGTTTTGCTTCACATGCAAGGAGAAGGGACATACCATTGCTACTTGTCCAGTTGTGTTGCGTTGTGATATTTGTGACAATACCAATCATTTCGCACCAAGGTGTCCTCTGAACCAGTGGCAAATTTCTGTGGGTATGGGGTTGAGGGCTTAGGGTTTTATATAGTACCCTCTGCAGGTCCGTCGAGGCCGTGGGATGAACATGGTATGATGGGGGTGGTATGGATTGTCGGTGGGTAGCTATCGGTTGAATGGGTCATTAGGGGGTTAAGGAGACTCATTCCGATTGATTGGCAGTGGGATGTGAAAGAAATTGGTTAGAATTCTTTTTTGGTTCGATTTTTTGACACCCATTGAATTGGCAAGAATGGTTCAAATTGGGGATACACAAGTCAAATATCAAGGGGTAGTGCTACATTTTGAGGAATGGAAGCCGAGCCCTACTCCGAAGTTTTAGCTTCACTCAGTCTAGGTGCATGTTTCTGGGGTTCCTTATGAAGTTAGAGACTACCTTAGTCTTTGTGCCATTGGTTCTATTGTTGGCACTACCCTCAAAGTGGACATGATAAGTACAAGGAGGAAATATATAGTCTGCTTCCAGGTGGGGGTTATAGATGTTTCTCTAACCCCTACGAGTGTTGATATTGTTATTGGACACAATGTCTATGAATTATTTTTTAAAGTTGAGCAAGACTCAGATGGAAATATGGGAGAAGGAAATGTGGGGGATGAGCAAAATAACAGAGGTGGCAAGGATAAAGGAGGGGATGATGACGAGGGAATGAAGGACTGTGAGATGATGGACTGGGAGGCTAAGAGGGCAAAAAATGTTTTGGCAATGATAGGGATGACTTCAAGTGGCATCACCTCGTCGTATCAAGCTAGTGGTTCGGTTCTTGGCAAAAGTCTCGTTTGTGCCACTCCTATTTCGTAGTAGGAGGTTGTAAAAGAGAGATCAGGTGGATCGAAGGTAGAGGAGGTCAAGGATTGTGCACCCGAGGGGGTGATGGTGCTGTAGTAGCCGTCGGCAGGTGTTGCACATGTGGGGCTGGACTCGCTGGCGACAGTCTCGCCACCGACTCGGGATGAGAAAATATCTCTAGAAGGGCCTGAGGGTGCAGTTTTACCATTGGTGGACATGCCCAAAAAAGGAGGTTCGGCTGGTGTGGCGGTAAAGATGCAGCGGTGACGATCGGCGGGGGCTCCGTTGTTCGGTGCTTTGGAGTGGACGTTGGTTCAGAAAAAGGGGAGGTCGGTAGGTGTGGTGGCAAACGAAGGGGGCACGGTTGGATGGGATTCTGCGCAGGAGCCAAGGTGGAGCCAGCGTCTTGCGAGCAAGGTTGGAGCAGATGAGGATTCCTTGCTGAAGGCCGTACGAAGGGCCAAGTATAAAAACTTGTAGGAGAACAAAGGTACTAATGTAAATAATGTGTTTTCAATTTTGGCTATTCCAGATGAGGTTTCTATTTCTAATTTGAATCAAGTAGGAATTTCTTTAGGAGTTACTAGTTTGGAAATGACCTCTTCTTTAGAATCTATTAAAAAGATTGAACTTGGTTGGCTGGCTTGTAGATTGGCTTGTTCCGAAAAAATGGTAAAGAACATGCCCTCAAAGAGGATTCAGACAATGAAACGGTCAGCCTTGATTTATCCTCTATAAATAGCTTATGCAGTGATTGGTGTTATGAGGAACTGGCTGCAGGTGATGATCATGATTTGCAATTGGTACCACACAAAAAGAAAAGAATAGGGGCTAAGAAAGTACTTGCAAAAGTTGTTGAGTATCATATTAAAAATAAACAAAAGAGAAAATAAAAGGTGTTTATTGGAATAGTAGGGGTCTTGGCGACCCAGCGAAGCATAGGTACATTGTGGAGTTGGTTCGGGAATAACATATGGATTTTGTTGCTATTTTAGAAACTGTTAAGAAGGATTTTTTTCAATTCACATTTAAAACATTTTAGTGGTGGTATGGATTTTTTTTTGGCACTACTTACCATCCCATGGCCGTTCTAGGGGTATTTTACTTGGTGTGAACATGGCTGTTTTTGAGGTGGGCTCCATTTTTTAGGGAGACTTTTTTTTTTATTAAGCTTCATTTACGTAATAAGGAAGATGGGTTCCAATGGAACCTTGTGGTTGTGTATGGTGCTGCATAACTAGCTTATAAAGATAAGTTTTTAACTGAATTAGTTCATGCATGTAGTAAGAAAACTTTGCCCTTTCTTATTGGTGGGGATTTTAATATCTTAAGACGCAGTGAGGAGAAAAATAATGATAATTTTGATTGGCATTATCCTTTTCTTTTTAATGCGGTTATTGAGAGCCTAGAATTAAGAGAACTTAGGCTTTCAGTTAGGCAATTTACATGGGCAAATAATTTGGATAATACTACTTATGAAAAACTTGATAGAATTCTTGTGAGTACGGATTGGAAATGGAAGTTCCCTTTGACCACTATGAATGCTTTGGAACGTGTTCTTTTTTACCATACACCTATTGTCCTTAATACTGGGGCTGCCTCTGATACTAGGAACCAAAATCTGTTTAAATTTGAGTTAGGTTGGCTTAAGAGGGATGGGTTTGTTGATTTAGTGGCTTAGGTGTGGCAACAAAATAATGTTGGTAATTCTGCAATTAATAGTTCGCAAAGTAAAATTAGAGCACTTAGACAATTTCTCAGAAGTTGGGCTAAAAATACTAGTGGTGTGTATAAGCTAGAGAAAAAATGTTTTTTGAATATCATTGATAATCTCGATAAGAAAGCTGAGTCTATAGGATTATCTAATTTTGAAATTAATCTTAAACATAGTTCTAATGAGCGTCTTACCCATTTACTGAGAGAGAAAGAAATCAAATTGTATCAACAGGCTAAGACGAAGCATTTGCTTGAAGGAGATAGTAGTACTCGGTATTTTTATTTGATTGCCAATGGTAAGCATAGGAAACAACAAAATTTTCAGTTGGAATAAGAGGAGGGTTTAATTTCGGGTGATGCCCATTTAAAGCAGCACATCACAACTTATTACAAAGGTCTTTTTGGACCTCCTGATACCAACCACTTTTCTATGGTTGAGAGTATCACGGAGGATATACCTCAAGTTTCAGACTTGGAAAATGACTATCTTATGCTGAGTTTACTGAAAAGGAAGTGAAAGATGCAATTTTTCAAATAGAGCATAGTAAAGCTTTGGGTCCAGATGGCTTTCCTGCTAAATTTTATCAAGTTTTTTGGAACATTATTAAAAATGACTTGATGGCTCTTTTTTGAGATTTTTATAGAGGCAATCTACCTCTTTTTACTCAATTTTGGTGTCATTTCTTTACTTAAAAAAAAAGAAGATGCACGACAAATTCAGCAATATAGGACGATTTTACTATTAAATGTGAGTTTTAAAATATTTTACGAAGGTAGGTACTAATCGTCTTATGGGTATTTCTCAAAAGGTTGTTCGTCCGTCTCAAACGGTTTCTATGCTAGGGAGAAATATTATGGAAGGGGTAGTTGTTTTACATGAAACAATCCATGAGCTTCATAAGAAATTAGATGGAAGCATTTTTAAGATTAATTTTGAAAAAGCTTATGATAAGGTGAAATGGTCTTTTCTGCAGCAAACTCTTAGAATGAAGGGTTTCTCTCCAAGTTGGTGTGCTTGGATTAAAAATTTTGTTGTAGGGGGCAGTGTGGGGATTAAGATTAACGATAGTATTGGGCCTTATTTCCAAACCAAGAAAGGGCTTAGGCAGGAGGACCCTCTGTCTCCAATTCTTTTTAATATTGTTGTGGACATGTTAGCCATTGTTATTAGAAGGGCTAAGAATGAGGGTCATGTCAGTGGGATAATAACACATTTGGTTGATGATGGTCTTTCTATCCTTCAGTATGCTGATGATACTATTCTTTTCGTGGATCACAATTTTGATCAAGCAAAAAAATTAAAGCTTATTCTTTGTGTGTTTGAGCAACTTTCTAGTTTAAAGATAAGTTTTCATAAAAGCAAGCTTTTTTGCTTTAGAGAAGCAAAAAAATCTGAATCCCAATACTTAGAGATATTTGGATGTGAGAGGGGTATTTTCCCTTTAAATATTTGGGTATTCCGGTTCATTTTAGAAGGCTACGGAATAATGAATGGACGGGTTTGGAAGATCTCTTCCAAAAAGGTTGAGCAATTGGAAAGAAAAAATTCTATCTATTGGTGGTAGACTAGTACTTATAAATTTGGTTTTGAGCAGCCTTCCTATGTTTATGCTTTCTTTCTTTGAGGTACCTAAGGGTGTCCTTAAAAGACTGGATTTTTTTAGGTACAGATTTTATTGGCAGAGTGACAACCATAAAAAGAAATATAGGTTGGTTAAATGGAATATTCTTTATAGGCCTAAGGACCAAGGTGGTCTTGGAATTCAGAATCTTGAGAAAAAAAAGTGTCTTTTGGCTAAATAGTTGTTTAAACTTTTTAATGAGGAAGGGGTTTGACAGCAATTGCTTAAAAATAATTATTTGAATGATAAGTCTGTCTCTCAAGTTGAGAGTAAACCTGGGGACTCCCATTTTTGGAAGGGATCGATGAAGGTAAAGCAAGATTTTATTCAACATTGTTCTTTTAATATTGGGAATGGGAAACAAATCAGATTTTAGAAGGACATCGGCCTCTTTCTGAACTTTATGTTGCGATGCTGTTCGGCTTGCCTATCGCCGGAGCCACTGCATTCCCGCCGGACGCGCCTGTGAACTGGCGCAACGCCCTGCTGGGCAGGTTTCAGGGTGTTCTTGGGGCAGAGGCCGCGCCACCGTACTTCGACTTCTCGGAGCGACAGCGGCATGGCCCACCCCTGCACTGGCTTTCGCAGTTCTAGGTACGTATGGTACCTATTTTCCAGGTTTATAGATGCACTATCCTAGTCGTATGACGGGTGTACTAATTATTCGTTTGTGCGTAGGTTGAGCGGATGGTCCCGTAGCCCACCGCCGACCAGGTGTCGTTGCACCTCGAGGCATACTGTTTACCAGCAGCCACGGTGACTCTGTCAACGCCCGCCTCGTGTGCTACGCGAGGGCCATTGCCGACGGCGAGGAGCTGTAGATCAGCTGTACTTGCCGCGACGTACCGCGACATGTGCGATGCGCGCTGTAGGACGAGGCCATCATCTATCCTAACAGGCTGCCCCCTCCTGCTGCAGCTGTGGTTGTTCGAGTGCTTCTTTCTCGGACAGCCCATGCTGGTTGACTCCAGTTCGTACGGCGGGGACATGTAGCATGGGGACACGATGGACCGGCCGACAGTAGGGTCCGTTTGGTGCTGCAGACGGGTACATACTCTCCTACATCTTCACTACACATGTATTATTGGTCATCCCTTATAACTACTGTTCTGGCTTGCAGGCACATTACACACACATGCAGGTCACACATGTGTACGAGCACTTCGTGGAGCAGCTGGACCGCCTCACCGCTGATGACGTGCACTGGGAGCTGTACTTTGATCATGAGACGGAGCAGCGTGCTCCCGCGGGGTTGTCCTTGCCCTGCTTGCGCGACCGGGTGATGAACCCGAAGGTTCTGATTTTTGGCCCGATCTTTTGATGAGAAGATATGTTCGATGGTAGTCGCTCAACTCTCACGATCCTGGCTACAAACACGCAAGGCCCGAAACCACGCAATCGCTGAACTGCTCGACAAATCATTATCAACCGTGCACGGATACCCGGTTGACCTGATCACGAAGATCAATTCCTGTATACACCGAAGAAGCACACAAGAACAAGATAAATAAACAATATGAAATTGCAAATATGAATGAAATACTTGATAAATTGGGATTCCGAAGCGGTATTATGGTTGGTCTAGTCGACACAAGCCAATACACGAAGTTGCATAGAAGCTAACTTTTAACTAAACAAAATATGAGGAATTAGAGTGCAGACGGCCACTATCTATAGGAGGAGGGAGAGGCGGTGTGGGCACTATTCATGTATGAACAGTACCATGTGAACAGTAATCCTAGGTTGCCATATGGGCCAGGGAGGTGGCTGGCCCAAATATCCTAAAGTGGTGGTTGTCCTTTGGACCCAATAATTGATACAAGGCCCTCGGCCCAATGTAAGGTGGCGCAGCACCAGATATAAGTGAAGCGAATTCGTCGGCACGTTGGAGTAGCGTTTGACGTAGCCGAATCGATGGCAGCAGAGTAGCCCAGTTGGAGGTGGAGTAGCGGCTGTATCCGAAGGGTTGATTTCCTCATCATCCTGCTCTTCTAATTCCGAAGGGTCACAAGTGCTGGTCCTAGTCTAAACCGAGCCTATCTAGAGTAACTCACAAGAACGACTAGAAGCAACAACGGAGGGCTAGCACAAGAACTATCAACGCAAGCGAGCAATGGATGAACTATGCCAACCTGAACAGGGCAACAAGTCAAGAAAGGAGACAACTCTTCTTTTTTTTCCTTCTTCTTTTTTTCTGTCTTTCTCTCTGTTTTTTTTTTGTCTTTCTTTTTTTTTCCTTCTCTGTCTTTCTTGCTCTCTTTTTTTTCTTCTCTTTCCTTTATTTTGTTTTTGTACCTCAGAAACTACGAGGCTACTGGAACCGAAAAGACTTTTTATCCTCGTGCTACAGTAACCTAATTACTGTAGCATCGCGGAAATCGTTTCCCCACGCTTTCGCATGCCTTTTTTTTCGGGTTGCTACAGTACCGAATTTTTACTGTAGTAGTGCAAATCGATTTTCGTTGGCTTCGGCAAACCCTGAATGTGTTTGGCACAACCGAACTTCACTTCGGCCAACACCGAATCTGGCTTTTCTTTTGATGCACGAGGAGACATCAATTCCTTGGAACTTGTGTAGCACTAAATATGTATTTTGATGCTCTCGGGTGCTAACACTTGCAAGGAAACTCAACAATTTAATTGAGGGCTTGCAGCACAATACTCGTAGTGCACGATGGAGATAGGCACACAAAGGATGCTTGGCACAATGGAAATAAGGGATTCGGTGGTCGGTGAGATACAATGGCAGGGCTTGGTCGAAAGCGATTGGTGCGGCAGAAGAGGGCACTGACCTGCGGCAAGAACCAGCGATCTACGGCAAAGTGATGAACTTGCGGGAGAACAGGACGACTTACAAGATGGTGGTGGCGGCGGCAAGGTGGATGACAGTACTAGACGACTCGAGAGAGACTCTAAACTAAACAAATCTAAACCGAAAACCAGCACAAGACACGACGATGCAATCGACAATTCAAGGATGCAAAAACTAAAAAGAACAATGCGCGGCACAAATTGGTTTGGACGATGAACTAAACCTATTTTTTTGTGATTTTCGTGGCTTTGTGGACTGTAGGGAAAAAAATTCTCACCGAAGAACTGTAGCTCTGATACCACTTGATGAACCCGAAGGTCCTAATTTTTGTTCCGATCTTTCGATGAGAAGATACGTTCGGTGGTAGTCGCTCAACTCTCACGATCCTGGCTACGAATACGCAAGGCCCGAAACCACGCAATCGCTGAACTGCTCGACAATTTGTTCTCAACCGTGCACGGATACCCGGTTGACCTGATCACGAAGATCAATTCCTGCATACACCGAAGAAGCACGCAAGAACAAGATAAATAAACAATCTGAAATTGCAAATATGAATGAAATACTTGATAAATTGGGATTCCGAAGCGGTATGGTTGGTCTAGTCGACACAAGCCAATACACGAAGTTGCATAGAAGCTAACTTTTAACTAAAAAAAAAGTCCGAGGAATTAGAGGGCAGACGGCAACTATCTATAGGAGGAGGGAGAGGCGGTGTGGGTACTATTCACACATGAACAGTACCATGTGAACAGTAATCCTAGGTTGCCATATGGGCCAGGGAGGTGGCTGGCCCAAATATCCTAAAGTGGTGGTTGTCCTTTGGACCCAATAATTGATACAAGGCCCTCGGCCCAATGTAAGGTGGCGCAGCACCAGATATAAATGAAGCGAATTCGTCGGCATGTTGGAGTAGCGTTTGACGTAGCCGAATCGATGGCAGCAGAGTAGCCCAGTTGGAGGGGGAGTAGCGGCTGTATCCGAAGGGTTGAATTCCTCATCATCCTGCTTGTAACACCCCAGCCCGACATGAGCCTGGAATGCTACTAAACAAACTCTAATAATTCTAATCTAGACAATCTTAATAAATTTCGGCAGAACCTCCCTTGTAAAGTTAATTACACGAAGGTTCCAACACACAGATTAACCAAATATTAACTAAAACTTTCATCCAAAGACATCAAAAGATAATCAAAGACATGCTAAGTATTTAACATAACTAAAGAGATATGAAGTTCCACTACACATCATTATTACATTTAATCAATTGCATGAGACAAAACATAATAATCTTTGCATTTATTAAAAACAATCACGTTCTGAAGATCATTCATCTTTATTTAGTTCTGGTGGCATGTGTGTGACTAGCATTCTACTTCCCCCCACGCATGACGTTCTTGGTTGGTACCTAAAACAAAAATAAAAGCAAGGGTGAGTCCATAGACTCGGCAAGTACATAAAGAAACCATAACATCAAGCAACCATGTAAAGGAGATCAACAATAGAACATCTCATATGCAAATGCAATGCTCCGGGATCATTTAACTTTAACTTTCATGTGCATTACACGGTAATGCGAGTAAGCAACCGTCGCGCATACCCATGCACGTGCGCGCACGCACGAGGACCAATTGCCCGTTACTCATAAGTGCGGGGACCTCAAGCCCACACTCCACGAGTGAGGATCTCGGGCCCGTCACATTCATGGCGGGAATCTCAAAGGGAAACATGCTTAGTCACCACGTGACCAAGCCAACATGTTCTCAATATGCATATGCTCGTCTCTTATTCATCAACAATCTTACCAAAAGATAACAACATTGTACCACAGTATAGCATAAGCATAATTTGAGCAATCACCATACTTAAACAATCATCAAGTAAGCCATCTTGCTATGCAACCATATATCAAAAAGCACACAAACATAGCCAATCAATCACACCCATTTAACAAACAATGCACTTGCCTTAACTGCGTACGAATGGAGGACGTGAAGACGGTGCTGCCTCCGGTACCAATCCCACACCTGGACATGAAGAAAACCCCATTCTAAGACCAACATTCTGGACCAAAATCATAAGTAGCATCGCAATTGAACTCGCTAACATCTTAGCATTTTCTAATTCTCATAATTTCTAGCGATCAGTCACTGCAGACAGCTAGCTTCTAAAATACGTAACTTTCTGCTCGGGTGTCCAAATAAGATGATCTTGGACATTCTGGAAAGGTAATTAAAATTTCTAAATAAACTTAGTTGGAGAGACCCTCTGATTCGGCCATCTACTAGTCCTACCAATCCATTTAATCAGAGCAAACATTTCACGTCGGGTTTCTGAATAGCGACAAAGAAACTATCATAACTTTCTCTACGTTTGTCCGAATTTAGTGATCTTTAGTTTTCCTGAAAGCTAAGAGGATTAGCCTCGTTTTTCGTTATGGTGAGACCCTCTGGAAACCCCTCTAAATACTAGTAATTCTGCTTCTCTCTAGAAACACAGAAATACTAAGAAATTCATAACTTTGGCTACCGAAGTCCGAATGACTTGATTCTTGTCGGCAATGAAAGGTAACTACGATATCTACAACTTTCTAGGAGAGGCCCAGACCCAATTCTACCTTCAACCTACGCAAAAACGACAATCTTTAACACTGCAGAACACCGACTTACTGACAGAAAACCGTCTCTGGACAGCAGTACGGTAATTGACATATCTCATGGTCTGGAAGTCGAAAATAGGTAAACTCAATTCTGTAGATTCTAAACTTACTAATCTACAAAACTCTAGTTGACACGATAATCCAATTCAGCCAATTTAATAGGCTAACAATTGTTTGAACTTTCAGTAAAGAAACTGCTTACAAATTCCAACAGCAATATTCAGATGACCATAACTTTTGAGATATAACTCCGAATTGATCGTTCTTTAACAATATGAAAAGTTTATCAAATTATCTACAATAACCTAGTTGGGTGAACTTTCAGATTCTTCCAATTTCCATATCATATTTTAGGAAATATCCAGACAGTTTATTCTCGTCAGATTTCTGGCAGCAGAAACTAAATCGACCATAACATTTGACTCAGACCTCGGAATCGAGTGAACTCGGTGGACACTGAAACTTAAGAAGTAGGTACAGATATCTCTAGGAGACCAACTCTTTAGATTCCGCCTCTAAGTAGTCGAAACAGATCCCGCAACATACTGGACAGAATTGAACGAATTGAAGACAGACTGGATTTAAGCAATTCTACTCGCAAACGCATCTAATCACCAACAAACCTTGCAAGAAACCTGATGTTAGCATTGTAGAACCGCTGAAGATCATGAACGGAAACACCAACTTGCGATCCCTCTCTTTTCCCTTCTCACTTCTTCCTTCTTCTTGCTTCTTCTTGGTGGCCACCACTTTGGAGGTCTTCTTCTTCCAATTGGCCGGCATCAAGGAGCTTCACCATGGGAGGAGATGTTGCTGGAGGTGCTGGACAAGGATGGTGGGAGGCGCAAGAGGTGATGGGGTGGAGGCCAATGGAGAGGAGGGGGAAATGGCGGCAAGCATGGGAAGAGGGTGGCGCCCTAGGGTTTTGGCTCCCCTAGTGGCCAGCTGCCCCCTCCACCTTTGGGCTGAAATGTTGTGGGCTGGAAGCCCAGGCCCAGGTTGTCAAAACTTTACAGATTTCCCCCTCTATTCTTCTGCTAGATTTCCTTTCTAGTTTGGTCCTCCTCTCTAATTTATTTCTTCTCTCCAAACTAGTTTTGGAGTATTATATTCTACCCCCCTTAAACGGAATTCGACCCCGAATTCAAGACACGCTTAACGCCAAAGAACAATTTATTAACATCACCACATAGATGCTGTGAACAATTCCGGATACTGCTCGCGCATGCGAAACTCCAATTCGCAAGTCACTTTCCCCTCGGACTTATGGGATCACAACACCTTGACCCCAACACTAATCTCAACACTCAACACGTAGGACTCAAAGGTGAGGTCTTACTCATTGGCCAACAATTCTAGCAAAATCTCAAGCCTCAGTCTTCTCACGCACCCACTCCGCACTGGAATCTACAAGACGTTGCGAGCTTCGCGCAAGAACTCAAGACGGTCTTAGCGATATGTCAATCTTCAAATCCCTGAAACTATCAGAACCTATCCAGTACACTTTTGGTTAAACTTCCTTTTGGTACCGATTTACACTGTTTGCACAAATCACACGAAACTCTTACTCCAACTCTCAGTCGATCACTTTACCTATACAAGCAACAATTCCTTTGACAAGGGACACACAAAGAACTCACCTGTCAACTCACTTATCCGAAAAACTCAGCTGAAAACAAAGGAGTCAAAATGCAACCAACTCAAAGTCACCTTCTCTTAGAAGAGCCCAATCCAAAATCAATGGATTTACCACGAAATCTTTTCCACTTTCTAAAATAGGTAGTTTAGAAATAATGTCACACAAGCCAAAAGCGAAATCACTCGAAAAACCAGTCTTACCCTTTTTTTTAACTGGTAGGAATCACACATACCGACAAGAACCAACCCAATTTATAATCGACATCCATCATAACCACATAGTTCAAGTAAGAACTAAGAAAGCATCTAACTATCCAAGATCACACCATTTACCAGAATCTTTCTTTTAAGAAATCAACTTTCTCTTAAACCATAGGATCTCAAATCATCGTATAACGCATTAACTCATTTCTCTTAAATTGGCAACCTCAAACCTATGCTCTACCGAACACAAAATCCACACTTATGTAGGGAGACTCTTCCAATCCACAATATTGTACTCTAGCCAATTTCCCTACCGAATGAACTTGTTAAAATAATTTTCAACACAACTCAATATAGATTTCACCCACCATCACATCCCTTAATCCGTTAAGGATGAATAATTTTAAATTCACATCCCACACTCTCATATACTAGCCCCAAAGGATACTATCAGTGATCATTCCACTACTCGGAATCCACTCTTATTCTACCACTTCTGCACATAATCAAGTAACCGCCCCAAGACGATTTATTTCACAAGTCTTAGACCTTCTCTAATCCACACCAATCCAATTCAGTTACATAACCACAATATACCCATTCTCCAAACCCTAACTGTTTAACCGACATTCAAATATACCCAATCACTAGCGTCAATAAATAAATATATCCTTTGACCATGACATCCTTAGAAATAATTTAACTCCCATAGGGTTACTTACTAAGGCTGAGTCATAGTTGACAATAGTTCAACGATTTCTGCTATCCCATTAATTAGCATGACACTTAGATTCCTCCACGCCGCTACTTTCATTAAACTTCACCACCACAATTCTTCTGCACAAACATGCTAAGTATCCAATTGCGATACTCTGATAAGTTTATCAAGAGTCCATAATTTCGATAATCCCAATATTCCAACATGGACAAAGGTTACTGGATCATAATTCGCAATAGGTTCCACTAGTTGTAACACTAATCACTTTTATCTCATCAACAACTTTCCATTTAAATAGAATTCTCTCCGAGTGTTGTAAATCGAAACCAATTCACTTTATACTGCTCTTCAAATTGATTGGTTCTGAAAAATCTCAACGATTCCAAATACTTGACCACCTCAACCAATCACCATATTACTCTTTATAACACTTGGCAACACAACTTGGTTAATGCTTTACTCAAAAGGAAGAAATAAACAGATAGAAGGTTCAACAGACAAGAAATCGTGGCTCCTCAAGTGAGCACGAGACCAAGAGAGACAATCAAATAGTAGGATCTCGAGAAAACAAGATCTGAGCCCTTTGTCGAGGCACAAGTCCCACAAGAAGAAATTTTCCACCACCATAAATCATAATAAAACATTGCTATGCAAACCCAAGAAACTCTTGGTGAGACAACAAGAAAGTTGCGGATTACATTTTTTTAGCTCCAACCTCAAATACTTATGGTAAACATTTTCCGTTAACACAGAAAGTAATCTCTTTGATTACAACATTACTTGCCAAACCAAACAAGAGATGTCTTTAATACCAAAACACATTCATCACTTGAACCAAACGGAACCTTTCCATATGTCACATTGCTCAACTAATTTTATCTCTGCAAAAATCATGAGTCCCCAAAAGATCACGAATACAAAACTCCAAATATTTCATTTAACCGTTATTAAAACAATCAACTTACTTTCTCTCTAGAAGAATCATCACCACTCCAACACGTCACAATCTCTTGTAGACCTTATTACTAACATCAAGAATATTTCACTCTTAGCAAGGTTCGTTATCATGAACTCTTCCTTTATAAAGTCCCAAAAAACTGACCAAACTGTTACATTTCACTTTATCCTCTCATCTTCAAATGAGGGTACACCAAATTCTTACACCCTCACTACAACAACCACCATATTTTTCAAGGAACCTACTACACAATTTACAAGGTTACACAAAACCCTTTCATCAAAGACATACTATTATCGACAATCTCACCATCAAGCAAACACATATCACCTATTAAATCCCATCATAAACCTTTCCAATGAAACACAGAGATATTCGGAATGCTCATACTTATTTAGTACACACTAACTCCAATCTAGAGGTTATCATAAACTTTTGATGATTATTCAATCATGGGCGAATTGATGGTCCTGTATCTATTTGTACTCCCACGAGCATAAATAAGATCATCAAATAGCCAATTAAAGAAGATTTCTATATTAATATCTACCAAGGACGCAGTCAAACACATCTTATATTTCTCTTTCGCACGATTAGATTGATCCATTAAGATCAAATAATCTAACTAGTTTAGCAAACTAAACAACTCCAGGGATCAACCACTCCGTTAATGTTCCACAGTGGTTAATAACTCTATTGATTCCAATTAGGTATAGCCGTACACCTAATCACAGTTCAACAAGAACTACTACATGACACCATCAAATTAATCAACTTTCCTTCCAGGGATCTTAGTTAGGATCGATTATACAACACACTACAGACCCAACTTGATAACTCATATCATATTCACTAACTTCTCCGATTATAACCTCCCACTTAACCACGAGATGACATCGCTAAAGGGTTTAGCATTTTCTTTTATAAAAGAACTTTTCAACTTCAACACTCAAGATACCCAAAAGAAATATATTGAATCAAAACTTCCACGTACTATAGGACTTGCAAAAGGAAACTTTCATTATTCAAGAACATCAACCGGATAAATGGGTCATGCTTTCCCAATGAGAAGGACAAAACTCCAAAATAAAGGTCAAACTTGACAATCAACTCGGTTCTGACCGCAAGAATAACTCATCGATTGGGAAATAATGATTGCTTTACAGACAAATTAAGCCAAAGAAAACACACCAATATATATATTTTTTCTCAAAGCAACCCATCAACCACAAGAATAAATAATCCAAGAGAAACTCATCAATCTCAATTGGATAAGAGTTGACCAAATTCAAATTCAGGAAGAGAACAACTCTTTTAAGTATACTACGCTACCAACGCTTGCATTACTACGATCTCTCATGTGGATACTTCGCTATTCCTATACCACGAGCGGTGGTGTAACCAGTATAGCCCTGGACCACAACCACTACCTCCACCTCTCAACATGGGTTACCCCACACATAATAACCATAGTATTATACTATAGATATAATGAGATCATCTCAAAGCAGAATCATTAATACAACTCAACGGATGCGTAAATGCAATGCTTGACCCATCCCATCCCATCGTGCACCGGTGTGTCAGTTTATAAGTTCATTAACCATTACAAAATTTTAGCAATTTAAGTTGCCTAGGTTGTAAATCCAATCACCACGGACCTACCGCCCGCTCGATATTAATCGTAACACCCTGACCCGACATGAGCACGGAATGCTACTAAACAAACTCTAATAATTCTAATCTAGACAATCTTAATAAATTTTGCAGAACCCCCTTGTAAAGTTAATTACACGAAGGTTCCAACACATGATTAACCAAATATTAACTAAAACTTTCATCCAAAGACATCAAAAGATAATCGAAGACATGCTAAGTATTTAACATAACTAAAGAGATATGAAGTTCCACTACACATCATTATTACATTTAATCCATTGCATGAGAGAAAACATAATAATCTTTGCATTTATTAAAAACAATCACGTTCTGAAGATCATTCATCTTTATTTAGTTCAGGTGGCATGTGTGTGACTAGCATTCTACTTCCCCCCACGCATGACGTTCTTGGTTCGGGTACCTAAAACAACAATAAAAGCAAGGGTGAGTCCATAGACTCAGCAAGTACATAAAGAAACCATAACATTAGCAACCATGTAAAGGAGATCAACAATAGAACATCTCATATGCAAATGCAATGCTCAAGGATCCTTTAACTTTAAGCAACCGTCGCGCATACCCATGCACTCAGGCGCGCACGCACAGGCATTACACTCCACGGTGAGGGATGCGGAAGTGAGAAGTCAAGTAGTAAATTTAATCCGTCGGGAAGATAATTTCCATGCGTGCGCGCACGCACGAGGACCAATTGCCCGTTACTCGCTTAGTAACGGGACCTCAAGCCCACACTCCACGAGTGAGGATCTCGGCCCGTCACATTCATGACGGAATCTCAAAGGAAACATGCTTAGTCACCACGTGACCAAGCCAACATGTTCTCAATATGCATATGCTCGTCTCTTATTCATCACAATCTTACCAAAAGACAACAACATTGTACCACAAGATAGCATAAGCATAATTTGAGCAATCACCATACTTAAACAATCATCAAGTAAGCCATCTTGCTATGCAACCATATATCAAAAAGCACACAAACATAGCCAATCAATCACACCCATTTAACAAACAATGCATGCTCTCTTGATTCTTGTTTATCTTTGGGTGTTTTTGTTGAGGCGTAGTCTTTCCGATTAGGAAAAGAAATTGATTGTTTTGGTCTGTCGAGTGATTTTCACTCTTAGCTTAGGTGGTGTGGTTTCTCCAATTGTCTACTTGGAGAGTGGAAGATGTTTGTGGTAAATCCTTTGTTTTGGATCGTGGTCCTTTGAAGGAAAACTAGTTGCTAGTGTGATGCTTGATAATCTTTTCTCTTACTGTTATTGGGTTATATTTGTAAATTATATCACAGCTTCTAGTAGAATTATGTGAGTGAAATTGGTGATCAAATTCTTGAAATTGGGTATATTGTGTTATCCTGAGTATATTTAATAAGAGGAAAGTGTTTTAAGAAAGAGGATGGTTTTAGAAAGTTGTCTTAATAGTTTTCATGGAAATTTTGCCAAAATGGCGAGGACACATTATGCTCTGTACGACAAAAAGAGTTATGCGTTGTTCGGCACGAGAGTTGGATTTGCGGTGGAAGCCTTGTGCTCCTTCGGGTGTCTCCGACTAAGGGTATTGTTCGTTTGGTACCACCGAAGCTTAGCCCGCAGACATCGGTTTTTTCGGTGGTTGCTCGGGTGGGTAGTTTGGCTTATCGCTTGGAGTTGCCAAACTCATTGAGTGGTGTGCACAATGTTTTCCTTGTGTCTATGCCGAGGAAATACTTATGGATCCGAACACAAGATTGACTCGAACAGTCACGTGGAGCAGATCTCACCGTGGAGAGTCGGCGCTCGTATCTTGGATACGCGGAGCGGTCTTGAGGAATAAGACCATCAAGTATGTGAAGGTCCTTTGGACGAATCACCGAGAGAGAAGCTACGTGGGAGTTGGAGGATCTTATGCGAAAGAAGTACCCGAGCTCTTCGAGGTGGTGTGTACTCCTAGTTTGGGTTGCTTTTTGCTTGTTGTTCTTCTCTTTGTGGTTCAGAGTAGGATTCGAGGCGAATCCTTTAAGGTGGGAAGATTGTAATACTCCTAAGTGTGAGAAGTCAAGTATCGGGTTAATTAAATTTAATCGGTGAGAATTATTTAATCGGGAATAGTTTAATTTCAGAATTCAGCAAAGACAAGAAAAGAGAGGGGTTTTTCTGTGTTTTCACCTACTTGGGCTGGGCCTTGGCCCATCTCGCCCAGAGTGGCCGGCCAAAGGGGAGGAGCCACCTCCCAAACCCTAGCCGCCTCCCTTTCTCTTCTCCCACTTGCAGCCGCCTTCTCCTCACCCTTGGCCGAATCCTCCCCTCTCCCTTGCGCTCCCCTGCCCTGGTGCTGCTCCTCGCGATTCCCTCGCCTAGGCTGCTGCCCTTGCAAGAAGGAGAAAGAGAGGAAGAGAAGAAGGAGAAGAAGGAGAAGAAGGAGAAGAAGTCTTGTGTGGGGATTGGTTCAGCGAGTTCTAGAGGTTCTACAAGGGTAACGAGATGCCTTCCCGCTGTTTGATCCTTAGTAGATGCGAAACCGATTAGAATTGTTGGTTAATGGTTGGGCTGCAGAAGATTCAATTCTGTCCAGAACATTGCGTGGGTATTTTGTGTATTTAGAGGCTGAATTTTAAGATTCCATCTCCTAGAGATATGTGGGTTATGTCGTTATCTTTCAGTAGCCGCGAAGATCACTCGATTCCGAGGTCTGATAACATCTGCTGCCAGAAATCTGACGAGAATAAACCATGTCACCCAAAGTTATTGAGATCAACAATAGAACATCTCATTTTAGTTTTGCTGTTCGTTTGTGTAGGCAATGCAATGCTCGAAGGATCCAGTTTTACAGAAATTGGGTTTACCTCTTTTTGACTTCCAGTTCATGAGTTATGTCATTTACCGTGCTGCTGTCCAGAATCAGTATATGGCACGTTGTTTTTCGGTTTCAGCTTTGTAAACTCGTTTTGAGTCGTCAAGTAAGCGTTGTAGAATGCCGATTAGTAGCGCTGGGTTTATTTTGTCCTTATTGGTTTTATTTTACTTGTTTAGGAGTCTTAAACAATCATCAAGTAAGCCATCTTGCTATGCAACCATATATCAAAAAGCACACAAACATAGCCAATCAATCACACCCATTTAACAAACAATGCACTTGCCTTAACCGCGTACGAATGGAGGACGTGAAGACGGTGCTGCCTCCGGTACCAATCCCACACCTGGATATGAAGAAAACCCCATTCTAAGACCAACATTCTGGACCAAAATCATAAGTAGCATCGCAATTGAACTCGCTAACATCTTAGCATTTTCTAATTCTCATAATTTCTAGCGATCAGTCACTGCAGACAGCTAGCTTCTAAAATACGTAACTTTCTGCTCGGGTGTCCAAATAAGATGATCTTGGACATTCTGGAAAGGTAATTAAAATTTCTAAATAAACTTAGTTGGAGAGACCCTCTGATTCGGCCATCTACTAGTCCTACCAATCCATTTAATCAGAGCAAACATTTCACGTCGGGTTTCTGAACAGCGACAAAGAAACTATCATAACTTTCTCTACGTTTGTCCGAATTTAGTGATCTTTAGTTTTCCTGAAAGCTAAGAGGATTAGCCTCGTTTTTCGTTATGGTGAGACCCTCTGGAAACCCCTCTAAATATGCGCTTCTATCAGGTTAACCAATACTAGTAATTCTACTTCTCTCCAGAAACACAGAAATACTAAGAAATTCATAACTTTGGCTACCAAAGTCCGAATGACTTGATTCTAGTCGGAAATGAAAGGTAACTACGATATCTACAACTTTCTAGGAGAGGCCTAGACCCAATTCTACCTTCAACCTACGCAAAAACGACAATCTTTAACACTGCAGAACACCGACTTACTGACAGAAAACCGTCTCTGGACAGCAGTACGGTAATTGACATATCTCATGGTCTGGAAGTCGAAAATAGGTAAACTCAATTCTGTAGATTCTAAACTTACTAATCTACAAAACTCTAGTTGACACGATAATCCAATTCAGCCAATTTAATAGGCTAACAATTGTTTGAACTTTCAGTACAGAAACTGCTTACAAATTCCAACAGCAATATTCAGATGACCATAACTTTTGAGATATAACTCCGAATTGATCGTTCTTTAACAATCTGAAAAGGGTATCAAATTATCTACAATAACCTAGTTGGGTGAACTTTCAGATTCTTCCAATTTCCCTATCATATTTTAGGAAATATCCAGACAGTTTATTCTCGTCAGATTTCTGGCAGCAGAAACTAAATCGACCATAACTTTTGACTCATACCTCAGAATCGAGTGAACTCGGTGGCCACTGAAACTTAAGAAGTAGATCCAGATATCTCTAGGAGACCAACTCTTCAGATTCCGCCTCTAAGTAGTCGAAACAGATCCCGCAACATACTGGACAGAATTGAACGAATTGAAGATAGACTGGATTTAAGCAATTCTACTCGCAAACGCATCTAATCACCAACAATGCTTGCAAGAAACCTGATGTTACCCTTGTAGAACCGCTGAAGATCATGAACGGAAACACCAACTTGCGATCCCTCTCTTTTCCCTTCTCACTTCTTCCTTCTTCTTGCTTCTTCTTGGTGGCCACCACTTTGGAGGTCTTCTTCTTCCAATTGGCGGCATCAAGGAGCTTCACCATGGGAGGAGATGTTGCTGGAGGTGCTGGACAAGGATGGTGGGAGCGCAAGAGGTGATGGGGGTGGAGGCCAAAGGAGAGGAGGGGGAATGGCGGCCAAGCATGGGAAGAGGGTGGCGCCCTAGGGTTTTGGCTCCCTAGTGGCCATGCCCCTCCACCTTTGGGCTGAAATGATGTGGGTGGAAGCCTGGACCAGTTGTCAAAACTTTACAGATTTCCCCCTCTATTCTTCTACTAGATTTCCTTTCTAGTTTGGTCCTCCTCTCTAATTTATTTCTTCTCTCCAAACTAGTTTTGGAGTATTATACTGCTCTTCTTGCATTTGAGTCGTCCTTGACTCACGCTCATCCTCCGGTGGCAAGAAAAGCTTTAAATGTTGTACCAACACATTCTCATCTTTCTGCAAAATGTTAGCAACAGCAGGTGGCAAAGAAATAGAGAAAGCTTTGGAAATTAAAGATGATTGTGCAAGCATCAAATCATTCAAATAATCAGATTTCAATTGAGCAATAGCAAATTCATCTAGCGAGGGTGAAAAGATTTATAAGTTCTTCCATAATTCAATATTTTTATTCAGATTGTCCATACTAGATGGTGCAATAAAAGACGGACATATAGGCATTGGATGAGCACTAAATCTAATTTTCCTCTCATATTGAACAAGATTCAGCACACAAGAATTGTTGTCTAAAATAGCAAGCTTCAATTCATCCATGTGATCACAAGTTATGCATATTCGATATACAATAAATTGGTTGTCTACACCATAATCTCCAATCAAATTAAACTTATATCCAGGGGTGTAGGCACTAAACAAAGATTTCGAACAAGCGATTTCAGAAACTTTCGTCATAGCATGTGACAATTTTATAGTTAGATCCAACATAATGTAACATAAAGAATTAGCAGGAGAAATTCTAGTCAAAACTTCTTTATGTCTAACCAATTCCACATAATCATTATATGCTATTAACTCATCACATGAATCACCCAAAACAGCAGGCAAGTTAATTATTTCATCACATGGTGCACTCAAGTCAACAGGTAAATCAACAAGTTTATCACAGGGTGCACTCAAGCCAGTAGGCAAATCAATCAAATTATCACAGGATTCATGCAGATTATTAATAATATCAGATTCTGTGGCTAGGGAATTAATATCTGCCTTCTCAACACTAGATTCCTTCACCTCATGTGATTCATTGGTTTCTACTACAATCAGATTTTTCCTTTGTGCAATGATATGAGGAATAAAATCATTGGCATTGATCTCAGGTTGAATGTTCAAATCAGTACCTTTGGTATTACCTTGTAGGTTCGACTCAGATAATGTCGGTACTAGAGGCGGTGAGTAGTCACAAGCTTTCCTTTCTTCCTGCTCAACTAATGGAGTTGGTGGTTCGATGAGCTCATTCCCCTCTTTGGCATGGTTCTCCGCTTCCTGCAAGATGTTAGCCACAGAAATAGGCACAAACACAGGTTTGTTCTCATGTTTCCTATCTTCAAGCATTCTCAATTTCTCCTCAATTTGACTTTCAACCTTACAAGCAAGTATAAACAAATGAGGAAGAGAACTATATTCTTTGTGAATAAGAAGGTCCTGAATTGCTTGATTAAGCCCTCTTAAGAATCTATTCTTTGTAGCTTCAGCATGTTCCTCTAAACCACAACGCAACAAACGAATTTTCAATTCATGATAGTATTCGCTTACAGTTCTACTACGTTGCTTTAAACGTTGTAATCTAGCTAACAAATAATCAGTATGATATTTAGGAACAAATTCATCTCTCAAAAGTTTCTTGAGTGCATGCCAAGTTTGAGGCACTCTTCCATGTCTACGTAAATACTGCCACCAAAGCATTGCATCTTCAACAAAAACATTAGTGGCAGCTTTAATCTTTTGCCTATCAGACAGTTCATAATGTTCAAATTCTTTGTCTAAAGCTATCTCCCAGTCAACATAGGCATCAGGATCAAATTTACCAGCAAAGGATGGCAAAGTGATATTAGTTTTACTGGACGTACTATCACGATCATATACCTTATGTGGTGGAGAAACTTGGCTCAAGCTTGCATTTTTCTCGCAGACTTTCTTGCGCTCCCGTTCAATGGCTCGAAGAAGACGTGGATCGATCTCGTAATCATCCCGTGAACCTACCATAGTTAGTAGAAAACAAAGAACAAATCACGGTGTATATGTCCCTATGAACTACTAGGTTCTGGAGGTTCACAAGTCACTCACACTCAAGTTTATACCCATTTCTTACAAGTTCTTACTAATGCAGCAAGGAAGTGGTATAACCGGTGGCTGGTTCGTGATACTCGCACTTGCGATTAGTCCAACGATTGCGAGGAACGACACTTGCTGAGTTAGTAGGAAGTGGAGCTCGGAAGGCTAGTATGTAGCAAAGGAGTAGCAATTGTTCAATTCAGTATGCAAAGTTGAAAAGTAGTTCAAAGTACTGGTCACAAGTGCTGGTCATAGTCTAAACCGAGCCTATCTAGAGTAACTCACAAGAACGACTAGAAGCAACAACGGAGGGCTAGCACAAGAACTATCAACGCAAGCGAGCAATGGATGAACTATGCCAACCTGAATAGGGGACAAGTCAAGAAAGGAGACAACTCTTCTTTTTTTTTCTTCTTCTTTTTTTTCTCTGTCTTTCTCTCTGTTTTTTTTGTCTTTCTTTTTTTTTCCTTCTCTGTCTTTCTTTCTCTCTTTATTTTCTTCTCTTTCCTTTGTTTTGTTTTTGTACCTCAGAAACTACGAGGTTACTGGAACCGAAAAGACTTTTTATCCTCGTGCTACAGTAACCTAATTACTGTAGCACCGCGGAAATCGTTTCCCCACGCTTTTGCATGCTTTTTTTTTCGGGTTGCTATAGTACCGAATTTTTACTGTAGCAGTGCAAATCGATTTTTGTTGGCTTCGACAAACCCTGATTGTGTTTGGCACAACCGAACTTCACTTCGGCCAACACCGAATCTGGCTTTTCTTTTGATGCACGAGGAGACATCAATTCCTTGGAACTTGTGTAGCACTAATTATGTATTTTGATGCTCTCGGGTGCTAACACTAGCAAGGAAACTCAGCAATTTGATTGAGGGCTTGCAGCACAATACTCGTAGTGCACGATGGAGATAGGCACACAAAGGATGCTTGGCACAATGGAAATAAGGGATTCGGTGGTCGGCGAGATACAATGGCAGGGCTTGGCCGAAAGCGATTGGTGCGGCAGAAGAGGGCACTGACCTGCGGCAAGAACCAGCGATCTACGGCAAAGTGCTGAACTTGCGGGAGAACAGGACGACTTACAAGATGGTGGTGGCGGCGGCAAGGTGGATGACAGTACTAGACGACTCGAGATAGACTCTAAACTAAACTAATCTAAATCGAAAACCAGCACAAGACACGACGATGCAATCGACAATTCAAGGATGCAAAAACTAAAAAGAACAATGCGCGGCACAAATTGGTTTGGACGATGAACTAAACCTATTTTTTTGTGATTTTCGTGGCTTTGCGGACTGTAGGGAAAAAAATTCTCACCGAAGAACTGTAGCTCTGATACCACTTGATGAACCCGAAGGTCCTAATTTTTGTTCCGATCTTTCGATGAGAAGATACGTTCGGTGGTAGTCGCTCAACTCTCACGATCCTGGCTATGAATACGCAAGGCTCGAAACCACGCAATCGCTAAACTGCTCGACAAGTCGTTCTCAACCGTGCACGGATACCCGGTTGACCTGATCACGAAGATCAATTCCTGCATACACTGAAGAAGCACGCAAGAACAAGATAAATAAGCAATCTGAAATTGCAAATATGAATGAAATACTTGATAAATTGGGATTCCGAAGAGGTATGGTTGGTCTAGTCGACACAAGCCAATACACGAAGTTGCATAGAAGCTAACTTTTAACTAAAAAAATCCGAGGAATTAGAGGGGAGACGGCAACTATCTATAGGAGGAGGGAGAGGCAGCGTGGGTACTGTTCACACTTGAACAATATCAAGTGAACAGTAACCCTAGGTTGCCATATGGGCCAGGGAGGTGGCTGGCCCAAATATCCTAAAGTGGTGGTTGTCCTTTGGACCCAATAATTGATACAAGGCCCTCGGCCCAATGTAAGGTGGCGCAGCACCAGATATAAGTGAAGCGAATTCGTCGGCATGTTGGAGTAGCGTTTGACGCAGCCGAATCGATGGCAGCAGAGTAGCTCGGTTGGAGGTGGAGTAGCGGCCGTATCCGAAGGGTTGATGTCCTCATCACCGGGCATAGTGGCAGACGCAGAGGAAGCTCGTCTTCGACGTCTTCATTGAGGACTACGCGATGCACAGGGTGATGCGTCAGTTCAACCTCCACTAGGTTGTTCTAGTTCCCGTTGGGGCGAGGGTGCCTGACTCTGACCACGCGTGAGTTGCACACATTACATATTGGAATATGTTTTCGGCAGTTATGGTACGACGGCTTGTAATTGCATTGGTACATTTTGCAGGCATAGTAGGAGGGGTGGCACCAGGACACAGTGGCCAGCGGAGATGGAGTCGTCGGTGGCGTAGTGGGCAAATGCCCACGAGGACTTTGCGCAGGAGGACGCCTCGTACGACCCCAGCTCGTACAACAAGTACCTCCGCTGGTACGCCCCGCAGACACGCACCAGACTGGTGCATGTCGTCGACCCTCCCCTCGATCGCGTACCAACCCCGACCGATGCGTACCCTGTACACTTCGTGCAAAACTTGCACGTTGTGGTGTGTACTATCGTGTTTAAAAGCATAGAAGGAAAGTGTTAAAATCCTTTTGTGATGCCTTGTCGTGGTTAAGTCGGAGATGGTAATCAAGCAAAATGGTTGGGTACAGGTTTCCATTGGTCCCTATTTGCTTTTCAGAACAACTATTGTCGTTCCGACTGTTGAGTTCTCTTTGCTAGTTGTAAACATTGTTATTGACAAGATTGTTCTCTTTCATGTTGGTCCTAACTTTTTTGTTGATTAAGGTGACTTGGTTATCCATTTGGTATTTTGGATAATGGGAATTAGCCTTTTACAAACTTCATTGAAGAAAGTTTTGACTCTACTAATTTCTTTTGGAGTAGTTGGAGTGTTGGAGTTTAGAACCTTATTCTTTGAAAAAGAGGGTGCCAAAACTCTTTGTAAAGTTTTGCGGTATTAAATTAGAAGTTGTAAGAAAAGAAGTTAAATGATAATCTCGACGTCAAGTTGGGCTGTTGTTTGTGGTAGCTGAAATTATTTTAAATAAAATGATGTATTGCATTATCCTATTGCTTCTTAATAGATTCATGTGATTTAATCTTAAAGGCTCTTTGGTCTGATTTGGCAACATGGGGTAGCAATCAAAAAAAATTATATTGATTCCTTTAAGAGGAGAATAATTTGCTTGCTTTTCGTGAAATCCCGCAAATGAAAATGTTTTCAGTTTTGTGGCTAAGATCATTTGGATCTCATGTTTCATGTGTAGTTGAATTGTTCCGAGCAAATATGACGTGTTGAAGAATTTTATTGCTTCTTAATTAGTTCTTATGGTTTGGACTAAAGAACTTATCTTGTTCATTGTGGCAAAGTGTTGTTATATCCAAAGGGCTAATTTCAGTGTTAGAGGAAAGAGTGCAGTGGGAGTATTTGAGAATTGGAGTCAAGTTTTGTAGCTTGTGGTTATTTGAAATGAGCCTAAACATTCTGCTCTTTCCACGTAATAGTTATCGAGTTTCAATCGCAATGTTATTTTCTTATTGGTTGTTATTTGATAATCCCTTTTTGAGAGATGTGTGCCCTCAATTGTGAACTCAACTTTCGTTTTTCCAATATCATCGCTATCAGATTGTTTCTTTTGGTTCGTGCTCGCTGTGAGGAGCAACGTTTTTCTGTATGACGAAACTTGTCCTTGTTTGTCTCTTTCTTTCGAGAAAGGGACAATAGTTTTGTGTTGCAAAGTTTTTACAAAGCGTAAATTGACAACTGTTTGGTGGTGGTTAAGTAATGGTGGTGGTGAGGTTTTGATACCAATCTATTGGAGGAGTAGTAGAAGATGAATTAGTTTTGACTTGTACCGCTTGGAGGAAATTTGATTCAAATGAAATGTTTGTCGTTGAAGTAAAGCTGATTAGTGTTACAACTAAGTAGAACCTATGGTAAAGTGTAATTCTAGAACCTTAGTTCATGTTGAAATGTTGGGAATTATCGAAAGTATGGAAATCTCGATCAAGTTATAGACTGTCGCGATTGGGTTGTTATTGCGAGGTTATGTATGTGATTCATGATGATGTGAATTAATGAGATTGGGATTACAAAGTAATTTAATCGTTGTGGCAATTAATGGGATATTGGAAAGGGTTGAGTTGATGTCAAGAATGTCTCGGTCTTATTGAGTAACCCTCTGAGAGTTATAATCTATGTAGGGGTAACTGACAGGAAACGTTTCCATGATGATGTCAATGAGCGAGTATGTTGGAATTATGGGAATTTTAGGGATTTAATTCGAGGATTTCCCTATCTGTTATACGAAAAGTTCGTTGTAGGGGTTTTGGAGGTTAAATTTGGACTTTGCATTTTCTATGCTAAATCTTTGGTCGCCTAATGATTTTGTAGAGAAAACAGAATAAAGGGCGGATTCCGAACAGTGAGATGATTATTGATAGAACTCTTTTGATGTAGTACATGAGTGTGTGTATTGAGGATTCTAAGTTGTTTATTCTCAAAGGTTTGAGGTGATGTGATTGCGTGAGATCTATTTTGAGATGCATTGAGTGTCATCTATCAAACTAATGTCGTTAGTAGGAGTTGTTTAGAGTGTTTCGGTGGGGATCGATAGAGCCTCTCTCCAAAAGTGTAGATGGTGTTTTTTGGTTTGAGCGTCGTTTTGAGGGTGCCAATTTAAGAGATTTGAGCTCGGGTGGTATGTGATGATTTCAAATTCCAAAGTTTGAGAGGAATTTTATTCCTAAAAGAAAAAAAACTAAGAAAAAAGAATGTTTCCTCGAGTAGCGAAACGTTTTCTTGATTCTCGTTTGAGCTATGTGTTTTTGATGGATGTTTTTTTGTAATTTGAGCTTGGCTTTATGATGGCATGTGTGGTCCTTATCAGTTTAGAAAGATTAAAAGAAGTATTTGATTTGGGTATTTGAGTTGTTGCTCTTTCGGCTTATGTGGTGTTTATTTGTAAACTGTCTACTTGGAAAGCGGAAGGGATTTCATGATGAATCTCCGTTTCCGAATTTGACCCTTTTAGTGTGAAGTTACCATATGTGGTTGCAATGAGAATCCATTATTTTCAATTGGGTTCTGGTTATAAAAGAGTTCTTTAAAGCAAATTCTGCTGTGTGTTCCTGGTTAAAGGAGGTGCTCCTTTGTTGGATGAAGAAACCGATTGAGAAGTGGGACAAGAGTTTTGATGTGGGTTGGGCATGTTATTTGCTTTAGTACCAAAAGGGAAGTTGGCCCAAGGTACATTGATTTGTTTTCGACAGTTGCGGGGATTAGGAAGTGAGCGTATCGCTATGACAATCTCGGGTTCATACGTGAGGTACGAAATGTCTGGTATGTTCTGGTGCTGAGTGAGAACCTCAAAAATTTGAGATTTGAGGTTTCGGTAGAGCCATTGACCATCGAGTAAGACCCCACGTCCGAGTCTCGTCCAGTACGTATATTGGAGAGGTCGGGGCGAGCATTGGGGCATAAGATGTTGGTATCCGTTGAGGTGCCATGGGCGCATCCGTGTGAGCATGAAGTGACCTGGGAGCTGGAGTCTCGCATGCGCAAGCCATATCCGGCTGTGTTAACATCCGGAACGGGTTAATTGTTGTTTCATTTCAGTGGCAGTTGTTCTTCTGTTTATTTCGACGGTTAGAATTCGAGGTCGAATTCTGTTAAGGGGCGTAGAATGTAATATCCCGAATATTCAAGTGAATGCAATAAAGTTTAGAGAGAACAATATAAATTGGAGAGGAAATTACTCAAAAATTCAAAAATTGAGAGGGTTTTGGACCTTGGGTAGCTCTTGTGGGCCAGCCATAAGGGGCCCAAGAGAGGGGAGGTGCCCAACTCCCCAAAACCCTAGCCGACCATCTTTTTCACTGTAGCGTGGTACTGCAGCGACGCAATTACTGTAGCACGGTTACTGTAGCATGCCCCCTCTCCTCCAGTGCTTCTCCATTGTTGCCGGCCAAAGGAAGGAAGAAGAAGCTCTTTGCGCTGCCGGCCATGGTAAAGGAGAAGAGGAAGGAAGAAGAAGCTCTTTGCGCTGCCCCCTTCAAACTCCATTGCTACCATCTCTTCGAGTCCTCCTGCAGCTAGCCGGCCACAAGGAGGAGGAAAGGGGAAAGGAGAAGAGGAGATCTTCTTCAGGGGTTTTGATCAGTGATCTCTAGCGGTTCTCCAAGGGTAACAAACGTCGGTTGTTGTTGTTTGTTTAATCGTAGAAGTGTTTCCGATTAGAATCGTTTGAATCAAAGTCTGTCAGCATTAATTTTGAATCTGTCCAGATTGTTGCGTGGGTAATTTCGTGTATTTAGATGCAGAATTTGAGGCTCCCATCTCCTAGAGTTATGTGGGATCCGTCGTTATCTTTCAGTAGCCGTAAAGATCACTCAATTCCGAGTTACGGTTAAAAAGTTATGTTGATTTTAGTGCTGCTGTCCCGAAATCCTGACGAGATTCTGCAGTCGTCTTGTTTATTATTTAAGGGATTGTTAGATTCCGAATTGGGGGTTTCCATCTCCTAGAAAGTTGTAGATAATGTTCTTAGTTTTCAGTGAACGCAAAGAACACCTGAATCCGATTTACGGATCAAAAGTTATGGTCGTTTTACCTCTGCTGTCCAGAACTCTGATAATAATGAACTGTCAACTTGTCTCTAAGAATAAGATTAACTTAAAGGAAAAATCAGAGATTCCACCCAACTAGGTTATTGTTGAATTTTTCGTAACCTTTCTAGATTGGTAAAGAACAGTTAATTCGGAGTTGTAGATTAAAAGTTTTGATCGGTTTAGTAATTACTATTTGTTGTTTAGGGCAGATTTCTGTTTTGAAAGCTCATCTGTTCAATAGCATATTAATTTGGCCGAATTGGTCTATCTTGTCAACTTGAGAATTTTAGATATGTTAGTTATGAATCCACAGAAATTGGATTCACCTCATTTCGAGTTCCAGATCATTAGATATGATTTTCACCGTGCTGCTGTCCAGTATCGGTTGTGACTGATTTGTCGATATTTCAGATTAGGCTTTGTAGTTAAGTCTTGAGTCACCGTGGAAGCGTTGTAGAACGTTGATTAGTAGTGCTGGGTACATTTTGTTCTTATTGAAATTATTTTACTTGTTTAGGCGGTGAACCCTCGAGTTTAGGAGTATCACCTTTTTCGGTTAACGCGTCGCATCGCGGAAGGCAAGTGCATTGCTATCTTATTGCTTGTGATTGATGAATGTTTATGTGATTGTGTTGTGATGTCTTATGACACAAGAGATGATGAATTGTCTATGATATTTCTTATGTGTTGAATCCATGATTGGAGATGATGTCATTATTCATTCGATAAGTCATTTCATGCATTCATTGTCATTTACCATCCACGGGAGTGGATGAGTGAGCCCATCAATTCGGGATGGTGCGCATGAGAGCCCATCAATTCCGGGATGGGTGTGCAAGTCCCATTAATTCCGGGATGGGCGGTGTTGGATACCGTATGAAACATTCTTCATACGGAAGTGGATCCCCGTATTTTTGTTAAGATGCGGGCTTGAGTGAACACCGACGGGTGTATCACTCGCTATACCGGTATATGCATGTGTGCAGTCCAAATTCCTTGATTTTGAGCATTCATCTCATATCAACATAAATAATCACTTGTTATATGTTCTAAGCTGGTGACGAGATTGTCTTATTCATATTGATTGCCTATTCTATTAGCCATTGTACTTGCGAGTCGTGGACTCACCCTTGCCTTGTTTATTTATTTATTTTAGGTGATCGTTGATGAAGTTTCTCTTGGGAGGAGTAGACAAGCACTACTCAACACACTTCACTTGCTTTAGTTTCAACAATGTAACTATCACTATTCTTCTTTCATTAATTGATGGACTGTAATAAATAAATTCAGTTTGGGATGACTCCTTCTCTATCGTTGAGTTCGTTTAAGTAACTGTTTACGTTCATTGATTATCTGTTGATAGAATTATCTAAATGGATCCATTATTACGTTTCCGTTCATGTTTCGTTTGATGTTGAACTGTTTAGCTTTGTTGATGATTTATTGTTGAAAATTATTCCAATATAAGGTTGCATGCTAGATCCTTAGGTAGCATTCTGGCTTCCAAATAGCCAGGGTGTTACATCACCCCCTCTAGTCAGCCTCCTCGATCTTACAACTGCTAAACTACTATCAACTAGCACATTCATATTTTTTCCAAATGCACATGGCTCCACCATATTACAATTCCATTCACCTGTCTCAGTTTAAATATTTTTCCAACCATGTTGGTGAAGTGCAACACATGCCATCAACGAGTAACAACATACTGCATACAACTTTCCATAAAGTATTCCATATTCACTTAGTCAATTTTAATTTTGCAACTCAAAATAATGTCAATAATCCATTGCAAGGGACAATTTAATGACATGAGAACCTTAAAACTTGATTTTTTATTTTGCAGAAGAGCAATTTTAGATTCACAACGGAACAAGAAGCTCAATTGATGTTCAATCCTAGATTCAAGTGCTAACAAAGTAATTTTGACATGACAAATGTCACAAAAGGATCACTAATTGTGTAACTAGCTAAAAGATCACAAATTACAATTTGTAGTTCAAGTTGTCTTAAAGTTCTAGCTCATCAAGTAAAGACTAAGCTACACATGTGAAAGCATGATAATTCTAGCAAGTCAATGAACTAGACATGGAATTGAGCAAGAATTAAAATACTAAATATCAAAAGGGTAATAAGCAAAGCTTTATCAATTTAGACGACAAGCAGTAAAGTTTATATGACAATGCATCTTTCTGTGATTTTCATATGAATGCAATATGATACAATGAGATGCAAGAAAAACTCAAAAACCTAAAAAGATAAAAAAAAAGATCAGAAAGATGAGAAGAAGATCAAGGAAAGATCAGATGAACAAGAAAAGCTCAGAAGAGAACCAACTCCCACTCAAACCAACCCATAGGGGTAAATTACCCCGAACTCACTTTTCAAGGTGGCAAACCTAGCTTCTAAGGCTTGGTGAGGATATCAGCTAGCTAAGCCTCGTACTTCACAAATTCTAGCACAATATCAACCTTCTCTACATGGTCTCTAAGGAAGTGATAGTGAATGTCAATGTGCTTGGTCCTAGAATGTTGTACAGGTTTCTTAGCAATATTAATGGTATAAGTGTTTTTACAGAGAAGAGGAACACTAGAAAAAGCTAACCCACAGTCCTTAAGGGTGGGCACCATCCATATAATCTAACTACAACAACTAGCGGTAGCTACATATTCAGTGTAACATCCCATTTGGAAACCATTTTAGTAAAATTTCAAATTTTGGTTTTTGAATTTCAAAGTGCATCTCAAAATTTCCCTCATTTCAAAACTTTAGTTTTTTCTTTCCTCTCTTGGGCTGAACCCAGCCTTTTCCCCCCTACCTGGCCTAGAGCAGCCCAAGCCGCCCGTGCCGCACTAGAGTGTGTCCAGAATGCGTCAAGCGCTGCCTTGACCTGCTCCCACCACTCTTGCCGGCGTGCCACCTCACCCTACTCCGTACTATGCCGCATCGCACGACGCGTGACTGTAATACCCCAAATGTAATTCGAGATGGAATAATTCGAGAGGGAACAATTCGGGAGAGAACAATCGAATCAGGAGAAGGTGTAACACCCCAGGACCCACATTACCCTGGAATGCTACTAAACCACTCTACAGCTAGCCAATAATTTCAAGATAAATTATTTCGGCAACATCTCTAGACAAGAAGCATTAAGCGGAAGCATAAACAACTAAGGGAATAAAGATAACGGTAACAAGTTCAATAATTAAACAACCTCTAGCAGATTAATCAAAGAATGGTTCACAAGTCCATCCTTATTAAATAACATAATCATCCACAAATAGTTAAGCATTTGGCTAGAATTTCATCGACTTTATTACAACATGAGTTGATGTACCAAGTGCATTATTGTGGTGCCGCTCTACCCATCCATGAATGCTCAACAATCACACAGAGGGGAACAAGGGTGAGATAAAAATCTCAGCAAGCAAACTGTTTAACAGGGTATTCAGACTACAAACAAATATACAACATCATTAAAGTATCCATATGTCCACATCCATAATGTGAATCCACATTCATTTACAAGCTAATTTAACTACAAAGATATTAAGCATCAATATCCAATTCCCATAATGATCACAATTATAGCCTCAACCATATTTACTACCAATGATAGTAAAATATCAACAATTGAATCTTGATCAACTGCTTCATATTATTCACCACTACCACTACCAATGACAATAAAGTATTAACAAGTTTTACCTCATAACTTTACTATTTCTCGCATCCACAACTGCTATCAACAATTACCACAAGAGAGAAGAATCTCATGCCACAATCACAACCTCTACCATACCACAAGGGATGAACCCCATTCCACCACCACAACCACATTACTCATACCACAAGAGACTCTCATGAGTCAATTTCCACATTGCAACTATGAAGTTGCGTTTGTTTGCAAAATAACTTCACCTCAATATATTGCATAAGTATGCAAATGATCTTTCCACAATGTAATGCATATGCATGCTATGCTCCACTGCACCTTTACCCAATAAGATAAAAGTGTACATCGTGCTACGGCAATGCACGATGTTGTACCGGTACGGTCGCGGCTATAAGCGGCGACATCCACAATGCAAATGTTATGACATGTCATGAATGATATGATTATCATAAACCACAAGAATTTAACCACGAATGTCAACAACATACTCATCATGAATACTTCATCATAATCCACATGTGTCTCATTAAGCACAATACCATTGTGTCGTAAAACCATTACCACATAACCCCCACTCGATTCACCAAGATCAAAATCAGTCGATCTAAAGGGAATTCTACCACATAGACCACAACATGATCATCATGAATGTAACCACAAGGAATTATCAACATGTCCACCTTGAGTTTATTTTCATATTCCGCATTTGGCTCATTAAGCAAATTACCACAATACTACCCAAACTCATCCAAACATAGCAATTGATTAATATCTTGCTACCACATTCATACTTAGAAAACATGTAACCATGGCATATCGTTTAACATTCGTCAATCATGCATAGTGCGGTAGTAAGAACAACGGGTTAAACCGTAGCACAACGCTACATTTACTTGCCTTCCACGATGCGACGCGTTAGCCAGCAAAGATGATACTCCTAAACCTGAGGCTTCACCTCCTAAACAGGTAAAATAATTTCAATTAAGACATAATATACTCAGCGCTACTAATCGGCATTCTACATCGCTACTTGCGACTCAAAACGAGTTTACAAAGCTGAAACTGAAAAACAACGTTTCTGCCATATACCGTTCTGGACAGCGGCACGGTAATTGACATAACTCAGGAACAGGAAGTCAAAAAGAGGTAAACCCAATTTCTGTAGATTCTTAACTGACTCACAAACAATACTCTAGTTGACATGATAATCCAATTCGGCAAAAATATTAGGCTAACCATTGTTTGAACTTTCAGTACAGAAACTGCATACACAAATGAACAGCAAAACTAAAATGACCATAACTTTTAATAGGTAACTCCGAATTGATCGTTCTTTATCAATCGGAAAAGGTTATCGAATTATATACAATAACCTAGTTGTGTGAACTTTCCGATTCCACCAATTTACCTTTCATATTTTAGGAAATATCCAGACAGATTATTCTCGTCAGATTTCTGGCAGCAGATACTAAATCGACCATAACTTTTGACTCAGAGCTTGGAATCGAGTGATCTTCGCGGCTACTGAAAGATAACGACATAACCCACATAACTCTAGGAGATGAAATCTTAACATTCAGCCTCTAAATACACGAAAATCCCCACGCAAGGTACTGGACAGAATCGAATCTTCTGCAGCCCAACATTTAACCAACAATTCTAATCGGTTTCGCATCTACTATGGATCAAACAGCGGGGAAGGCATCTCGTTACCCTTGTAGAACCGCTAGAATTTTCTGAACCAATCCCACACAAGATCTTCTTCTCCTTCTTCTCCTTCTTCTCTTCGTCTCTTTCTCCTTCTTGCGAGAGCAGCAGCCTAGACGAAGGGAGTCGCGAGGAGCAGCACACAGGCGAGAGGAGGCGCAAGGGAGAGGGGAGGAGTCGGCCAAGGAAGGGGAAGGGGCGGCTGCAAGTGGGAGGAGGGAAAGGGGAGGGAGGGGGCGGCTAGGGTTTGGGAGGTGGCACCTCCCCCTTTGGCTGGCCAAAACTAGGCTAGATGGGCCAAGGCCCAGCCCCAAGTGGATGAGAACAAGCGGAAAAGCCCTCTCTAAACTTGATTTGACAATTCTGAAAATAAACTCTTCCCGATTAAATAATTCTCTACCGATTAAATTTAATTAACCCGATTCTTGACTTCTCACACTTCTGGAGTATTACATTCTTCCCACCTTAAAAGGATTCGCCCTCGAATCCAACTCTACAGACCACAAAGAAAAGAACAACAAGCAAAAGCAACCCAAACTAGGAGTACTCACCAGCCTCGAAGAGCTCGGGGTACTTCTTTCGCAAATGATCCTCCAACTCCCACGTAGCTTCTCTCTCAGACTGATTCGTCCAAAGGACCTTCACATACTTGATGGTCTTATTCCTCAAGACCCGCTCCGACATATCCAAGATACTGAACTGGTGACTCTCCACGGTGAGATCTGCTCCATCGTGACTGTTCGAGTCAATCTTGTGTTCTGGATCCGCAAGTATTTCTCAAGATAGACACATGGAAAACATTGTGCACACCACTCAAAGAGTTTGGCAACTCAAGCGATAAGCCAAACTACCCACCCGAGCAACCACCGGAAAGGACCGATGTACGCGGCTAAGCTTCGGTGGTACCAGCGAACAATACCCTTGGTTGGAGACACCCGAAGGAGCACAAGGCTTCCCACCGCAAACTCCAATTCTCGGCGCCGAATATCCGCATAATTCTTTTGTCGGCCCTGAGCAGCCAACAGGTTCTGCCATATTGGTAAAATTTCCCGCAATAACTATTAAGACCACTTTCTCAAACCATCCTCTTTCTTAAAACACTTTTCTCTTATTAAATATACTCGGGATAACCCAATATACCCTTTTTAAAGAATTTGATCACAAATTCCACTCACATCATTCTACTAGAAACACAACGGTATCTTTTGCAAATAGAACCCAAAGAATGTAAGAGTAAAGAACTCTCAAGCATCACACTAGCAACCAGCTTTCCTTCAAAGGACCACGATCCAAATCAAAGGATTCACCACAAAAATATTTCTACTCGTCAAGTAGACAATTGGAGAACCACACCACATAAGCTAAGAGTGAAAAAATCACTCGATTGCACCAAAACAATCAATTTCTTTTCCTAACTGGAAAAGACTACGCCTCAACATACGTCAACTCAGGGTATCAAATTATCTACAATAACCTAGTTGGGTGAACTTTCAGATTCTTCCAATTTCCTATCATATTTTAGGAAATATCCAGACAGGTTATTCTCGTCAGATTTCTGGCAGCAGAAACTAAATCGACCATAACTTTGACTCATACCTCAGAATCGAGTGAACTCGGTGGCCACTGAAACTTAAGTAGGTCCAGATATCTCTAGGAGACCAACTCTTCAGATTCCGCCTCTAAGTAGTCAAACAGATCCCGCAACATACTGGACAGAATTGAACGAATTGAAGATAGACTGATTTAAGCAATTCTACTGTAACGCATCTAATCACCAACAATGCTTGCAAGAAACCTGATGTTACCCTTGTAGAACCGCTGAAGATCATGAGCGGAAACACCAACTTGCGATCCCTCTTTTCCCTTCTCACTTCTTCCTTCTTCTTGCTTCTTCTTGGTGGCCACCACTTTGGAGTCTTCTTCTTCCAATTGGCGGCATCAAGGCTTCACCATGGGAGAGATGTTCTGGAGAGTGCTGGACAAGGATGGTGGGAGCGCAAGAGGTGATGGGGTGGAGGCCAAAGGAGAGGGAGGGAATGGCGTAAGCATGGGAAGAGGGTGGCGCCCTAGGGTTTTGCTCCCAGTGGCCATTGCCCCTCCACCTGAGCTGAAATGATGTGGGTGGAAGCCCGAGCCTAGGTGTCAAAACTTCTGATTTCCCCCTCTATCTACGCTAGATTTCCTTTCTAGTTTGGTCCTCCTCTCTAATTTATTTCTTCTCTCAAACTAGTTTTGAGTATTATCTTGCTCTTCTTGCATTTGAGTGGAAGTCCTTGACTCACGCTCATCCTCCGGTGGCAAGAAAAGCTTTAAATGTTGTACCAACACATTCTCATCTTTCTAAAATGTTAGCAATGGTGCAAAGAAATAGAGCTTTGGAAATTAAAGATGATTGTGCAAGCATCAAATCATTCAAATAATCAGATTTCAATTGAGCAATAGCAAATTCATCTAATGAGGGTGAAAAGATTTATAAGTTCTTCCATAATTCAATATTTTTATTCAGATTGTCCATACTAGATGGTGCAATAAAAGCGGACATATAGGCATTGGATGAGCACTAAATCTAATTTTCCTCTCATATTGAACAAGATTCAAACACACAAATTGTTGTCTAAAATAAAGCTTCAATTCATCCATGTGATCACAAGTTATGCATATTCGATATACAATAAATTGGTTGTCTACACCATAATCTCAATCAAATTAAACTTATATCGAGTGTAGGCACTAAACAAAGATTTGAACAAGCGATTTGAAACTTTCGTCATAGCATGTGACAATTTTATAGTTAGATCCAACATAATGTAACATAAAATTAGCGAGGAGAAATTCTAGTCAAAACTTCTTTATGTCTAACCAATTCCACATAATCATTATATGCTATTAACTCATCACATGAATCACCCAACAGCGAGCAAGTTAATTATTTCATCACATGGTGCACTCAAGTCAACGGTAAATCAACAAGTTTATCACGGGTGCACTCGCGATGAAGCAAATCAATCAAATTATCACGAGATTCATGCAGTTATTAATAATCGATTACGTGGCTAGGGAATTAATATGCCTTCTCAACACTAGATTCCTTCACCTCATGTGATTCATTGGTTTCTACTACAATGATTTTTCCTTTGTGCAATGATATGAGGAATAAAATCATTGGCATTGATCTCGGGTTGAATGTTCAAATCGGTACCTTTGGTATTACCTTGTAGGTTCGACTCGGATAATGTCGGTACTAGAGCGGTGAGTAGTCACAAGCTTTCCTTTCTTCTGCTCAACTAATGGAGTTGGTGGTTCGATGAGCTCATTCCCTCTTTGGCATGGTTCTCCTTCTGCAAGATGTTAGCCAGAAATAGGCACAAACACGAGTTTGTTCTCATGTTTCCTATCTTCAAGCATTCTCAATTTCTCCTCAATTTGACTTTCAACCTTACAAGCAAGTATAAACAAATGAGGAAGAGAACTATATTCTTTGTGAATAAGAAGGTATTGTTGCTTGATTAAGCCCTCTTAAGAATCTATTCTTTGTAGCTTCGATGTTCCTCTAAACCACAGCAAAAGCGAATTTTCAATTCATGATAGTATTAACTACGGTTCTACTCGTTGCTTTAGCGTTGTAATCTAGCTAACAAATAATCGATATGATATTTAGAACAAATTCATCTCTCAAAAGTTTCTTGAGTGCATGCCAAGTTTGAGGCACTCTTCCATGTCTCGTAAATCACGCCACCAAAGCATTGCATCTTCAACAAAAACATTAGCGACTTTAATCTTTTGCCTATCGATGATTCATAATGTTCAAATTCTTTGTCTAAAGCTATCTCGATCAACATAGGCATCGAGGATCAAATTTACGACAAAGGATGGCAAAGTGATATTAGTTTTCGGGCGTACTATCACGATCATATACCTTATGTGGTGAAACTTGGCTCAAGCTTTTTTCTGCGAGACTTTCTTGCGCTCCCGTTCAATGGCTCGAAGAAGGCGTGGATCGATCGTAATCATCCCGTGAACCTACCATAGTTAGTAGAAAACAAAGAACAAATCACGGTGTATATGTCCCTATGAACTACTAGGTTGCAGAGTTTCACAAGTCACTCACACTCAAGTTTATACCCATTTCTTACAAGTTCTTACTAATCACGGCAAGGAGTGGTATAACGGTGGGCTGGTTCGTGATACTCGCACTGCGATTAGTCCAACGATTGCGAGGAGCGACACTTGAGTTAGTAGGAAGTGGAGCTCGGAAGGCTAGTATGTAGCAAAGGAGTAGCAATTGTTCAATCGGTATGCAAAGTTGAAAAGTAGTTCAAGTCACGGTCACAAGTCTGTCATAGTCTAAACCAGCCTATCTAGAGTAACTCACAAGAGCGACTAGAAGCAACAACGGAGGGCTAGCACAAGAACTATCAGCATAAGCGAGCAATGGATGAACTATGCCAACTGAATAGGGGACAAGTCAAGAAAGGAGACAACTCTTCTTTTTTTCTTCTTTTTTTCTCTGTCTTTCTCTCTGTTTTTGTCTTTCTTTTTTTTCCTTCTCTGTCTTTCTTTCTCTTTTTTTTCTTCTCTTTCCTTTGTTTTGTTTTGTACCTCGAAACTACGAGTTCACACGGAACCGAAAAGACTTTTATCCTCGTACTACTGATTACCTAATTCTGTAGCTTTGAAATCGTTCCACGCTTTTGCATGCTTTTTTTGGGTTGCTATAGTGAATTTTCTTATGCTGATGCAAATCGATTTTTGTTGGCTTACAAACCACGATTGTGTTGCTGGCGAACTTCCGCCGGTAACACGAATCGGCTTTTCTTTTGATGCGAGAGACATCAATTCCTTGGAACTTGTGTAGCACTAATTATGTATTTGATGCTCTCGGGTGCTAACACTAGCAAAGCTTCAGCAATTTGATTGAGGGCTTGCGGCACAATACTCGTAGTGCGATGATGCGGCGCGTTAGCGGCAAAGATGATACTCCTAAACTGAGGCTTCACCTCCTAAACAGGTAAAATAATTTCAATTAAGACATAATATACTCAGCGCTACTAATCGGCATTCTACATCGCTACTTGGCGACTCAAAGCGAGTTTACAAAGTGGCGAAAAACAACGTTTCTGCCATATACCGTTCTGGGACGGTGCACGGTGGTGACATAACTCATGAACAATACTCAAAAGAGGTAAACCCAATTTACGTAGATTCTTAACCGACTCACAAACAATACTCTAGTTGACATGATAATCCAATTCGGCCAAAATATTAGGCTAACCATTGTTTGAACTTTCGATCTGACGCCTACACAAATGAGCAGCAAAACTAAAGGACCATAACTTTTAATAGGTAACTCCAAATTGATCGTTCTTTATCAATCGGAAAAGGTTATCGAATTATCTACAATAACCTAGTTGTGTGAACTTGTAATACTCCGGAAGTGTGAGAAGTCAAGAATCGGGTTAATTAAATTTAATCGGTAAACAATTATTTAATCGGGAAGAGTTTAATTTCAGAATTCAGCAAAGACAAGAAAAGAGAGGGTTTTTCTGTGTTTTCTCACCTACTTGGGCTGGGCCTTGGCCATCTGGCCTGTAGTGGCCGGCCAAAGGGGAGGAGCCACCTCCCAAACCCTAGCCGCCTCCCTTTCTCTCCTCCCACTTGCAGCCGCCCCTCCTCCTCTCCCTTGGCGACTCCTCTCCTCCCCTTGCACCTCCCCTCTCCCAAGGTGCTGTCCCCTGCACCTCCCTATCCCAAGGTGCTGCCTTGCCAAGGAAGAAGAAAGAGAGGGAGAAAGAAGGAGAAGAAGGAGAAGAAGGAGAAGAAGAAGAAGAAGAGTTTGTGTGGGGTTTGGTTCAGCGAATTCTAGCGGTTCTACAAGGGTAACGAGATGCCCTCCCGCTGTTTAATCCTTATTAGATCACGAAACCGATTAGAATTGATGGTTAATTGTTGGGCTGCAGAAGATGCAATTCTGTCCAGAACCTTGCGTGGGTTTTTCGTGTATTTAGAGGCTGAATTTTAAGTTTCCATCTCCTAGAGATATGTGGGTTATGTCGTTATCTTTCAGTAGCCGCGAAGATCACTCGATTCCGAGGTCTGAGTCAAAGTTATGATCGATTTAGTATCTGCTGCCAGAAATCTGACGAGAATAATCTGTCTGGTTATTTCTTAAAATTTGAAAGGAATTTGGTAGAATCTGAAAGTTCACCCAACTAGGTTATTGTAGGTAATTCGATAACCTTTTCAGATTGATAAAGAACGATCAATTTGGAGTTACCTATTAAAAGTTATGGTCATTTTAGTTTTGCTGTTCGATTGTGTAGGCAGTTTCTGTACTGAAAGTTCAGACAATGGTTAGCCTAATATTATGGCCGAATTGGTTTATCGTGTCAACTAGAGTATTGTAGATTAGTCAGTTAAGAATCTACAGAAATTGGGTTTACCTCTTTTTGACTTTCAGATCATGAGTATTGTCATTTACCGTGCTGCTGTCCAGAATCAGATTATGGCAGGAAACGTTGTTTTTCGGTTTCAGCTTTGTAAACTCGTTTTGAGTCGTCAAGTAAGCGTTGTAGAATGCCGATTAGTAGCGCTGAGTATATTATGTCTTAATTGAAATTATTTTACCTGTTTAGGAGGTGAAGCCTCAGGTTTAGGAGTATCAGCTTTGTCGGCTAACGCGTCACATCGTGGAAGGCAAGTAAATGTAGCGGTTGTGCTACGGTTTAACCCGTTTTTCTTACTATTTGCACTATGCATGATTGACGTAATGTTAAATGATATGCCATGGTTACATGTTTTCCAAGTAAAAAATGTGGTGGCAAGATATTAATCAATTGCTATGTTTGGATGAGTTTGGGTAGTATCGTGGTAATGCGCTTAATGAGGCCAAATGCGAATATGAAAATAAACTCAAGGTGGACATGTTGTTAATTCCTTGTGGTTATTTTCATGATGATCATGTGGTGGTCTATGTGATAGAGTTCCATCTATATCGATTGATTTTGATCTTGGTGAATCAGGTGTGGGTTATGTGGTAATGGTCTTATGACACGATGGTATTGTGCTTAATGAGACACATGTGGATTATGAGAAAATATTCATGATGAGTATGTTGTTGACCTTCGTGGTTAAATTCTTGTGGTTTATGATTATCATATCATTCATGACATATCATGACATTTGCATTGTGGATGTCGCGCTTATAGCGCGGCCGTGCACGAATACAACATCGTGCATTGCCGTATACGATGCATACCTTTACCTTGTTGGGTAAAGGTGCGATGGAGCATAGCATACATATGCATTACATTGTGGAAAGATCATTTGCATACTTGTGCAAGATATTGAGGTGAAGTTATTTTTGCAAACAAGCGCAACTTCACGGTTGCAATGTGAAATTGACTCATGAGAGTCTCTTGTGGTATGAGTAATGTGGTTGTGGTTGTGGAATGGGGTTCACCTTGTGGTATGGTAGAGGTTGTGGTTGTGGCATGAGATTCTTCTCTCTTGTGGTAATTGTGGATAGATTGTGGATCGAGAAATAGTAAAGTTATGAGGTAAAACACGCTAATACTTTATTGTCATTGGTAGTGGTAGTGGTGATTAACATGGAGCGATTGATCAAGATTCAATTGTTAATATTTTACTATCTTTGGTAGTAAATATGGTTGAGGCTATAATTGTGATCATTATGGGGATTGGATATTGATGCTTAATATCTTTGTAGTTTAATTGGTGGTAAATGAATGTGGATTCACATTATGGGTGTGGACATTTGGATACTTTAATGATGTTGTATGTTTGTTTGTAGTCTGAATAGCGGTTAAGCAGTTTGCTTCTTGAGATTTTTATCTCACCCTTGTTTTCTTTCCCCTACAGGTGATTGTTGAGCATTCATGGGATGGGTAGAGCGGCACCACAATAATGCACATGGTTCATCAACTCATGTTGTAATAAAGTCGATGAAATTCTAGCCAAATGCTTAACTATTTGTGGAGGATTATGTTATTTAATAAGGATGGACTTGTGAACCATTCTTTGATTAATCTGCTAGAGGTTGTTTAATTATTGAACTTGTTACCGTTATCTTTATTCCCTTAGATGTTTATGCTTCCGCTTAATGCTTTTGTCTAGAGATGTTGCGAATTAATTTATCTTGAAATTATTGGCTAGTTTGTAGAGTGGTTTAGTAGCATTCGAGGGTAATGTGGGTCTTGGGGTGTTCTGATAAGTAGCATTCAGGGTAATGTGGGTCTTGGGGTGTTACTGATTGGTATCGAGCGGGCTTTAGGTGCGTGGTAATTAAAAATATTAAATTGACACCTTTGGTGCCTGATAGGATGGGATGGGACAAGCATTGCATTCAAGCTTTGACATGTTATTTTGATGATTCATGCTTGGAGATAATCTTGTATGTTTATGATTTGTTTATATGATTGCTTTGAGTGAGGATAGTCAATGATATGAGGTAGGGATTGCGGTTGTTGCCTTGGGCATTGCGATTTATACCCGTTCGTAGTGCGGGATTTTGATCTGATTACCTCGGGTAACTTAGTTGCGGATGTCTTGGGTAAGTTTCTTAGAAAAGTGTTATCCTCCTTGAATTGATGTTGGCGATTCTTGGCCTATTACGATTAATGATTTTCTCTTGGGTTATTTGTTTATTACGGTTGTTGGTTGTCATTAGGCCTCTAATTGTTCTTGAGGCCAAGTATTGTTTCTTTCGATTGATGGGTTGTTGGATTTGCTCGTGGCGGTGCTTTTGGAAGACTAGTATTTTCCGTGTTGTTCCATCTTTCTTGCTTTGGAAAACATGACTCTTGTATTCGTTTGATTTTTTTTTAGAGAGAATCAAAGCTTTATGTGGGAAGTTCATTAACTTGTGGAAGCATTGACTCTATGCATTTCTTACGAGTTATTTCGACTTTTGAAGTTTGATTTCTCTCTAGAAGGAGTGTTAAAACCCCTTTGTGATGTTTTGTTGTGTTTAAGTAGTAGGTGGAAATTATGTAAATAATTGATAGATTGTGAATTATCAAGTTGAAAAGTTAGTGTGGTACATCATTAAGTTCTACTAACATCTTTAGAAGTGAAGTCGATTAATATGATGTTGTCTGTTGTAGTTTCTTGAAGATCTTTGGCTAAGAAATATAGCGATACATGTGTAGAACTCATGCATTTATCAAGGAATATGAAAAACAATTGTTTTGATTATTGTAGTTGTTTAATTTTCCCAACTTGTTGGATGTATTGGATTGATTGATCTTAAGTAATTAATCGACCATTCGGGATGGTCAAGTAAGGAGGTGTTGGAATATTGCCTTAATAAGATTAACCTTTTATATGTCCTCTCTTTACATACTTGATGAGCATGTACAAGCTGTTAAATTTATGTAACTTTTACCATGCTAAATTGTTGAAATATGTATAAAGAAATGGATACAGTGATGTATTGACTTGTGGAATCTTGTCTCATAAAGTTGGTATTATTGATGTTTAAAGTTATTTTATTTTTAATATCTTAACATAAGGTGGAGTATTGAATCATGCTCTTTATTGTCTTTGTGATTGCAAATTAGAGATAGGATCATTAATGCTATCTTGATGAAAAATTAATAATCAATTATTGACAGCAATGGCTAGAGTGTAATTACCTTTTTGCTAAACTAGAGTTGAGCATCAGTACGAGATAAATGTATGAAATCTAATAAGAGATTCATACTAGCATGTTTTGTGAGGTTGTTATGTTCTAATATCATCTTGTTAAAGAGTTTGTTTTAATATGATGGCTTATGCACTAGGTTTAACTAGATTAAGTAGTTGGAATCTTATTTGGATAATAAGAACATGATGAAGTGATTTATGGTGTTCCTTTTGGAAAAAATATGAAGGAGTGAGATGATATGATGATTTTTGCAAAGAATGTTTTATCTTGTTGTGAATACAATCGATAGCATGTAGTTGTGATTATTGTGTTGAATGTTTTTAAAAAATATATATAAAGGAGTTTGTTAATTCCATAATACTAATTGCATTGAAGGGTGTGAGATTTACAGTTGGAATCTTTTGGACCGTATGACTTGTGTCATAGTCGAGGTTGCCACTGAGTAAGCGGCGTGTTGATTGATCTTTTGGTTTTATTTGAATCTTGTGTTGTGGTCTTCAAGCATCCTTTGTTGGAAATGGCGGGATGTTGTAATCAAAGAAAATTGCTTATTATTGAAAGGAAAAGTTGTACTAGAAGTATTTGAAGTCTGAGATGATCTTATCTTGTGTTTTCCAACCTCATTGCTATTTGTTATTCTTTTGGCTATTGTGATGATAACCATTTTATGTATGCTGAAATTTATTTCTTCTTACCTCTTCTTCTAAGAACATGGTAATTGTTGTGGGTTCTGAAGCCTTTTGTTGCGTGTTGACGACTTAATAGTGGTAGTCTAGTGTTGTTTTGTGGGGCAGTGAGAGTCTATCTACAATGGTGTAGATGATGTACTCAATTGAGCTAATTGTTGAGGTGGCCAACTTGAGATAAATGAGTTGGTGTGTTGGGTAATGATTTGAAAATCCTTGGTTCAAGGAAGTTAAATTATTAAAAGAAATGAATTGGGAAATTATTGTTATGTCAAGTAGTGCGATGCTCTCTTGATTCTTGTTTTTCTTTGTGTGTTTATGGCGAGTCCATTTGCAAATTGATTTGACTTATGTTGAGGCGTAGTCTTTTCGAGTTAGGAAAAGAAATTGATTGTTTTGATGCGTCAGTGATTTTCACTCTTAGCTTATGTGGTGTGGTTCTCCAATTGTCTTTTGTGAGTAGAAATATTTTGTGGTGAATCCTTTGATTTGGATCGTGGTCCTTTGAAGGAAAACTAGTTGCTAGTGTGATGCTTGATAATCCTTTTCTCTTACATTAATGGGTTATATTTGTAAATTATATCGTTGTGCTTCTAGTAGAATGATGTGAGTGGAAGTTGTGATCAAATTCTTTAAAAGGGGTATGTCGTGTTATCACAGTATATTTAATAAGAGAAAAGTGTTTTAAGAAAGAGGATAGTTTTAGAAAGTGGTCTTAATAGTTATTGCGGAAATTTTGCCAAGATGTCGAACACATTGTTTGCTCGAGCCGACAAAGAGTTATGCGGATGTTCGCGCGAGAGTTGGAGTTTGCGGTGGGTAGCCTTGTGCTCCTTGGTGTCTCCAACTAAGGGTATTGTTCGTTTGGTACCACCGGAAGCTTAGCCGCGGTACATCAGTTTTTTGATGGTTGCTCGGGTGGGTAGTTTGGCTTATCGTTTGGAGTTGCCAAACTCATTGAGTGGTGTGCACAATGTTTTCCTTGTGTCTATCTTGAGAAACACTTGCGGGATCAGAACACAAGATTGACACAGAGCAGGACACGGTGGAGCGAGATCTCACTGTGGAGAGTCGGCGATTCGTATCTTGGATACGTCGGAGCGGGTCTTGAGAATAAGACCATCAAGTATGTGAAGGTCCTTTGGGCGAATCGATCGAGAGAGAAGCTACGTGGGAGTTGGAGGATCTTTTGCGAAAGAAGTACCAGAGCTCTTGAGGTGGTGAGTACTCTAGTTTGGGTTGCTTTTGCTTGTTGTTCTTCTCTTTGTGGTCCTGTAGAGTAGGATTCGAGGCGAATCCTTTTAAGGTGGGAAGAGTGTAATACTCCGGAAGTGTGAGAAGTCAAGAATCGGGTTAATTAAATTTAATCGGTAAACAATTATTTAATCGGGGAAGAGTTTAATTTCAGAATTCAGCAAAGACAAGAAAAGAGAGGGGTTTTTCTGTGTTTTCTCACCTACTTGGGCCTGGGCCTTGGCCCATCTGGCCCTGTAGTGGCCGGCCAAAGGGGGGGGAGGAGCCACCTCCCCAAACCCTAGCCGCCCCTCCCCTTTTCTCTCCTCCCACTTGCAGCCGCCCCCTCCTCCTCTCCCTTGGCCGACTCCTCTCCTCCCCCTTGCACCTCCCCTCTCCCAAGGTGCTGTCCCCCTGCACCTCCCCTATCCCAAGGTGCTGCCCCTTGCGCAAGGAAGAAGAAAGAGAGGGAGAAAAGAAGGAGAAGAAGGAGAAGAAGGAGAAGAAGAAGAAGAAGAGTTTGTGTGGGGTTTGGTTCAGCGAATTCTAGCGGTTCTACAAGGGTAACGAGATGCCCTCCCCGCTGTTTAATCCTTATTAGATGCGAAACCGATTAGAATTGATGGTTAATTGTTGGGCTGCAGAAGATGCAATTCTGTCCAGAACATTGCGTGGGTTTTTCGTGTATTTAGAGGCTGAATTTTAAGTTTCCATCTCCTAGAGATATGTGGGTTATGTCGTTATCTTTCAGTAGCCGCGAAGATCACTCGATTCCGAGGTCTGAGTCAAAAGTTATGATCGATTTAGTATCTGCTGCCAGAAATCTGACGAGAATAATCTGTCTGGTTATTTCTTAAAATTTGAAAGGGAATTTGGTAGAATCTGAAAGTTCACCCAACTAGGTTATTGTAGGTAATTCGATAACCTTTTCAGATTGATAAAGAACGATCAATTTGGAGTTACCTATTAAAAGTTATGGTCATTTTAGTTTTGCTGTTCGATTGTGTAGGCAGTTTCTGTACTGAAAGTTCAGACAATGGTTAGCCTAATATTATGGCCGAATTGGTTTATCGTGTCAACTAGAGTATTGTAGATTAGTCAGTTAAGAATCTACAGAAATTGGGTTTACCTCTTTTTGACTTTCAGATCATGAGTATTGTCATTTACCGTGCTGCTGTCCAGAATCAGATTATGGCAGGAAGCGTTGTTTTCGGTTTCAGCTTTGTAAACTCGTTTTGAGTCGTCAAGTAAAGCGTTGTAGAATGCCGATTAGTAGCGCTGAGTATATTATGTCTTAATTGAAATTATTTTACCTGTTTAGGAGGTGAAGCCTCAGGTTTAGGAGTATCAGCTTTGTCATTCTTAGCGTCGCATCGTGGAAGGCAAGTAAATGTAGCGGTTGTGCTACGGTTTAACCCGTTTTCTTACTATTTGCACTATGCATGATTGACGTAATGTTAAATGATATGCCATGGTTACATGTTTTCCAAGTAAAAATGTGGTGGCAAGATATTAATCAATTGCTATGTTTGGATGAGTTTGGGTAGTATCGTGGTAATTCGCTTAATGAGCCAAATCGGAATATGAAAATAAACTCAAGGTGGACATGTTGTTAATTCCTTGTGGTTATTTTCATGATGATCATGTGGTGGTCTATGTGATAGAGTTCCATCTATATCGATTGATTTTGATCTTGGTGAATCGGTGTGGGTTATGTGGTAATGGTCTTATGACACGATGGTATTGTGCTTAATGAGACACATGTGGATTATGAGAAAATATTCATGATGAGTATGTTGTTGACCTTCGTGGTTAAATTCTTGTGGTTTATGATTATCATATCATTCATGACATATCATGACATTTGCATTGTGGATGTCGCGCTTATAGCGCGGCCGTGCAGTACAACATCGTGCATTGCCGTAGCACGATGCATACCTTTACCTTGTTGGGTAAAGGTGCGATGGAGCATAGCATACATATGCATTACATTGTGGAAAGATCATTTGCATACTTGTGCAAGATATTGAGGTGAAGTTATTTTTGCAAACAAGCGCAACTTCACGGTTGCAATGTGAAATTGACTCATGAGAGTCTCTTGTGGTATGAGTAATGTGGTTGTGGTTGTGGAATGGGGTTCACCCTTGTGGTATGGTAGAGGTTGTGGTTGTGGCATGAGATTCTTCTCTCTTGTGGTAATTGTGGATAGCAGTTGTGGATCGAGAAATAGTAAAGTTATGAGGTAAAACACGCTAATACTTTATTGTCATTGGTAGTGGTAGTGGTGATTAACATGGAGCAGTTGATCAAGATTCAATTGTTAATATTTTACTATCTTTGGTAGTAAATATGGTTGAGGCTATAATTGTGATCATTATGGGGATTGGATATTGATGCTTAATATCTTTGTAGTTTAATTGGTGGTAAATGAATGTGGATTCACATTATGGGTGTGGACATTTGGATACTTTAATGATGTTGTATGTTTGTTTGTAGTCGAATAGCCGGTTAAGCAGTTTGCTTGCTGAGATTTTTATCTCACCCTTGTTTTCTTTCCCCTACAGGTGATTGTTGAGCATTCATGGGATGGGTAGAGCGGCACCACAATAATGCACATGGTTCATCAACTCATGTTGTAATAAAGTCGATGAAATTCTAGCCAAATGCTTAACTATTTGTGGAGGATTATGTTATTTAATAAGGATGGACTTGTGAACCATTCTTTGATTAATCTGCTAGAGGTTGTTTAATTATTGAACTTGTTACCGTTATCTTTATTCCCTTAGATGTTTATGCTTAAGCTTAATGCTTTTTGTCTAGAGATGTTGCGAATTAATTTATCTTGAAATTATTGGCTAGTTGTAGAGTGGTTTAGTAGCATTCGAGGGTAATGTGGGTCTTGGGGTGTTCTGATAAGTAGCATTCCAGGGTAATGTGGGTCTTGGGGTGTTACAGACACTTTGATTCCACCAATTTACCTTTCATATTTTAGGAAATATCCGAGACAGATTATTCTCGTCAGTTTACGGCAGCAGATACTAAATCGACCATAACTTTTGACTCAGAGCTTGAATCGAGTGATCTTGCGGCTACTGAAGATAACGACATAACCCACATAACTCTAGGAGATGGAATCTTAACATTCAGCCTCTAAATACACGAAAATCCCCACAAGGTACTGGACAGAATCGAATCTTCTGCAGCCCAACATTTAACCAACAATTCTAATCGGTTTCGCATCTACTATGGATCAAACAGCGGGAAGGCATCTCGTTACCCTTGTAGAACCGCTAGAATTTTCTGAACCAATCCACACAAGATCTTCTTCTCCTTCTTCTCCTTCTTCTCCTTCTTCTCTTCCTCTCTTTCTCCTTCTTGCAAGGGGCAGCGGCCTAGACGAAGGGAGTCGCGAGGAGCAGCACTGGGCAGAGGGAGGCGCAAGGGAGAGGGGAGGAGTCGGCCAAGGAAGGAAAGGCGGTGCAAGTGGGAGGAGGAAAAGGGGAGGAGGGGCGGCTAGGGTTTGGGAGGTGGCACCTCCCTTTGGTGGCCAAAACTAGGCTAGATGGGCCAAGGCCCAGCCCCAAGTGGATGAGAACAAGCGGAAAAGCCCTCTCTAAACTTGATTTGATGAATTCTGAAAATAAACTCTTCCCCGATTAAATAATTCTCTACCGATTAAATTTAATTAACCCGATTCTTGACTTCTCACACTTCCGGAGTATTACAGAAGGATCAAATATAAAATAGTTTCAGCAGCAGTTTGAGAGGGGGGTTTTTCTACTAAAGTGGGACAACCTGGGCCTGGGCCTTGGCCCAATTGGCCTTGTAGTGGCCGGCCATAAGGGGGGAGGCGCCACCCTCCCCAAACCCTAGCCTCCACTCCCTGTCTCCCCTCCCCTCCTCTTTTGGCCGCCACCCCCTCCCTTTCCCTGCGCCTCCTCCCTCCTTGGGTGCCGCCCCTCCCTCCCTGGTGGCTGCCCCTGCTATGGTGCCTCCCCCGCCCGCCCACGGAGCTCCCCCGCTGCCGGCCTTCACGAGGAAACAAGGAGAGGGCAGCAGGCTGTTCGGGCAAAGGAGGTGAGGAGAAGGAAGATCAACTTCGCGGGGCAAGATCTTCATCCTTCTGCGATTCTACATGGGTAATTGTGACAGCCCTAAGTTAGGGTTTGTGTTTCAAATGTAAAATTATGAGGAGAAATAAAAACTTTTGATGCCTCATGAAATCATTTGGAAGTTGTTGTCAACAAAATTCTTGGCCTTAAACTTGTGATCATCCTCTAGTAATATTTTTCCTAACATCTTGATCATCCTAGTTACCTCTCTGAAAAATTTAACAATTTTTAGATTTTGTTTGCTTTTTCAAATGGCCAAGTCAAACCAGTTTGAAATCTGGTCAAACCCTTAGTGCAGTAGCTTGTGAATTTTCTGGAGGAAAATGTGGTTGATGAAAATTCCTGGAAAAATTACACAAGGTTGTCCTCTGTCCCAGGAAGCTCCCATAAAAATTTCGAAATTTTTGGAGCTCGGGAGCTACCTCTAACAATTCCCTAAACCTGCTCAGCCTTTTAAAATAAACTCTGAAGTTACTGTTTGTCGGGCTCAAACCCATCTTGAGTTGAAGTCCGACCGTGCCGCTCGGCCTGACCGCACCAACTAGCCGCACAGCCCGAGTCCAATCGTTCGTGACCGTCCGATGTGCATCACACGGTCCACGTTCGCGCATGCAAATGACCTGTCCGAATGCATCACGAGATCTCGGCCATTCATCTAAGATCAACGATCGGCTCATTCTGTTCGAACCAAACCATCTAATCGTCTGCGCGCGGACTTCGGCTCGCGCCGCTTTGTCACCGTCGCTGACGAGTGGGCCCCCTTGTCAGTATCGTCCTCGTCATCTCCGCGTCTCACCGGAGCTCGTGGCCGCTCGCGCATGCGTGCCACGTACCTCGTCGCTGCCACCTCTTTGCCCTCGTGTCCGGCTGTGAGGCATCGCCGTGACCTCCTAAAGACCTTGAGCTCACTCACTCGTTGCCCTTTGCTCTCTCGGGCTTTCTGCGCCCTTTTCTCATTTTCGGCCGGGGAGGAAGCTGAGGACAGCGCCACCACCTCACTGCCGCTCGAGCAACAGCGACCCCACCGCCGCGTTCTGCTCTCCTCGTCGCCTCCATTTTGCCCAGCCCGGATCGTCGGCGTGCATCATATCGCCGAGGCGACCGTCGTCTCCGCCTCGGCGACTTGCCCTCGAAGTCGTGTGGCGTTACGGTGAGTCTCAAGCCTCGGCGTTTGGTCCCACTTGATCGCAATGCTCCGCGATGCTCACGGTGGGTTCATTTTCGTTTGGTGCATCGTGGAGGTGTGCGGCGGTTCTTCTCGAGCACGGTGTTCGCGCCGTGGCAATTCGGCCGTCTCGGGCGTTCTTCTTGGTGTTATCTTGGGCTTATCCTTCACGAGTCGGCGAAGGCGTTGCGCACCTTCCGAAGCTTCTCGAAGTCCGTAGCGCCTTCTCGCGGGGCCGTGTCTTCGTCTCGCCTCGTTCGCGCCACTCGCCGCGGCATCCTTGAGTCGGGGTCACCGCCATCGAGTTCGCAAGGCGCGGTGAACTGAAGGTATAACCCTCTGCGCCCGAGCCCTCTTGTTTCGCTAGATCCGTTGCGCGGCGTGCGCCGTCCCGTGGTCGCCGGTGAGCGCGCGGCGTTAGCTCTAACCTCCCTTTAGTTCTTAATCGCCGTTTAGTTGTATCAACGCCATGTGGGCCCTCTGCAGTTGTCGCGTTTAGAGATCTTTAATCCGACCCGTTATTTATTCTACGAGTCATTGTCATGTGGGCCATCTTTGTCGAGTTAAGGTTTGCGTAACTTTGATAATCGTTTTCTCTGTTGGAGCGTATTTCTCGTGAGTATATGTTAGGATTACACTTTGATAAGCGAAGGCGTATTCTTAGAATACGCCGACGTCATGTTAAGCGTGGTAGGTCAAGTTTGACACAGTCGGCGTTTCTGTGGGTCCACATGTGCGTGGTGTGGCTAGCTGGCGTCGGTGAAAAAGTATTAAATGTTTTAGTAATCTTGAAATGTATTTTACATTGCCTTTGTTAATTCATTTAAACTTAGAAAATTCATAACTAATTCAATTTTGATCCAAATCGAGTGAATCCAATTTTGTAAATTTTCATTTTCAGTGTACTATTTATCAGTATAGGTTTTAGAAATGTTTCTATTCACAATTTTTGTTAAGAAATTAAATGATGTCTTTATGTATGTTTAACTTAGAAAATTCCTGGAAAATTCATCACAACTCCAAATAAATTGTTCTCTGTTTCTAAAATTTTGTTAATTCATGTTCTGGCTGCTGTGTGAATTTTGTGCTCATTAGAAAGTTTTGAGTTTTGTTGGTGTTATTTGTTCTTATTCGTTGTTTTTGCTCGATCGATAGATTGCGACGATTCCGGTGTATTTGAGAGTGAACCTCTGCAACAGGTTGATCTTTCTGAGCAACAGCAGCCAGGCAAGCAGTTTGATCATGTTACTCCCAGTATTTTAAAGTCTAATATTTTGTTTCAACTGGATGTATGCATCGCTTATTTTGTGTTAAATTGGTTAGTTAATCCTTTAGATGCATAATCTGTAGGTAAATGTTTGCCCTCTACTACCTGAGCCTAGGTTATTTCTTTGTGATTAGAGTTATTGGATGAACTCTCGTCACTTAGTAGTTCTGAGTTTAGTTGCTTAGCCATGCTTAGCTTCCATAGGATTGGCGATCATCGACTTAGTCGATGATCTTGATCACATAAAACTATTATTGTTCTTACGTTAGAAGCTTGTGCTATGTTAATTACAAAACTAAAAATGAAAACCAAAAGCGATTTAGAGGCGGGCACAATGGTAAGGAGGTGTGAATTTGAGTGTGGTGGAAAGGTGCCGGTCAATTAAGGACCGAACATCTTGTGAGTGAATTTTTATCCGGGCATTTTAGCGTGCTAACCACACTAGAGGTATGGGACCTCTCTTGACCTAGTACTTTGGCGTGTATTGGCTCGGGTCGCAGGAGGTCGCGGGAGGGATGGTGTTGGGAGCATGGTAGTTGTCCGAAAAGCTTTACCCCGCAAAGGTAGTTGTCTTTTCGGCTTTACCATGTAAGCGTATGGATTTCTATCCATACGAGCGGCTCGTAGTTAATACACAATATTGGAAAAAGTCTCGTAGGACTTAGTGTGTGTGCATACCTTGGAAGTGTGCTTTTGGGTTAAAGCGATGCGAAGTGTAGGTGCAGTGGTATACCCCTGCAGGGTTAAAACTATTCGAATAGCCTCGTCCTAGGTTATGGACACGCTTGGGTAAGCTTTTCAAGAGTTAGACTACAACCTTTTAAATTAAAACTTGAAGGGTGGTACGAATCTGGGGATTCGTGCTATGTTGTGGTGGCTATTGGGATAGTCACTTCTAGGTGGTTACTTGTATCTATCTTTATTTAGCTGTTATTTCAACACTAAAATGAATTGCAAATTTGCCTTCAAAACTGTATTACATTATTGCAAACAAATTTGGCTTTGTGCAAATGAAACATATGGCCTCCATCAAATAAGCCTGCATGTAGCATATGAGCAGTGCCGCTAGTTCACGTCGATCTTGCGAGCATAAAAATAATTTTTGTACTCATTGCTTTGCTTAATGTTTTTGTTGCAGAGGAAGAAGGTGAGCCCCAAGGGCCTCACTACGTGAGTTGTCTTTGCCGCCGTGTATGACGACTAGGCTTGGCGGTCGGTCGAGATGCCTTGTGGGTTGAAGGCACGCTGATTGGCTTTGTTTATAGCCATCTTATGGCACTTTTGCTTCCATTTGTCTATCTTACATTATTTGTGTATCTTTTGGCGGTCGTACAGTGCGTAATAATCTCATTGTTGTTATTTTACATTTATTCTTGTGATGTCTGGACTCTATGTTTGGAATGGAGTTGATGCATAATTTTGTGGCGAGTGTGTATCTTGCTTTCAGGAAGCATACATATCTCGAGGCTCGGTTTATTTGATTTGTGATGCTAGGGCGGTGGTTGGTTAAGCATTACAAGCCAAATAAATTGGGGTCCTCACAGAGTTGGTATCAGAGCCATTCTGACCGTAGTAACCCAAGCATAGTGGTCTTTAGGATATTTTGGAAAAAGCTTATTTGCGAACTATAAAAAGGTTTATGAAAACCTAGGCAGATTCTCAGGTTTTACTCCTTATCTATCTTAGCCTTCTACTCTCATCTTACTCTAATTTGAGTTTTAAAACTTGGTTTCTCTCTTTCCTTTCAAAAGATAGTTACTACTGGTGGAATTAGTTTTTGGGAGAACCATGGAAGATTAATCTAACCGAAACTTGTGGGAACATAAGGGTATGATGTGTTGTAAGTGCGCTAAGTGTCTAATTTTTGCGATTGGTTTGCTTTGCTTTTAGTTTGTATTGAACCAAGTTTTGAATTGTGAAACCTTGCCTTCTTGAGCGATGGCTCAAATGCATCAATCTGAGTTGGTCGTTTGGGAGATTGATGTTTGAAGTTTAAATGCTTGTGCTTGTCACTAGTTATTTTTGAGTTGTTTGATGCTTTATTAATTTCTTGCTCTCGGTCTATCACTAACCTATTTTAGCAAGCAGGATGGTGGGAGGGCGCGTGGCGATCGGTCGGTGGTCATGATGAGGAGCTTCCCCTCCTCAGACCATGGTGAGGTTCTTGCTCGAATCGAGCGGGCCGTATGGATCGAACACGTATTTTGGAGGTTATTGCGAGAACACCTCCACTCCTCCGGTGCCTCGGATGCAGGGGTGGCGGACATCAGTCGCGGGGACTTGCGAGTTCCTCCGTGCGTAGCCACCCACTTTCTCCCGCTCGAGGACCCTTTGGGCGCGGACGATTGGCTGCGCATGATTGAGCGAAAGCTCAACATAGCTCGATGCGAGCGCAGGATAAGGCACTCTTCGCGTCCCACCGGCGAGGTGCGGCACTCTCATGGTGGGAGAACTATCTCGCCATGTAGCCCGCGAGCCATGTGGTCGCGTGGGAGGAGGTTCAGTCGACTTTTGTCGGGCCCACATCCCGATGGGATGATGGTGAAGAAGAAAGAATTCCTCGCGCTCAAGAAAGGCGCAAATCGTGTTGAGTACCTACGAGTTTAATCATTTGGCTCGTTATGCTCCAGGAGGTGGCCTCGATGAGGCCAAGCGGGAAAAGTTTATGGATGGCTTGTCAGGAGGCTGCGGGACAAGCTATCTATTGTGGACTTCTCCGACTTTCGGGCCTTAGTGGATAAGGCCATTGTTGCGAGCATAAGGCAAAGCGTGGCGAGTCTATAGCGCAAATGGGAGGCCCATCGGTCTACTCACGCCCGACCTCACTCGTCCTCGGTGGGCGGCACCGAGGCTCATTCTTTTTCTCCACCGATGCACGAGGCCATCGGCGCGGTTCCTCGTCCACCGCGGCGTGTTTCAGCCACGTGCGCTGCGATCGGCAACGAGGTGGCCTCGCAATCCGGCGGCCGAGGTTACTGTTTTATTTGCCACAACAAGGGCCACTATGCGAATACGCCTCAGAATGTTGCGGCGACCCCTCGTCCTAATGGAGGGCGGGCGAGGAGTGGTCACCCACGACGAGAAGATCATCGAAGGCCGAGTGCGAGCATCGGTCGAGTCAACCATCTTTCGGTGAGGAGGCTCGGGAGGCGCGGGCGTCGTGATGGGTACACTTCTTGTCAATTATCGTCCTGCTGCGGTATTATTTGATTGGGAGCATCGCATTCTTTATTTCAAGATCATTTTCTGCTGCTAGTGGTCTTCTTGTGTTCCTTTGGGATTCCTTTCTCATTCGCTCTCGGGATCGGAAATGAGAGCTAATTTTGAATGCCGTGGCGTTCTGTTGAAGTCAAAGGGTAGGGTTTTGGCAAACCTTATTCTACTCGGATCAGCGAGTCTGGATGTGATTCTTGGCATGGATTGGTTGTCCCAACACTTGGGGCAAATCGATTGTGCCAGGAAGATTGTCTATCTCACCAGCCCTTCCGACGAGCAGGTTGGATTTTCGCCACAACTACGGGAATCGCATTTGTGTGCTTTGGAGGCGAAGCCGTCTTGCGGTTCGGGATGTTCCCATAGTATCGACTTTGTGGATGTATTTCCGAAGATTTTCTGGGATGCCTCGGTTTGAGACCTTGAGTTCGTCATTGAGTTGCTGCAGTGCGCTCCGATTTTGAAGGCGCGTGTCGGATGCCTCCCAATGAATTGGAGGAATTGAAGAAGCAATTAGGTGAGCTTCAAGCAAAGGGGTTCATCCGTCCTAGCTCATCTCCTTGGGGTTGTCGGTGATCTTTGTGAAGAAGAAGGACAAGACTTTGCGCATGTGTGTTGATTACCGTCAGCTCAATGAGGTGGCGGTGAAGAACAAATATCCTCTGCCCGCATTGATGATCTTTTGACCGGTTGTGCGGAGCTCGGGTGTTCTCAAGATTGATCGAGATTGGGATATCATCAAGTCGGATCGGTGAGGATATTAAGTGAGCGGCTTTCACTACTCGTTATGGTCTTTCTGAGTATACCATCATGTCTTCGGCTTAACCAATGCTCCGACTTATTTCATGAACCTCATGAACTCGGTATTCATGGAATATTTGGATAAGTTCGTGGTGGTGTTTATTGATGATATTCTTATCTATTCCAAGGCGAAGAAGAGCATCTTGAGCATCGAAGATTGTTTTGGGCAAGTTGCGGGAGCACCGGCTATATCGAAGTTCAGCAAATCGAGTTAGTTGAAGGAAGTGGCATTCTTGGGCCATGTTCTTTCATTTGGAGGCATAGTTTGTGGATCGGCAAGGTCGGCGATGTTCTATCTTGAGGTGGCCCAAGTCGATCAGCGATGCGGAGTTTTCTCGGTTTAGCGGGCTACTACCGCCGCTTTATCGAGAACTTCTCCAAGATCGCAAAGCCGATGGTGAATTACTCAAGAAGGACAAGAAGTTCGTGTGGTCCTCTCCTTGTGATGAGAGCTTTGGGAGCTCAAGCAGACAATTGACTTATTGATCCTTACTCTTCGGATGTCCACAAGAGCTTGATATCTATTGCGATGCCTCTCGTCGAGGACTCGGGTGTGTTCTTATGCAAGAAGGCAAGCGGTTGCCTATGCATCCAGCGATTGAGGCCTCATGAACTCAACTATCCACCCATGATTTGGAGTTAGCTGCTGTGGTCCATGCACTCAAGATTTGGCGGCATTATCTGATCGGTAACCGCTGTGAGGTGTATTCTGATCACAAGAGCTTGAAATACTTGTTCACCCAGCCAGATTTGAACCTCAGGCAAAGAAGATGGCTGGAATTGATCAAAGATTATGACATGGGTATTCATTATCATCCGGGCAAGGCCAATGTGGTTGCCGATGCACTTAGTCGAAAGGTGTATTGCAATACTTTGATGCTCCAAGAGCAACAGCCTGCACTTCTTGCAGAATTTCAGCGCCTCAACTTGGGTTTGGTTGAGCATGGTTCCCTTGCTGCCTTGGTTGTGCAACCAACCTTGGCGGATCAAGTCAAGCGACACGACAATCGGATGGCGGTGTGAAGACAGTTAAGCGAATATCCAGGATGGGATAGCCAGGTGTTTCTTAGAAGATGAGCATGGTGTTGTGTGGTTTGGGCAGCGTCTCGTGGTCCCAAAGGTCCTAGAATTGCGGGATTTTATTCTCCATGAGGCCCATGATTCCCCCTTGTTTATTCACCCCGGGGCTACCAAGATGTACCAAGATCTGCGTCAGAGATTCTGGTGGACTCGCATGAAGCGCGAGATTGCGGATTCGTTGCGAATCGGCGTATATTGTCGGCGTCAAGGCGAGCATCGGCGTCAGCGAGACTTCTTCACCCTTACCTATACGAGTGGAAGTGGGATTACGTGGGCATGGACTTCATCAGTGTGCGCGTGCTTCTTGGGGAAGGATGCTATCGGGTTGTTATCGATCGGTTGACAAAGGTAGCGCACTTCACGCGGTGCCACCACTCTCGGTGTCGATCGATTGGCGGATCTCTATATCTCGCATTGTGAGCTTACATGGTGTGCCACGAGCGATTGTGTTAGATCGTGGCTCTCTTTTCACTTCTCGGCTTTGGCACAATTTACGAGAGGCCATGGGGACCCGTCTTTCTTCGGCTCGACCTATCATCCTCAGACAGATGGTCGGACGGGCGAGTCAACCAAGTTCTAGAAGATATGCTCGCGCTGTGTTCTCTCCTATGGAAAGAATTGGGAGAAGTGCACGCCATTATTTGAGTTCTCTTACAACAACGACTTCGAGCTAGTCTCGGTATGGCACCGTTTGAGGCTTTGTATGGGAGCGGTGTAGAACCCCATTGAACTGGTCGAAGCGGGAAAAGCGGTTCTTGACGAGAATCAATTAATGAGGTGAAAGTCAAGTGCGATTGATTCGTGAGCACTTGCGCGTGCTCGATCGAACAAAGAGCTATGCGGTCGGCGTCGTCGTGGTGAGTTTCCAGCCCAATGACTTTGTGTATCTCAAAGTCTCACCTTTGAAGGACATCGTCGTTTGCGGTGTCAAGGGCAAGCGGCTCCTCGATATGTCGGGCGTGTCGCATCATCAAGAAAGTGGGAAGCTGTTGCATACAAGTTAAATTATCGGCTACACTCGAAGGAGTGCATGATGTTTTCCATGTGCGCAATTGAAGAAGTGCCTCGTGTTCGGTTGAGAAACGCCATTGGAAAATATCGATGTGCGGGAGGATCTGTCCTATTGTGAGCGCCCCGTTCGTATCCTCGAAGAAGCTGAATGCAGAACGAGGAACCGTGTGATCAAGTTCCTTAAAGTTCAGTGGTCGAATCACTCCGAGGACGAAGCCACTTGGGAGCGGGAAGATCGTCTCCGTGCAGATTACCCGTCCTTCTTTTCCCAGTGATCAGAATCTCGGGGCGAGATTCCTGTAAGGGGGGAGATTTGTGACAGCCCTAAGTTAGGGTTTGTGTTTCAAATGTAAAATTATGAGGAGAAATAAAAACTTTTGATGCCTCATGAAATCATTTGGAAGTTGTTGTCAACAAAATTCTTGGCCTTAAACTTGTGATCATCCTCTAGGAATATTTTTCCTAACATCTTGATCATCCTAGTTACCTCTCTGAAAAATTTCACAATTTTTAGATTTTGTTTGCTTTTTCAAATGGCCAAGTCAAACCAGTTTGAAATCTGGTCAAACCCTTAGTGCAGCAGCTTGTGAATTTTCTGGAGGAAAATGTGTCCATGAAAATTCCTAGAAAAATTACACAAGGTTGTCCTCTGTCCCAGGAAGCTCCCATAAAAATTTCGAAATTTTTGGAGCTCGGGAGCTACCTCTAAAAATTCCCTAAACCTGCTCAGCCTATTAAAATCAAACTCTGAAGTTACTGTTTGTCGGGCTCAAACCCAACTTGAGTTCAAGTCCGACCGTGCCGCTCGGCTTTACCGCACCAACTAGCCGCACAGCCCGATTCCAATCGTTCGTGACCGTCCGATGTGCATCACACGGTCCACGTTCGCGCATGCAAACGACCTGTCCGAATGCATCCGAGATCTCGGCGTTCATCTAAGATCCAACGATCGGCTCATTCTGTTCGAACCAAACCATCTAATCGTGCGCGCGGACTTCGCTCGCGCCGCTTGTCACCGTCGACGAGTGGGCCCCTTGTCAGTATCGTCCTCGTCTTCTCCGCGTCTCACCGGAGCTCGCGGCCGCTCGCGCATGCGTGCCATGTACCTCGTCACTGCCACCTCTTTGCCCTCGTGTCCGGCTGTGAGGCATCGCCGTGACCTCCTAAAGACCCTGAGCTCACTCACTGGTTGCCCTTTGCTCTCTCGGGCTTTCTCCGCCCTTTTCTCGTTTCGGCGGGAGGAAGCGAGAGACGGCGCCACCACCTCCTCGCCGCTCGAGCAACAGCGACCCCGCCGTCGCGTTACGCTCTCTCGCCACCTCCATTTTGCCCAGCCGGATCGTCGGCGTGCCAGTATCGCCGGAGCGACCGTCGTCTCGTCTCGGCGACCTCGTTCGCCGCCGACTCGCCGCGGCATCGCGAGGTCGGTCACCGCCGCCGAGTTCGCAAGGCGCGGTGAACTGAAGGTATAACCCTCGCCACGAGCCCTCTTTGTTTCGCTAGATCCGTTCTTTGGCCGTGCCGCCGCCCCGTGGTCGCCGGTGAGCGGCGTGGCGTGGTTCTAACCTCCCCTTTAGTTCTTAATCGCCGTTTAGTTGTATCAACGCCATGTGGGTCCTCTCAGTTGTCGCGTTTAGAGATCTTTAATCCGCCCGTTATTTATTCTCGAGTCGTGTCATGTGGGCCATCTTTGTCGATTAAGGTTTGCGTAACTTTGATAATCGTTTTCTCTGTTGGGAAGTGTATTTCTCGTGAGTATATGTTAGGATTACACTTTGATAAGCGAAGGCGTATTCTTAGAATACGCCGACGTCGCCGTTATGGCGTGGTGGTCAAGTTTGACACAGTGGCGTTTCATGTGGTCCACATGTTCGTGGTGTGGCTAGCTGCGCGATAGAAAAAGTATTAAATGTTTTAGTAATCTTTGAAATGTATTTTACATTTAATTGTTAATTCATTTAAACTTAGAAAATTCATAACTAATTCAATTTTGATCCAAATCGAGTGAATCCAATTTTGTAAATTTTCATTTTCAGTATACTATTTATCAGTATAGGTTTTAGAAAGGTTTCTGTTCACAATTTTTGTTAAGAAATTAAATGATGTCTTTATGTATGTTTAACTTAGAAAATTCCTGGAAAATTCATCACAACTCCAAATAAATTGTTCTCTGTTTCTAAAATTTTGTTAATTCATGTTCTGGCTGCTGTGTGAATTTTGTGCTCATTAGAAAGTTTTGAGTTTTGTTGGTGTTATTTGTTCTTATTCGTTGTTTTTGCTCGATCGATAGATTGCGGCGATTAGGTGTATTTGAGTGAACCTGCCAGCAGAGTTGATCTTTACGAGCAGCAAGAAGGGCAAGCGGTTTGATCATGTTACTCCCGGTATTTTAAAGTCTAATATTTTGTTTCAAGCTGGATGTATGCATCGCTTATTTTGTGTTAAATTGGTTAGTTAATCCTTTAGATGCATAATCTGTAGGTAAATGTTTGCCCTCTACTACGAGCCTAGGTTATTCTTTGTGATTAGAGTTATTTGGATGAACTCTCGTCACTTAGTAGTTTCTGAGTTTAGTTGCTTAGCCATGCTTAGCTTAGGTAGATTGGGCGATCATCGACTTAGTCGATGATCTTGATCACATAAAACTATTATTGTTCTTACGTTCAGCTTGTGCTATGTTAATTACAAAACTAAAAATGAAAACCAAAAACGATTTAGACGCGAGCACAATGGTAAGGAGGTGTGAATTTCGGGTGTGACTGGAAAGGTGCAGGGTCAATTAAGGACCGAACATCTTGTGAGTGAATTTTTATCCAGACATTTTAGCGTGCTAACCACACTAGAGGTATGGGACCTCTCTTGACCTAGTACTTTGGCGTGTATTGGCTCAGGGTCGCAGGAGGTCGCGGGAGGGATGGTGTTGGGAGCATGGTAGTTGTCAGAAAAGCTTTACCCATAAAGGTAGTTGTCTTTTGGCTTTACCATGTAAGCGTATGGATTTCTATCCATACGAGCGGCTCGTAGTTAATACACAATATTGGAAAAAGTCTCGTAGGACTTAGTGTGTGCATACCTTGGAAGTGTGCTTTTGGCTTAAAGCGGTGCAAGTATGGGTGCAGTGGTACACCTGCGAGTTAAAACTATTCGAATAGCCTCGTCTAGGTTATGGACACGCTTGGGTAAGCTTTTCAAGAGTTAGACTACAACCTTTTAAATTAAAACTTGAAGGGTGGTACGTATCTGGGGATTCGTGCTATGTTGTGGTGGCTATTGGGATAGTCACTTCTAGGTGGTTACTTGTATCTATCTTTATTTCGCTGTTATTTCAACACTAAAAATGAATTGCAAATTTGCCTTCAAACTATATTACATTATTACAAACAAATTTGGCTTTGTGCAAATGAAACATATGGCCTCCACCAAATAAGCCTGCATGTAGCATATGAACAGGTCTGCTAGTTCACACGTCAGTCTTGCGAGTACAAAAACAATTTTTGTGCTATGCTGCTTTGCTTAATGTTTTTGTTGCAGAGGAAGAAAGTGAGCCCCAAGGGCCTCACTTCTGTGAGTTGTGCTGCCGCTTCGTGTATGACGACTAGGCTTGGCGGTCCGGTCAGATGCCTTGGGGGTTGAAGGCACGCTGATTGGCTTTGTTTATAGCCATCTTATGGCACTTTTGCTTCCGCTGTCTATCTTCTGTTATTTATGTATCTTTTGGCCGGCCGGCCCTGGTCTGTAATAATCTACTGTTGTTATTTTCTGTTTATTACTGTGATGTCTGGACTCTATGTTTGGAATGGAGTTGATGCATAATTTTGTGGCGAGGTGTGTATACTGCTTTCTGGGAAGTATACATATCTCGAGGCTCGATTTATTTGATTTGTGATGCTAGGGCCAGGTGGTTGGTTAAGCATTACAAGCCAAATAAATTGGGGTCCTCACAGTAATGTCGCGTGTTCTTCGTTGGTTGATGGGTAGTAGTTGCGGTTGATGTCGTTTGGTAGATTGAGTTGCGTCGGTTTAATAGATCGCGTTCTGTCCAGTAGTTTGTACGACGGTTTTCATGTTGCTAGACGCAGAATCTGGGGAGCCAACCTCTTAGAGATAGTTGGGTTATGTTCTTATATTTCGGTGGCTGCTGAGTTCACCGGATTCTGACATACGGATGAAAAGATATGAATTTTTTAGTGTCGCTGTCGTGCTGATCTATCAATATTTGGACAGTCTGTAGGAAACTGGGTTAAGCCATTAGTTAATGACAAAATCAGAGGATCTCGATATAACAAAAAATGTAGGTAATTTCCATACCTTTTCAGAGAGATAAAGAACATAAGATTTGAACCTTCGTAGCAAAAGTTATGGTGGTGTTAGTGTACTGTCCAGAGAACCCGACGTGATAATTGATGTTCTGTTGATTGGCTTGGTAGGGGCAGTAAATGGCAGAATCAGAAGGGCTCCCCAACTAAGTTTATTTAGGTAATTTAATTACCTTTCCAGAAAGTATTAGAACATCTTATTTGGACTACTGAGTATAAAGTTATGTATTTTAGAAGTTAACTGTCCGCGGTGAACACCAAATCGATCGCTAGAAATTGAAAGATTGGAAACGCTTGGGAGTTTAGCGAGTTCAATTGTGTTGTTATTTATGCTTTTGGTGCATTATGTTGGTCTTAGATTGGGTTATCTTTATGTTCAGGTGGGAGCGTGATCCCAGGGGCAGCGCCCTCTTCGCATCCACCGTTCTTGCACGGTTGAGGCAAGTATTCGGGTTATAGTATATTTATGCTTGTATGCTGATACTGTTTGTGTTTTGCTCGTAATAGCCATGCATGGATGTTATTGTGATGAGTTTCAATTTGTCTTGGTGAATGCAAGTTATGGTTAAAGTTTCCTTTGTATGTTGTTAATGCTTACATGTTATTATGTACACGTTGAATTCTTATGTATGATAGATGATGTCATAGTACATATGCATGTTTTAAGCATGATTGAGACTTGGTCACGTGGTGACCAAGTATAAATAGTTGAGGTCCCCGTCATGTAAATGACGGGCTTGAGGTCCCCACATTCGTGGAATGTGGGCAATGAATAAAGAGGTCCCCATCATGAAGATGATGGGCAAAGGTCCCTATACTTGTGGAGTATAGGCTCTTGGTCCCTATGCCAGAGGGCACAGGCAAGGGTATACATCGGCGGTTGTATACCCCGCATTACCAGTAAAATACGAAAAGAGATAAAGTTTAAAAGGTGCATTGCATTGGTCGTATTACATAAGTATGAAGGCTATGTTTAGTGTAATGTTTATTTTGGTATTTTGATGCTATGACTGTGAACTTAGCTTTAGCCTTGTTGATACTTGCTGAGTCTTTGGGCTCACTCTTGCTTTGATGTGTTTTAGGTACAACTGGCAAGAACGACATGTATGGGAGGGAGTAGATGTTTGGATGCACTCACTACCACTCACCCTTAAGGCGACTGCCATTTAGTTTTATTCCAATAATAAGTAAACTGCTTGAGAATCACTTATGGATGGTTTTTGAGTTTCAGATTAATTGTAATAATGAGAATAGCAAGTTTTGTTTATATTTATTAGATTATCTTGCATGCTTGAATGAACTTGAATATGGAGTTTATTGTTAATTGCTATGATTAATTGTTGGAACCTCGGTATAGTTAACTATACAAAGGAGGTTCTGTCGAAAATTGGACATCCCGATCTTTCGGTGAAATGGATAACTCGATTTGGGTGGAGACGACTCTCACAATTCGGCTACCAATCGCACATGACCAATATGCCCGGCAATTAGTGAACAACCTCCAAGATTGTTATCAACCTTACTAGAAGCACGATTGACCTGACCACGAAGGTCTATTCCTTCATACAATCGAAGAACACACAAGAATAAGATAAATAAGCAATCTAAAATTATGAATAGGAAAAGTTTTGTACTAAAAAGTGGGGTTCCAAAGAACAATATCACTGTTGTTCTGTTGAACAAGAGGAAAAAGTATAAAGTAGCAAATGTTAAACTTTAATCTAACAAAACCGACGAAACCCTAAGGGTGGTGGCCACTATGCATAGGAGGAAGAGAAGAAGGGAGGCGGCCAGGGGTACTGGTCACACATGAATAGTACTACATGAATAGTACCAAACCCTAGGGTTACAAGGCCCATGGGCCCAAGTGGAGGTGGCGCAGCACCCTTCTGTCTCAAGCTCAGAAACATCGCTAGACTGTTTTGGAGATTACGGGAGCTCGGAAGGAATTTGAAGGTGGGGCCAGATCCATTGGAAAGAGGATGAGATAAGCTATCAATCAAGTACTCGTGGACCTCAAACAGAGTCCGTATGTGAATGTTATGCTCGTTTGAAGTCAAGGCTGTCTTTAGAGGCCGAATTGGATTCCAGAAGATGTCCAACTTGAACTCTTGCTCGTCTTGGACCAAAAGTGACGTGGTGCTTCTCAAATATATATTTTCATCATTAGGTAGTATCATATAGTTCTTATAATATAAAGACACTCCTAAAAACGAGCTCACCTGATAATTTAAGTGAAGCATACGAGCTCTTGTAATTGGAACAACAAGCATAACAAATATGGTTGTATCCATAGAGGTCATGTCCTCATCATCCTCCCCTTCTTGAACACAAAGCCATCCTCAGCTTTTGTTAAGCTGAAAATAGGGTAACAAAGAAGCCCAGGTGTATGCATGGTATATGTATATGTCATCCGTTTTAACGGTTTTTGTTGTTGCACAATTAATGTTATAAAACAGCAGCGATAAAAAAACTCATTATATTATCACCCCAAGAATAATTATATATGTTAATGAACAAAACAAAATTTCTCACATAATAATTATTGCAACTAGTTTTGCAAATGTAAGTGAAGTATTTATGCAATTCAAATATCTGAAGTTGTAAACTTGCAGTGGTAGCACATACGGGCAAATCTACAACCTTTGGAATCAAACAAAGTTCATCCATATAATCAGATTTCAATCGAGCAATAGCAAATTCATCTAGCAAGGGTGAAAACATTTGTAAGTTCTTCCATATATCAACATAATTATGCAGATTGTCAATACTAGATGGTGCATTAAGAGATGAAGACATAGACATTGGATGATTACTAAATTTTATTTTCCTCTTATAGTGAAGAGGATTTAGCACACAAGAATTGTTGTTTAAAATAGCAAGCTTCAATTCATCCATGTGATCACAAGTTATGCATATTTGATAAACAAGAAATTAATTGTCTACACTATAATCTCCAATCAAATTAAACTTATACCCAGGGGTGTAGACACTAGACAAGGATTTTGAATATGCGATTTTAGAATGTTTCTCCATAGCATGTGATAATTTCATAGGTAAATCCAACATAAGGTAATATAAAGAATCAGCAGGAGAAATTCTAGTAAAAAATTCATTGTCTAACCAATTCCACATGATCATTAGATGTGATTAACTCATCACAGGAAACACTCAAAACAATAGGAAATTCAATTATTTTATCACATGATGCACTCAGGTCCGCATGTAAATCAACAATTTTATCACATGGTGCACTCAAATCAACGTAGTCTGAATTCTCTACTTGAAACATGTGCATATCAAAATTAATTTCCACTAATTTTTACTCTAAAATAGCATGAACAGTGGACAATTGTAGTTCTTCACAAGTATATACTCACCTTGAATGATGATAGCACCATGATCTTTACCTTTTTGGCTCTCCTCAGATGATGTAGGTGCATCCATCTCATCATTTTCCTCATCAACCAATGGAGTCAGTGGCTCAATCAGCTCATTCTCCTCTTCAGCATAGTTCTCAACTTCCTGCAAGTTGTTAGTCATAGAAAAAGACACAAACACAGGTTTGTTCTCATGTTTCCTATCATCAAGCATTCTCAATTTCTCCTCAATCTGACTTTCAACCTTACAAGCAAGTATAAACAAAGGGAGAGAACCATATTCTTTGTGAACAAGAAGGTCCTGAATTGGTTGATTAAGCCCACTTAAGAATCTATTCTCCGTAGCTTCAACATGTTTCTCTAAGCCATAATGCAACAAACGAGTTTTTAATTCATGATAGTATTCCCGTACAGTTCTATGACCTTGTTTGAAACGTTGTAATCTAGCTAACAAATAATCAACATGATATTTAGGAACAAATTCATCTCTTAAAAGTTTCTTTAATACATACCAAGTTTGAGGCACTCTTCCATGTCTACGTAAATACTTCCACCAAAGTATTTCATCCTCAATAAAAACACTAGTGGAAGCTCTAATATTTTGCCTATCAGACCATTCATAATATTCAAATTCTTTGTCTAAATCTATCTCCTAGTCAACATAGGCACCAGGATCAAATTTACCAGCAAATGATGGCAATGTGAGTTTAGTTTTACCAAACGTACTATCATGATCATATACCTCCTGTGGTGGACAATCTCGTCTCAAGCTTACATCTTCCTCGCAGACTTTCTTGTGCTCTCGTTCAATGGCTCGAAGAATACGTGGATCTATCTCGTAATCATCTCATGATCCTGCCATAGTTAGTAGAAAATAAAGAAATAAATCACAAGTATATGTTCCTATCAACTACTAGGATCTGGAGGCTCAATGTCGCTCACACTAAAGCTAATACCAAGTTCTTACCAAATCTTACTAAGCAAATAGGAAGTGACCGACAACTCGTGTTGGTGCTAAACGATCTTCGAAGATTGACAAAGCGATTACAAGCAACTGGTACTAGTACAATGGTAGTAGGTGGAGCTAGGATAGGCCTCAATATGGTAGCAAGGATTAGCAACAATCAAATCAGTAATGCAGGTTGAAAAATTATTCAAAATACTAGTCAACGTTGCTGGTCCTAGCCTAGAAAAATGTAGCTAATCAAAGCCTATGAAGAGAAGTGTATGAACGTACACGCAAAGATCAATATGACTTGATGTAAGCAAAGAAAATAATCACACCAAGTGCTAGGAGAGACGCTAGCCAACTACTCAAACTTCTTTGTAGGGGTACAAGATTGTTCACATGATATAGAGCACAAAAATCAGTATAACGTGCAATGTAAACAGTCCTCTAGTTTAAGCAGTAAACAACATCTAGTCTCAAAAGATGAAAAAGAAAAGTTTTATATGACTTATATATGCTCTTTCGAAAGGTTTCGATGAGATCTACAACTTTGCAGTTGAGGCGAACCCTAAATTCCAAAGGGAACACCGAAAGAAACGGCAAAAACAGAAATAAAAAACTTGCGACGCGAATTCGGGGCCAAAGATGGCCGATTTTAGGGCCCCTAGAGGGTGACTAGCTTTAGCCAGTCGGCATTTTTGTTTGCGTCTCGTCGTTAGCTTTGAAACGAGCATAATAATGTCGAAAACAGACACCAGATGCGAAGTTATATCCGTTTTACTGTAGGTCTCTCGGAAACAGAATCCTACATGGACTCGAAACCGTTTCGGTTTCAAATTTGAAACTGCTATATCATTCAAACTCGTGGGCCAAACTTGCTGAAATTTTTTGTGGAAGCTTGTGGTTACATGTAGAAGGTCTCTACCAATTTTCACTGGTTTTAGCAAAAGTTTGTCATGATTTTCTTTTCGGGAAGGTGGACACTTTCTGTTTTTTAGTCTTCCCTTTTTTCTCTCTTTTTCCTCTCTTTTTTTCTTCTGTTTTCCCGTCTTGAACAACCGAAACCAACTGATTAGGTTTTTCCCTTTGTATTCTTACTCCTTTCCGAAACTTTAAAACAGCAGCAGATATTGTAGTATGCCGCGGCAGGGAAAATGTTTGCCGCGGCAGGAGTGGCAGTAGCGGTAGGAAGGATTGGTGGCCGCAGCAGCAAGTTGGCAACGGTGGTAGGGGATGATGTTGCCACAACAGCGCAAGGCAGGGGCGGCAGGCAATGTGGTTGTCCCGGCAAGAAAAAGACAGCGGCGACACCTTGGTTTGCCACGGTAGGAGATGTGGCAGCGGTGGCAAGCGTGTGGTTGCCGCAGCAGGAGAAGCAACACCAGCGGCAGGCGATGTGGTTGCCGCGACAAGCAAAAGACAGTGGCGCAAGCATTGTGGTGCAAGCGGTGGCACCTTGGTTTGCCGTGGCAGGAGATGTGGCAGCGGTGGCAGGCGATCGGATGCCGTGACACTGGTGGCAGGTGTTTTTGTGTGCCACGGCAGCGAGTGGTAGTGGCGGTAGGGAGCGGCAGCGGTGGCCGAAAGCTTGTGGTTGCCACGACAGTGATGGCAGGCTATTTTGGGTGCTGCGTCAGAGAGCGGCAGCGGTGGCCGGAAGCTTGTGGTTGCTGTGGCAGCGATGGCAGGACATTTATGGTGCCATGGTAGGGAAGCAGCAGCAATAAGATGGAGTTGTCGTGGCAGCGATGGCAGGACGTTTTTTGGTGCCACGGCAGCCAGCGGCAGGAGGTGGTGGATGCTGAGGCAGGGAGTGGCAGCGGCGGTAGAGATTGTGGTTGCCGCGTTAGAAATGGCAGGCGGTTTTGATTGCCGTGGTAGAGATGGCAGGCGGTTTTGGTTGCTACGGCAGTGAGAGGCAGGATATTGTTTGGCGCGAAGTTGGACACAATGATGAAGCTACGCATAGGAACACGAAGATCAAGATGCAAACTAGACAAAGATAAACTAGACAAAACTAGAACAAGAAATCAGCAACTAACACGACGATGCAACCAAAAATTCAACAATGCAAATTACTAACTAGAAAAATTGCAGGCTCAGATTGGTCTGGAATTTTTTGTGGCTTTTGTGGACTGTAGGTAAAAGAAAAAAAATCTCAACGATGGATGAAAGCTCTGATACCACCTAATACGACAATGGGTGTCCCGATCTTTCGGTGAGATGGATAACTCGAATGGCTGGAGACGACTCTCACAATTCAGCTACCAATCGCACACGACCAAGATTGTTATCGACCTTACTAGAAGCACGATCGACCTGACCACGAAGGTCTATTTTTGCATGCAATCGAAGAACACGCAAGAACAAGATAAATAAAAAATCTGCAATAACAAATAGGAAAAGTTTCGTATTGAAAAGTGGGGGTCCGAAGAACAATGTCGTTGTTGTTCTCGTCGAACAAGAGGACAAAGTATAAAGTAGTTGACGAGGATCTGATAATCCTCATTTTATTTTTCCCTAATCATGTAATGTGACGTCATATGGTATACCCCTTAATGTTATAAGAGAGGACTAAGTTAGGTGGTCGTAAGCTCTTCTACGATCACCCCCATAGTCGTAAGTATTTCTACGACTACCACGTAATCGTAAGTTCTCCTACGATTACGTCCGGTCGTAAGTCTTTCTACGACCAATATCCAGTCGTAAGCTTTTTCCTACGACGACCCCCTAGTCGTGAGTCCTGCTACGACCAGCCCTGCTACGACTTCTTCACAGTTAACTAGGTCCACTTGCCAGTAGGACCTATTTACTGTGAAGATTTGAGCAATCAAGATACGTAGTTATATCTGAAATAATTACAGATAATTCTCCATTATCTCTGATTGGTAACCGTTAGACAGTGTGGGCCTACAACATAGTATAAATAGGTGTCTCTTGGAGATAATGAGAGAGGCTTTTTTGAGAGACAGTCAGTAGCAGTATTAGCGTAAGCCTTTTCACTGATTGTAATCAGGATACCCAATATAATACACACAGGAGTAGGGGTGTTATTCTCAATGGAGAAGGCCTGAACCTGTATAAAAATTCCCGTGTCTCCTTTGTTTGCGTGATCAATTGTGGAGACCCCCCGAATCAAATAATCTTTACGTATGATCAGTTCTAAAACACCGACAGTTGGCGCCGACCATGGGGATCTTCGGGTAATTCCTTGTCAACAGTTCTTTCTTTTCTCTTTGATGCTACCATGGTAGGAGAATAGAACGAGGAGAATTGGTTCGACTTGGCCGATTACGCAGACATCGACATAGATGCCGGCTTCGACTACGAGCCGAGTATCGAATCATTTGACGGTATTGCCGCATTTGGAGATCTTCTATCAGATCTGGGAGATTGCATCACCGCCGGAGTTCAGGAGGGATCCTTATCCCCCACAACAATACGCCCAGCTGAGGAACCAGCTTCCTCAGGGGCAAGGGTCAACACGACCACCAACAGGGTTGCCCCAGGACAGATTCGCAACACGACGAGAGTCTTTCCTCCAAGTGTTCGAGTCCCTCTAAGGCAGTACGACTTGGCGAGACAGGTTCTGGAAGCCATCATTTCAGAGCTCCATCGACATCTAATGGTCATCTTTCTCCGGATAATTCCGCAGAGAAGAGGATCGAGCACGCTGTTCCTCCAAGTCCAACCATCCTGTCGCACGACACACCTGCAAACGGAGACGGTTATAACCCGGAGTTCCCCTACCTAGAGGGGTTTACTCCAAGTCGCCAGATGGTGTCACTCGACTACTCTTCAAGCGAGGAGGCCTCGAGTGCAAGTGGAGGGTCATCCACGGGAGGTCTTCGTCATTCCCCCTGATAAGAATCATTCTCCCAGAGGAAGGATTGACGATGCTCCCCGAGGGCACACTCTACACCCCCTTGTGGAAATGGCAAGGACACCACCACTGGCGAACGAGACGAACACTTTAATGAACGTGCGGGACATCCTCAACATTCTCGCACTCCATTAAAACCAACTCAGGGGTCTGATATAGGCCATTCTGAGACAACCCGACGAAGAAAAATAGCAGCTCAGAAAAGTGTCCCTAAGCGTGCTTATTTCCAGTCGGAGGAAGGTCAAGAGCTCCAGCACATCAACAACTTGCTGCAAAATCCGACCCAAGAGCTCGCTCGAGCGCCGGGGTACGATCGCTTCGCAGAAGAGATCGCACAAAGGCTTCGCAGCACGATGGCAAAACTCGAGCGTCCTCATCAACAACAACCAGGGAGTCGTAGCAGTACAACTCCATCTTTTGCTAGCCATTCGGATAACTCGTCGCACGGGAGACGACATGACCCTCGCTCACGTCGTTCTCTCGATCCGAGGAAGACTCGATGGACATCTAGAGACCAACCAACTCCTAGGAGAGGTGATCTCTCACCACTTCAGGAGCGTAATGTACGGCGGCAAGCGAAATACGAGGAGTATTTCCCTCGTAAAGCTGGGGCTTATCATAGGTCCAGCGTACCTGTGGCTGGGTATCGTCGAGTACGATCACCTGGTGACGTTAACCCTTCTTTTTTACAAATAAGGAGGCAAGAAATTATCTCTGGATGTCGGGCGTTTTCACCCGATCTTCGAGAAGTTCGCTGGCCGCCTCGTTTTCAACCAGCGAACATGGAAAAATTCGATGGAACCCAAAATCCCATCTAATTCCTCCAGATCTACACTATAGCTATTCGAGCAGTAGGAGGAGGAGAGCACGTCATGGCAAATTACCTTCCGACTATACTCGAACGATCGGCTCGATCATGGCTTTTAAACCAACCATTCGAATCGATCTACTCGTGGCAGCACCTCTGCGACCTTTTACTGGTGAACTTTCCAGGCACCTACAACCGCCCTGGAAAGGAGGATGACCTGCACCGGATAAGACAGAACGATCATGAAATTCTACGTCAATTCATCAGGCACTTCATTCAGGTTCGAAATTCTATTCCCGAAGTTTCTGACTCATCTGTGATCAGGGCTTTCAAGCAGGGAGTCTGCAGCAGAAGAATAAGAGAGGACATCGCTTTACATCCTCCTGCCACCGTCGCCGAACTCTTCGAGATGACCGATAGATACGCGACTGCTGCTGAAGCAGTCGAGTGGAACAACACTATCGATCGTGAAGATAATATCCCTCAAGAGGCAGGCGAAAGTGGTAAGAAAAAGGATAAAAAGGCTAGGAAGTCCAAGAACAAGGCCAAGAGACACAAATCTCTTGCCGCCGGTTCTAAGGAGGTCCTGGCCGTAAGCGACAAGGAGCCGCGCAACCCCAAGCAGAATCCCGATCGAGGTAAAGGTAGGCCAGACAAGTGGACAAAAGGTGTCAGATGACGAAGAGGAGATGCCGTTCTAGGATCCGCAACACATCATCGATCACATCTATAGAGGATCATCGGCATATGAGTCACGGAGACAGCTTAAAGCTGTCGAGCGCGAGGTTAACACAATCGACTCACCTCTCATCAATAAATTACCAAAGTGGTCGGGAGTCGCCATTACTTTTGAGAAAGGTGACTGCCCGATCTCTTCGACTAGACCAAGTCGGTTCCCGATCGTTGTCGAACCCACCATCAACAATTGTCGAGTAAATCGAGTTTTAGTTGATGGTGGAAGCTTGTTAAACATACTATTTACGAGTACCCTGGACGAGATGCAGGTATCCAGGACAAAGGTAAGGCCGGTACGATATTCATTTCATGGAATCGTACCGGGGTCTTCGGCCAAACCGATTGGCCAAGTTTCTCTTCCTTTAACGTTTGGCTCACCAAGCAATTTCAGGACAGAGAAGATCTCCTTTGATGTGGTCGATTTCGATACGGCATATAATACCATACTCGGACGACCTACTTTGGCAAAATTCTTAATAGCTACTCATTATGGGTATCAATGTCTTAAGATGCCAGGTCCCAAAGGAGTAATCACAATATATTGTGACAAGAAGATGGCGCACTCTTGCGACCGTCGTTCCCATGAAATGGTTGGACAACTACCAACTCAAGATGAAAGTCAGCCTTCGACTAGCAAGTCGAAGCCTAAAGCTGCACCAAAGCCGAACGACCAGGTCAAAGAGGTTCCTCTGGACGCGGAGGAGCCCTCGAAGACTGTTCGCATAGGGGATTCTTCCGACCCCAAATAGGAAGACACCCTCATCACTTTCCTCTGAGCAAACACAGATGTCTTCGCGTGGCAAGCATCCAACATGCCCGGAGTCCCAGGAAGTGATCGAGCACAGGCTAGCCTTATGGCATGATAAATTACCTGTAAAACAGAAGTTACGAAGATTTTCCCCTGATCGACGAGATGCTATTAGGTCAAAATTGGACAAGTTGCTTAAAGCAGGCTTCATAAGAGAAGTCAACCACCCAGAATGGTTGGCCAACCCTGTAATGGTTAGAAAGTCGAACGGCAAATGGCGTATGTGCGTAGACTTTACTGATCTTAGTAAAGCTTGTCCAAAAGATGATTTCCCTTTACCTTGCGTCGATCAGCTGGTTGACTCTACTGCAGGATGTGAGATGTTGAGTTTTCTAGATGCATACTCTGGTTACCACCAGATCAATATGTATCGAGAAGATGAAGAGAAGACCGCATTTATTACACCGTTTGGAATATTTTGCTCTGTCAAAATGCCATTCGGTTTAAAAAATGCTGGGGCTTCTTTTCAGTGTTTGATGCAAACGACTTTTGCTCCTCAACTAGGCTGAAACTTGGAGGCCTACGTTGATGATCTAGTCGTAAAAAGCAGCAAACGGCTCAATCACATCACAGACTTGTAGGAAACTTTCGACAACATCAGAAAATACCACTTGAAGCTTAATCCCGAGAAGTGTGTGTTTGGGGTCTCTTTAGGAAAATTACTCGGATTCTTGGTCTCTGCACGAGGAATCGAAGCAAATCCTAAAAAGATAAAAGCCATCACTCAGATGCACCCCCCCGACCACGAAAAAAGAAGTCCAGAAACTCACAGGATGCATGGCGGCATTAAGTCATTTCATCGCACGTCTGGGAGAGAAAGGACTGCCTTTCTTCAAACTTCTAAGGAAACATGAGGGCTTCGATTGGTCGGAAGAGGCTAACATAGCCTTTGAGGAAGTCAAGAGGTATCTTACGAGTGCTACTGTTCTGGTTTCCCCAAAACCAGGAGAGACACTCTTAATTTATCTAGCTGCCACGCCACAGGCAGTGAGCGCAGTACTGGTCGTAGAACGTGAGAACGTACAACGACCAATTTACTACATTAGCAAAGTTTTAAACGGACCTAAGGAGCGTTACCCTCAGTTTATATGCCCTCCTCATGTCTTCGAGGAAACTGCGGTATTATTTTCAGGCGCACAAACTAGCTGTGCCGTCTGAGTTTCCCTTAGGAGCGATCCTCCAAAATAGGAAAACAGCTGGACGCATGGCAAAATGGTCAGTCGAAGTTGGGGAGTTCGACATCCATTTCGTGTCCCGAATGGCCATTAAATCCCAGATCTTTGTAGACTTTGTTGCCGAATGGATAAATCCTGAACCTGTTCAGGATCCCCAGTATGATTCCCACGACCAGTGGATGATGTACTTTGACGGGTCACGTACGATAAGTGGCTCGGGGACTGGGGTGGTCCTGGAATCTCCTACTGGAGAGACCTTAAAGTATTCCATACAATTAAACTTTTAGGCCACTAATAACGTGGCAGAATACGAAGGTTTGCTAGGTGGCATACGAGCCACAAAAGCGCTCTCGATTCGACGACTACTCGTGAGAGGAGACTCTCAACTAGTTGTGAATCAAGTCGGAAAAGAGTACCAGTGCTCTAATCCAACTATGTCCCGGTACTTATCGGAAGTTCGAAAGTTAGAAAAGCACTTTTTGGGCATTGAGGTACAATTTATCCCTCGAAAGGATAATTTCCTCGCAAATCCAACCGCTCGCCCGCTTCCTCCCGATCCTCGCACCAAAGGGGTTTTTCTCGAGCAACTTAAGTCGTCTCTAGTTGAAGAACTAGAGACACCTCCTATAGAAACAGCCTCTCTAGAGTACGAAGATACCTGGATGACACCCATCTACAAGTATCTTCAGATGGGTTCCGTACCTGACGACGATCTCGAAGCAGTTCGACTACCCCGAAAGGCCAAAATGTATACTTTGGTTGAAGGTGTTCTTTATAAAAGAGGAACTCAAGGGGTACTCATGCGATGTATTTTGCAGAGCGAAGATTAAAACTCCTTCACGACATACACGGAGGCATCTGTGGAACTCATGCTTCTTACAGAACTCTGGTCGGTAAAGCCTTTTGATAAGGTTTTTATTGGCCAACGGCCCTACGATGCCAAGGAGTTGATCAAAAAGTGTGTACAGTGCTAGTTTCATAGCAGGCAAATACACCAACCAGCTCAGGCATTACAAACAATTCCTCTATCTTGGCCTTTTGTGACCTGGGGTCTTGATATCCTAGGACCGTTACCTAGAGCTCCAGGTGGATTCGAATTCCTTTTTGTGGCTATTGAGACATTCACAAAATGGATAGAAGCTGAGCCTGTAACTGGGATAACAACGGAAGCAGCAAAACGGTTCATGATGAGATGTGTGATAACTCGATTTGGAGTACCAAGTCGAATCATCACAGACAATGGCAAACAATTTTCGAGTTCAAAATTTCAGGAATTTTGTGACGAGTTGGGAACTCGTTTATGTTACGCTTCTGTTGCCTACCCCCAAAGCAACGGGGTGGTCGAAAGGGCGAATGGCCAGGTAATGAAGGGAATCAAGACCCGAGTCTTCGATCAGCTTGTCAAACGCTCGGGGGCTTGGGTACAAGAATTACCTTCTGTATTATGGGCAATTCGTACGACAGTTAGCCGAGCTAAAGGAGAAACACCTTTCTTTCTAGTCTTTGGCGCAGAGGCCATGCTTCTACTAGAACTAAAGATCAGGTCAGCAAGAGTCAAAAAATTTAACGACTCCATCCAAGAACAACTTCGAGCAGACGACATTAACCCGCTTGAGGAAAAAAGGGACCAGGCCTTAATCCGATCAGCAGTATACCAACAAGCCCTGCGCAGATAGTACGATCGTAAGGTCCAACCTCGCAACCTTGTTGTAGGTGACTTGGTATTGATGAATCACGGTGTCCCGATCTTCCGATAGGTTCGATTGGTTTCGTCGTGAGGACGTTGACGCTTTGAGGTTTTCGACCAGCAGATCGTCACCTCGCAATTCGCTACACCCGCACGACTGTCGTTATCAACCACGCTCGCACGCGATCGACCTTACCACGAGGGTTGTTGTTCCTGCAAGCAATCGAAGCAACTCACAAGAACAAGGAAAATGCAATCTGAATTGTATTGCGAATATGAATGAAGTTCACAATGTGGGGTTCCTCAAACCGATAAACGGTGAAACTGCAAAGTGGCAGAATAATCTAAGAAAAACCCAACCCTAAACTGTGGCGGCTGCTGTATATATATAGGGGGGGTAACGTGAGGGGGTTGACCTAGGGTTGTGCGACCATGGGGAGAGGCGTACACAACCTAGACATTGACCCCGACACGTTACAAGGCCCTATTAGGCCCAAACGGTGTCGCAAAGACCTAATGACTGGTCGTAGAGCGTGAGACCTAGTCGTAGCGCTGACTGGTCTGGTCGTAGTGCTGGCGAACCTTGTCGAGGAGCTTGAGATGTGGTCGTAGCGCTGGCTGGTCTGGTCGTAGCGCTGGCGAACCTAGTCGAGGATCTTGAGACTTGGTCGTAGCGCTGGCAGGACTGGTCGTAGGGCTTGTAGACCGGTCGAGACCTTGGGGATCCATCGCCGATCGGTGCAGTCGTAGTGCCGCGAACCTTGTTTAGGAGCTTGAGATGTGGTCGTGCGCTGGTGGTGCGTCGTAGCGCCGCGAACCTAGTCGAGGATCTTGAGACTTGGTCGTAGCGCCGCGGGATCGGTCGTAGGGCTTGTAGACTGGTCGAGACCTTGGGGATCCATTATTCCTAAGTAACAACAGATCACAATTATTAGGTAGTATACCATTCGCATAGATAAATTATTAGCACCTAGAAACGAGCTCACCTCATAATTTAAGTGACGTGCACGAGCTCTTGTCATAGGGCCTTGTAGTTTCGCAACCGATCCGTAGGATTTTGTGTAGTGTGTGTATCCAAAGGAGTGATGTCCTCATCATCCTCCCTCTTGAATTGGAGTCGTCCTCGACTCAAACTCATCCGCTTCTCCCACGTATGGCTTCAAATCTGAAATGTTAAATGTGGGGCTAACCCCAAAATCTACAGTAGCTCCAATTGATAGGCATTGTCATTTATCTTCTTAATTATCTTAAATGGTCCATCACTCTAGGCATCAATTTTGATTTTCTTAACTCGAAACCTGTCTTTCCTCAAATGCACCCAAACTAAATCACCATGTGCAAATTTTATTTCTTTCCTACCTTTACTTCCAAAGAACCCTATACTTTTGGTCATACGCTCTATATTTTCTTTAGTTGTTTCATGCAACTTAAGAACAAATTCAAGACGCTTCTTAGCATCTAAATTAATGTGTTCAGAGGTAGGCAAAGGTAGTAAATCAATAGAGCACGGGGTTAAAACCATACACTACCCAAACGGACTTACCTTGGTGGTGGAGTGTACCGACCTATTGTAAGCAAACTCAATGTGCGGTAAACACTCTTCCCACATCTTGAAATTCTTCTTTAAAACAGCCCGCAACATGGTGGATAACGTGCGGTTGACAACCTCTGTTTGTCCATCAGTTTGGGGATGGCACGTAGTAGAAAACAGCAGCTTTGTCCCCAATTTGTTCCAAAGTGATCTCCAAAAGTGCCTCAAAAATTTTGTGTCATGATCCGAGACAATAGTATTGGGCACTCCATGTAAGCGAATGATTTCTTGAAAAAATAAATCAGCTATGTTTGTAGCATCATCGCTCTTGTGACAAGGTATAAAATGTGCTATTTTAGAAAATCGATCCACTACTACAAATATACTGTCTCTCCCCCTCTTAGTCCTTGGCAATCCTAAAACAAAATCCATAGAAATATCCTCCCAAGGGGCGCTAGGAATAGGGAGAGGCATATAAAGTCCATGTGGATTGAGACGGGACTTAGCTTTGTTGCATGTAGTGCAGCGAGCCACGTAGCACTCAACATCGTGCCTCATCTTTGGCCAAAAGAAGTGGGCGGCCAGCACATCTTCTGTCTTCTTTGCTCCAAAATGCACCATCAAACCTCCTCCATGCGCCTCCTGCAACAACAAAAGACGAACGGAGCTAGCTGGAATGCATAGCTTGTTAGCACGATAGATCAAATCATCAATTATCACATATTTATTCCATATTCTCCCTCCTTTACAAAGCTCAAGCACTTCTTTAAAGTCCAAATCAGTAGCATATAACTCCTTAATGGCCTCTAAACCAAAAATCTTATGGTCAAGTTGAGATAATATGGTATAACGTCTAGAAAGCGCATCAGCAATTACATTGTCCTTACCTTTCTTATGCTTTATGACATATGGAAACGACTCAATAAATTCTACCCATTTAGCATGTCGTTTATTTAGATTAGCTTGGCTTCTAATATGTTTTAGCGATTCATGATCTGAATGTATAACAAATTCTTTGGGCCATAGATAATGTTGCCAAGTTTGAAGCACACGAACTAAAGCATACAGTTCTTTGTCATAGGTAGAATAATTCGGACTAGGCCCATTTAGTTTCTCACTGAAATATGCAACTGGTTTACCTTCTTGAATCAATACACCACCTATCCCAATCCCTCTAGCATCACATTCAACCTCAAAAGTCTTACCAAAATCAGGGAGTTGGAGTAGGGGTGCTTGGGTGAGCTTCTCTTTCAATAAGTGGAATGCCTTCTCTTGCGCAGGTCCCCATTGGAATGGCACTCCTTTCTTTGTCAATTCATTCAATGGTGCAGCAATGGTGCTGAAATCCCGCACAAAACGTCGATAGAATCCAGCAAGTCCATGGAAGCTCCGCACCTGTGACACAGTATTGGGCGTCGGCCAGCTTTGGATGGCTGCAGTCTTTGCCCCATCCACCTCAATTCCCTGTGGTGTCACAACATAACCAAGAAACGCAACTCGATCGGTGCAAAAGGTGCACTTCTCAAGGTTACCAAACAAACGTGCATCTCTCAAGGCATTAAAAACAGCACGTATATGATTCAAGTGTAGCTCATGTGACTTGCTATAAATCAAGATATCATCAAAATAAACCACCACAAATTTCCCAATGAAAAGACGTAAAACCTCGTTCATTAATCACATGAAGGTACTAGGTGCATTAGTTAGACCAAAAGGCATCACTAACCATTCATATAGTCCGAACTTAGTTTTAAAAGCAGTTTTCCATTCATCTCCCAGTTTCATTCTAATCTGGTGGTAGCCACTTCGCAAGTCAATCTTTGTGAAAATAATAGCGCCACTCAACTCATCAAGCATGTCGTATAGCCTAGGAAAAGGATGACGATACCTTATGGTAATATTATTAATGGCTCTACAATCAATACGCCAAGTTCCATCTTTCTTAGGAACCAAAAGAACAGGAACAACACAAGGACTAAGGCTTTCTCTTACGTACCCACGGTCCAAAAGATCTTGGACTTGTCGCTGAATTTCCTTAGTCTCCTCTGGATTGGTCCTATATGCAGCACGGTTTGGCAAAGTCGCTCCCGGAATCAAATCAATTTGATGCTCTATCCCTCGAATTGGGGGCAACCCCGGGTATATCAGTGAAATACATCCACATACTCCCGCAAAGATTAGCAACAGCAGGGGCAAAGAGCTAGATATATCTTCAAGTGAAAATAAAGCATCTTTGCATATCAAAGCATAGCATAGCAGCTCATTATCACAAATTTCAGCAAGCTCAGATTTAGTGGCAATCATGACACACCCTTTCAATTTAATTCCCTCGGCCTTGGAACTAGGCGCCACTTTCTCCTTTTTAGGTGGGTAAACATGTTTCGCTACTTGCTGATTTTCAGAATTATGTTCATTGGTGTTTCTTTCATTGCTAGCACGCTCTACTTCATCTTTCACAATTTCAAAGAGTGTCAAAGGCAACAACTTAATCTTCTTACCCCTATGTGAGAATGAGTAGGTATTAGCTCTACCATGGTGCAAAACATCATTATCATATATCCAAGGCCTACTGAGCAACAACGAGCATGCTTGCATAGGCACTACATCAAAGTCGGTACTATCTTTGTAATTACCAGCTGAAAATTGTACTCTCACAACTTTGTTTACCTTTAACTTACCACACGAATTGAACCATTGGATGTAGTAGGGACGTGGGTGTGGTTGTGTGGTCAAACCAAGCTTCTCAACCATCTCGGAGCTTGCAAGGTTGTTGCAACTCCATCAATGATGACTCTCTGAGCTCTCTCCTTCACGAGGAACTGGATTGGAACAAGTTGTGCCGCTGATTTTGCTCCGCTCTCTCCGGTTGTGCGCTCGGACTCGGCTGCGCAACAAGGCTCACATGAGTCCTCGTGTCAACAGCAGACTACTTGTTCTTCCACATCATCGGCATCTTTATCTGTCTCATCTCCTCCACCGCAATGTTAGCCGCAAGCATATACTCATCCTCAATATCACTAGCACTTACATAACCTCCGTCTTGGTGGCAAGGTAGGCTCACGACTTGGCGATCCCTCATGACATGGCCCATTCCCTTGCAACGATGGTAAATAATCCCGATCGTCGACGACTGTGGAAGAAACCAAGAAGAACTCTTGGTGGAGCCTACACACCGATGAGATTTGTTTACCTTGGGTGCATGTGTTGGTGTCGGAGGTCTTCTTGAACGCCCTACTCGAGGAGGGCGCAGATCGCGTGAGTGAAGGTTGGACTGTTTTAACGTGCCCGATGTTGATCGTGGTGTAGACGTGCTTCCAAAATGGTTCATTGGCCTCTGTTTGTTGACCCCGCAATTCTTTTCGCCAAACAAGCAAGGTGGAACAATCTAGGAACACTATCATATTCTTTGTAGTCAACTATGTCACGAATTTCACGTATTAGTCCTCCATAAAAACGTGCCATAGCAGCCTCTTCATCCTCAATAATATCACAACGCAACATACTAATTTGTAGCTCCCGATAATATTCTTCTCTGAGATCTATTGCCTTGGTTTAAGCGCTGCAATTTCTTACGCAAGTCCCTTTAAAAGAGGGTGGAATAAATCATTACGCATAGCAACCTTTAAAGCATCCTGTAGTAGGCGCTAATCCATCATTGCATACTCTACTCCACCAAATGATGGCAAAATTTTTAAATTCACTTGTAGCTTGCCTAACTCTATGCACTTCGGGAACTAAGTGAGCATTAAATTTCTGTTCTACCGTCATCTCCCAATCTAAATATACTTCACATCATAAGCACCCGCAAAAGATGGAATAGTGAACTTGACTTTAGCATATGGATCATCATTATCACGTGCATTATGTTGCGGAAAGTTATTACCTCTCATACCTTGACGGTTGAAGTTCAATCGGTTCCGTTGTCGTGCATCAAGGGCATCGCGTTGCGCATCTCATTATCGTTGTTTCGATCTCATGGTCGTGGACTGCACCTTGAGGATCCACACGACCATTGTTCGCGGTTGGTTGGCCATACCATCAATACGTGCATTGAGTGTTGCAATGCTAGCATTGAGTGTTGTAGTGTAGCATTTGTCTCTGCAAACTTCCTTTCGATGTCATCATTAATAGCATGACGGTGCTCATCCAACACCCTTGTAAGCTCTTCCCTCACAACACAATCTTATGCATTCAATTCCTCACCGCCATTGTTAGTAGGAGACAAAAGACAACACAAATGTATTATCCCTACCAACTACTAGGTGGTGGAAGGTGGAATCACACACTCTCAAGCGCCTTACCAAGCTCTTATGAATTTCTTACCAAATTGCAGGTGGTGGTCCGATCGGAGAGGGTGGGATGTATGACTCACGCGGAGACGAATGCGAGGATCCAAATCGAGGGCCAAAAGCACGTGGAGCTCGGACAGCAATGTTTAGTAGCAAGGAGCAGCAATAATGAAATCAGATTAGCAATGTTAAATCAAAGTCCACAGACTCGCCACAGCTTGTTGGTCCAAACGTGCTCCCAAGACTAGCTCAAGCAAGCCAAAGATAGGGTAGATACAAGCTCAAAAGAACAAAGTTGCAAAGCAACCGTTATCTCGGTGGGTGGTCGTGGAGCTCTGGTGGGTTGTCGTAGACCAACTGAGGGTGGTCGTGAGCCAAATGAGGTGGTCTCTTTTTTTTTTTTGATTCTTTCTTCTTCTTCTTTTTTTTTTTGACTGACGAAACCCAACCTAGGATTCCTCTTTTTTTTATCTAGCTGCCACACCACAGGCAGTGAGCGCAGTACTGGTCGTAGAACGTGAGAACGTACAACGACCAGTTTACTACAGTAGCAAAGTTTTAAACGGACCTAAGGAGCGTTACCCTCAGTTTATATGCCCTCCTCATGTCTTCGAGGAAACTGCGGTATTATTTTCAGGCGCACAAACTAGCTGTGCCGTCTAAGTTTCCCTTAGGAGCGATCCTCCAAAATAGGAAAACAGCGGGACACATGGCAAAATGGTCAGTCGAACTTGGGGAGTTCGACATCCATTTCGTGTCCCGAATGGCCATTAAATCCCAGATCTTGGTAGACTTTGTTGCCAAATGGATAAATCCTAAACCTGTTCAGGATCCCCAGTATGATTCCCACGACCAGTGGACGATGTACTTTGACGGGTCACTTACGATAAGTGGCTCGGGGACTGGGGTGGTCCTGGAATCTCCTACTGGAGAGACCTTAAAGTATTCTATACAATTAAACTTTTAGGCCACTAATAACGTGGCAGAATACGAAGGTTTGCTAGCTGGCATACGAGCCGCAAAAGCGCTCTCGATTCGACGACTACTCGTGAGAGGAGACTCTCAACTAGTTGTGAATCAAGTCGGAAAAGAGTACCAGTGCTCTAATCCAACTATGCCCCGGTACTTATCGGAAGTTCGAAAGTTAGAAAAGCACTTTTTGGGCTTTGAGGTACAATTTATCCCTCGAAAGGATAATTTCCTCGCAGTCCAACTGGCTCGTCTGGCTTCCTCCCGATCCTCAGTACCAAAAGGGGTTTTTCTGGAGCAACTTCAGAAGCCGTCTCTAGTTGAAGAACTAGAGACACCTCCTATAGAAACAGCCTCTCTAGAGTACGAAGATACCTGGATGACACCCATCTACAAGTATCTTCAGATGGGTTCCGTACCTGACGACGATCTCGAAGCAGATCGACTACCCCGAAAGGCCAAAATGTATACTTTGGTTGAAGGTGTTCTTTATAAAAGAGGAACTCAAGGGGTACTCATGCGATGTATTTTGCAGAGCGAAGATTAAAACTCCTTCACGACATACACGGAGGCATCTGTGGAACTCATGCTTCTTACAGAACTCTGGTCGGTAAAGCCTTTTGATAAGGTTTTTATTGGCCAACGGCCCTCTACGATGCCAAGGAGTTGATCAAAAAGTGTGTACAGTGCTAGTTTCATAGCAGGCAAATTGTAACACCCTAGGACCAACATTACCCTGGAATGCTACTAAACCACTCAGCTAGCTAGAAATTTCAAGATAATTTAATCTGGCAACAATTTCTAGACATGAAGCAATAAGCGGAAGCATAAACAACTAAGGGAACAAAGAAAACGATAACAAGTTCAATAATTAAAACAACCTCTAGCAGATTAATCAAAGAAATAGTTCACAAGTCCATCATTATTAAATAAAATATTCGTCCTCGAATAGCTAAGCATTTGACTAGAATTTCATCGACTTTATTACAGCATGAGTTGATGAACCAAGTGCATTATTGTGGTGCCGCTCTACCCAACCCATGAATGCTCAACAACGACTGTAGGAGGGAAACAAGGTGAGATAAAAATCTCAGCAAGCAAACTATTTAATGTGCTATTCGGACTACAAACAAATATACAACATCATTCTGGTATCCACAAGTCCACATCCATAATGTGCATCCACATTCATTACAAGTTAATTAAACTACAAAGATATTAAGCATCAATATCCATTTCCCATAATGATCACAATTATAGCCTCAACCATATTTACTACCATCAATAGTAAAATATTACCAAATGAGTCTTGATTAACTTCTTCATATTATTCACCACTACCACTACCAATGACAATAAAGTATTAACAAGTTTTACCTCATCTCTTTACTATTTCTCGCATCCACAATCTGCTATCAACAATTACCACAAGAGAGTAGAATCTCAAGCCACAATCACAACCACTACCATTCCACAAGGATGAACCCCAATCCACGACCATAGCCACCTTCCTCACACCACAAGTGACTCTCATGAGCCAATTCCACATTACAACTATAAAGTTGCGCTTGTTTGTAATATAACTTCACCACAATATCTTGCATAATTATGCAAATGATCTTTCCACAATGTAATGCATATGTATGCTATGCTCCACTGCACCTTTAACCAACAAGGCAAAAGTATGCATCGTGCTACGGCAATGCACGATGTTGTACCGATACGGTCGCGGCTATAAGCGGCGGCATCCACAATGCAAATGTCATGATATGTCATGAATGATATGATAATCATAAACCACAAGAATTTAACCACGATGGTCAACAACATACTCATCATGAATATTTTCTCATAATCCACATGTGTCTCATTAAGCACAATACCATTGTGTCATAAGACCATTACCACATAACCCACACTCGATTCACCAAGATCAAAATCAATCGATCTAAAGGGAACTCTACCACCTAGACCACAGCATGATCATCATGAATATAACCACAAGGAATTATCAATATGTCCACCTTGAGTTTATTTTCATATTCCGCATTTGGCTCATTAAGCAAATTACCACATGACTACCAACAACTCATCCAACGCATGGCAAAAATGAATATTAATTTGCTACCACGACCTCATCCATAAAACATGCAACCATGGCATATAACTTCAAGTTATGAAAAAACATGTATATTGCAAGTAGTAGGAATAACAAGTTAAACCGTAGCACAACCGCTGCATTTACTTGCATGATCATATAAGCATTCATCCATCACAAGCATTAGGGTTAGCAATGTACTTGCCTTCCACGATGTGACGCGTTAGCCGGCAAAGGTGATACTCCTAAACCTGAGGCCTCACCTCCTAAACAAGTAAAATAATTTCAATAAGGACATAATAAACCCAGCGCTACTAATCGGCGTTCTACACGCTTCTCGATGACTCAAGGCGAGATTACAAAGCTGAAACTGAAAACAACGTTTCCTGCCATATACCGTTTCTGGACAGCAGCACCGTAATTGACATAACTCATGAACTGGAAGTCGAAAAGAGGTAAACCCAATTTCTGTAGATTCTTAACTGACTAATCTACAATACTCTAGTTGACACGATAATCCAATTCGGCCAAAATAATAGGCTAACCATTGTTTGAACTTTCAGTACAGAACCTGCCTACACGTTCGAACAGCAACACGAAGATGACAATAACTTTTAATAGGTAACTCCGAATTGATCGTTCTTTATCAATCTGAAAAGGTTATCGAATTATCTACAATAACCTAATTGTGTGAACTTTCATATTCCACCAATTTGCCTTTCATATTTTAGGAAAATATCTAGACAGATTATTCTCGTTAGATTTCTGGCAGCAGATACTAAAATGACCATAACTTTTGACTCAGACCTCGGAATTGAGTGATCTTCATGGCTACTGAAAGATAACGACAGATCCCACATAACTCTAGGAGATGGAATCTTAAAATTCAGCCTCTAACTACACGAAATTACCAACGCAAGGAACTGGACAGAATTGAATCTACTAAAAATAGACTTGATCCAAACAATTCTAATTGTCAACGCATCAAAGACCTACAACCAATGCGAGAACCGGTCGTTACCCTTGACGGCACGCTGCAAGACGATGATGAACAAGCCTCTAATCTGCTGGTCCTCTCCTTCTTGATCCACCACCCCGAAACGACCACCTCCGTCCTTCGCGAGACCGGTAGCAGGGAAAACAGCACCAAGGGGAGGCGGCTCCAGAAGGTGGGAGGTGCAGCACCAATGGAGGGAGGAGGCGTCATGGAGGGGAGGAGGCAGGGCGCAAGGGAGAGGGAGATGGGGGCGGAGGCCAAGGGGTGGAGTGGGAGGTGGGAGGAGAAACTGGGGTTTGCCCCACCCCCTTATGGCCGGCCACTCATGGGCCAAAAGGGCCCTCCCCCCAAAAGCTTTCGGCTGCCCCTTGGGCTCCCCCTTGGCCCTCGAGGCCGGATTCCCCTCTTGGGCCTGCTGGTCCAAAGGCCCAGGCCCAAAACCTGTAAAGCAGAAGAAAATCTGATTTCTTTAGTCTATCGAAACTCAAAATCGAAATGCTTTCTTTCTAAGCTAAGCGGGTATTACATTCTTCCCCAACGAGATTCGACCCGAATCTAAGCGCCGATCTACTCAACAGAAAACCACGGCTAGAAATACTTGATGGCTCTCTTCCTCACGGCCGGTCCAAGAAGTCCACCATTCACGTTGGTCTAAGCCGAACGTCCGCATAACTCTTGGTCGACTTTGAGCGCCAGCAGTCCTGCCATTTTGGCAAAAGAATTTCCATAATAACTATTTAAGACCACTTTCTAAAACCATCCTCTTTCTTAAAACACTTTTCTTTTATTAAATATACTTGGGATAACACAATATACCCTTTTTAAAGAATTTGATCACAAATTCCACTCACATCATTCTACTAGAAGCACAACGGTATCTTTTGCAAATAGAACCCAGCAACAGAAGAGTAAAGAACTCTCAAGCATCACACTAGCAACCATCTTTCCTTCAAAGGACCACGATCCAAATCAAAGGATTCACCACAAAAAAATATCTCTACTCGTCAAGTAGACAATTGGAGAACCACACCACATAAGCTAAGAGTGAAAATCACTCGACAGACCAAAACAATCAATTTCTTTTCCTAACTGGAAAAGACTACGCCTCAACATAAGTCAACTCAATTTGCAAATGGTCTCTGCCATAAACACAAAGCATAAACAAGAATCAAGAGAGCATCTCACTACATGACATAACAATAATTTCCCAATTCATTTCTTTTAATAATTTAACTTCCTTGAACCAAGGATTTTCAAATCATTGCCCAACACACCAACTCATTTATCTCAAGTTGGCCACCTCAACAATTAGCTCAATTGAGTACATCATCTACACCATTGTAGATAGACTCTACTGGCCCCACAAATCATACTCTAGCCAAAACCATGACCAACTGAATTATTTTGACAAATAATTCCTAACGCACTTCAGTCCCTTAAGGATAACAACTCGGGATTCAAATCACACCCACACAAATTCAATTACTGCACCTCAAGGATGCTATCCCGATCATCACACTATTTGGATTCCACTCTGATCCACTATTCCAACACAGAGACACCGGGCCTCTGAAAAAAATTCTAGCATAATGAGAAGGTGAAGCCCAAACCCAGCTTCCAAGTTCTTACAACCAACTTCCCATATAAGATAGGGAAAACCTCAGGTAAACACCCTACTATACCACAATTAACAAACACTCATTTCTTAACATCAATAAATCGCTTGGCTCTAAGATAAACCTTCTATTTAAAACATACCCTTCCCAAGGATTATACCAAGAAAATAATATATCATCCATTATATCTTAAATATTGTGATATTTAAGGCTCCCACAAAAACATCACTACACTACCACTATTAAGTTGTCACCACGCAACAAAAGTCTTCGCAACCCACAACAATTACCATGTTCTTAGAAGAAGAGGTAAGAAGAAATAAATTCCAAATCTACGAAAATTGCTATCATTCACAAGAGCCAAAAGACCAAGGGAAAAAATAGCATTGAGGTTGGAAAACACAGGATAGATCATCTGTACCTCAAATACTTATAGTACAACTTTTCTTTCAATAAGAAACAATTTTTCTTTTATAACAAACATCCCGCCAATTCCAACAAAGGATGCTTGAAGACCACAACACGAGATTGAGATAAAACCAATAAGATCATTCAACATGTCGCTTACTCAAAGCAACCTCGGCTATCACACAAGTCATAAGGTCCAAAAGATTCCAACAGTAAATCTCACACCTTTCAATTCAATTAGTATTATGGAATTAACAAATTCCTTTATTTTAAAACATTCAACACCATAATCACAACTACATGCTATCGATTGTATTCACAACAAGATAAAACATTCTTTGCAAAAATCATCATATCATCTCACTCCTTCATATTTTCCAAAAGGAACACCATAACTCACTTCATCATGTTCTTATTATCCAAATAAGATTCCAACTACTTAATCTAGTTAAACCTAGTGCATAAGCCATCATATTAAAACAAACTCTTTAACAAGATGATATTAGAACATAGCAACCTCACAAAACATGATAGTATGAATCTCTTATTAGATTTCATACATTTATCTCGTACTGATGCTCAACTCTAGTTTAGCAAAAAGTAATTACACTCTAGCCATTCTTTGTCAATAATTGATTATTTATTTTTCATCAACATAGCATTAATGATCCTATCTCTAATTTGCAATCACAAAGACAATAAAACACAGATTCAATACTCCACCTTATGTTAAGATATTAAAATAAAATAACTTTAAACATCAATAATACCACTTTACAAGACAAGATTCCACAAGTCAATACATCACCTTCATCCATTTACGTATAAATGTTTCAACAATTTAGCATGGTAAAAGTTACATAAATTTAATGATTGTACATGCTCATCAAGTATGTAAAGAGAGAACATTTTAAAGGTTAATCTTATTAAGGCAATATTCCAACACCTCCTTACTTGACCATCACGAATGGTCGATTAATTACTTAAGATCGATCAATCCAATCTATCCAACAAGTTGGGAAAATTAAACAACTACAATAGTCAAAACAATTGTTTTCATATTCCTTAATAAATGCATGAGTTCTACACATGTATCGCTAAATTCTTAGCCACAAATCTTCAAGAAACTACAACAGACAACATCATATTCATCAACTTCACTTCTAAGGATGTTAGTAGAAATTAATGATGTACCACGCTAACTTTTCAACTTGATAATTCACAATCTATCAATTATTTACATAATTTCCACCTACTACTTAAACACAACAAAACATCACAAAGGGTTTTAACACTCCCTTCTAGAGAGAAAACAAACTTCAAAACAAATGCATAGAGCCAATGCTTCCACAAGTTAATGAACTTCCACATAAAGCTTTGATTCTCTCTCAAAATATCAAACGAAATACAAGAGTCATGTTTTCCGAGAAGAAAAAATGGAACAACATGGAAAATACCGATCTCTCAAAAGCACTGCCACGAGCGGTCAAACAACCCATCAATCGAAAGAAACAATACTTGGTCTCAAGAACAATTGGAGGCCTATTGACACCCAACAAGCGCAATAAGCGGCTAACCCGAGAGAAAATCATTAAGCGCAATAGGCCAAGAATCGGCCAACATCAATTCAAGGAGGATAACACTTTTTTTTAAGAAACTTACCCATGACATCCACAACTAAGTTACCCGAGGTAACTGCATCAATATCCCCGTACCACGAACGGGGTATAAACTGGCAATGCCCAAGGCAACAGCCGCAAACCCTACCTCTTATCGTTGACTATCCTCAGTCATAGCAGTCATAGAATCAACACATAAACATACAAGATTATCTCGTAGCATGAATAATCAATATAGCATGTCAAAGCATGAATGCAATGCTTGACCCATCCCATCCTACTGTGCACCAGTGTGTCAGTTTAATATTTTTATTTACCACAGACCTAAAATCTGCTCTGATACCAACTATAACACCCCAGGACCCACATTACCCTGGAATGCTACTAAACCACTCAGCTAGCCAGAAATTTCAAGATAATTTAATCTGGCAACAATTTCTAGACATGAAGCAATAAGCGGAAGCATAAACAACTAAGGGAACAAAGAAAACGATAACAAGTTCAATAATTAAAACAACCTCTAGCAGATTAATCAAAGAAATAGTTCACAAGTCCATCATTATTAAATAAAATATTCATCCTCGAATAGCTAAGCATTTGACTAGAATTTCATCGACTTTATTACAGCATGAGTTGATGAACCAAGTGCATTATTGTGGTGTCGCTCTACCCAACCCATGAATGCTCAACAATCACCTGTAGGGGGGAAAAACAAGGGTGAGATAAAAATCTCAGCAAGCAAACTGTTTAACAGGCTATTCAGACTACAAACAAATATACAACATCATTACAGTATCCACAAGTCCACATCCATAATGTGCATCCACATTTATTACAAGTTAATTAAACTACAAAGATATTAAGCATCAATATCCATTTCCCATAATGATCACAATTATAGCCTCAACCATATTTACTACCATCAATAGTAAAATATTAGCAAATGAGTCTTGATTAACTTCTTCATATTATTCACCACAACCACTACCAATGACAATAAAGTATTAACAAGTTTTACCTCATCTCTTTACTATTTCTCGCATCCACAACTGCTATCAACAATTACCACAAGAGAGTAGAATCTCAAGCCACAATCACAACCACTACCATTCCACAAGGGATGAACCCCAATCCACGACCATAGCCACCTTCCTCACACCACAAGTGACTCTCATGAGCCAATTCCACATTACAACTATAAAGTTGCAGTTGTTTGTAATATAACTTCACCACAATATCTTGCATAATTATGCAAATGATCTTTCCACAATGTAATGCATATGTATGCTATGCTCCACTGCACCTTTACCCAACAAGGTAAAAGTATGCATCGTGCTACTGCAATGCGATGTTGTACCGATCTGATCGCGGCTATAAGCGGCGGCATCCACAATGCAAATGTCATGATATGTCATGAATGATATGATAATCATAAACCACAAGAATTTAACCACGATGGTCAACAACATACTCATCATGAATATTTTCTCATAATCCACATGTGTCTCATTAAGCACAATACCATTGTGTCATAAGACCATTACCACATAACCCACACTCGATTCACCAAGATCAAAATCAATCGATCTAAAGGGAACTCTACCACATAGACCACAGCATGATCATCATGAATATAACCACAAGGAATTATCAATATGTACACCTTGAGTTTATTTTCATATTCCGCATTTGGCTCATTAAGCAAATTACCACATGACTACCAACAACTCTTCCAACGCATGGCAAAAATGAATATTAATTTGCTACCACGACCTCATCCATAAAACATGCAACCATGGCATATAACTTCAAGTTATGAAAAAACATGTATATTGCAAGTAGTAAGAATAACAAGTTAAACTGTAGCACAACGGCTGCATTTACTTGCATGATCATATAAGCATTCATCCATCACAAGCATTAGGGTTAGCAATGTACTTGCCTTCCACGATGCGACGCGTTAGCCGGCAAAGGTGATACTCCTAAACCTGAGGCCTCACCTCCTAAACAAGTAAAATAATTTCAATAAGGACATAATAAACCCAGCGTTACTAATCGGCATTCTACACCGCTTCCCTGATGACTCAAGATGAGATTACAAAGCTGAAACTGAAAAACAACGTTTCCTGCCATATACCGTTTCTGGACAGCAGCACGGTAATTGACATAACTCATGAACTGGAAGTCGAAAAGAGGTAAACCCAATTTCTGTAGATTCTTAACTGACTAATCTACAATACTCTAGTTGACACAATAATCCAATTCGGCCAAAATAATAGGCTAACCATTGTTTGAACTTTCAGTACAGAACCTGCCTACACGTTCGAACAGCAACACTAAGATGACCATAACCTTTAATAGGTAACTCCGAATTGATCGTTCTTTATCAATCTGAAAAGGTTATCGAATTATCTACAATAAACTAATTGTGTGAACTTTTAGATTCCACCAATTTCCCTTTCATATTTTAGGAAAATATCCAGACAGATTATTCTCGTAAGATTTCTGGCAGCAGATACTAAAACGATCATAACTTTTGACTTAGACCTCGGAATTGAGTGATCTTCATGGCTACTGAAAGATAACGACAGATCCCACATAACTCTAGGAGATGGAATATTAAAATTCAGCTTCTAACTACACGAAATTACCCACGCAAGGAACTGGACAGAATTGAATCTACTAAAAACAGACTTGATCCAAACAATTCTAATTGTCAACGCATCAAAGACCTACAACCAACGCGAGAACCAGTCGTTGCCCTTGACGGCACGCTGCAAGACGACGATGAACAAGCCTCTAATCTGCTGGTCCTCTCCTTCTTGATCCACCACCCAAAGCGACCACCTCCGTCCTTCGCGAGACCGGTAGCGGAAAACAGCACCAAGGGAGGCAGCTCCGGAAGGTGGGAGGTGCAGCACCAATGGAGGGAGGAGGCGTCATGGAGGGAGGAGGCGGGCGCAGGGAGAGGGAGATGGGGCGGCGGCCAAGGGGTGGAGTGGGAGGTGGGAGGAGAAACTAGGGTTTGCCCCACCCCTTATGGCGGCCACTCATGGGCCAAAGGGCCCTCCCAAAAGCTTTGGCTGCCCCTTGGGCCCCTTGGCCCTCGAGGTGGATTCCCCTCTTGGGCTCTTGGTCCAAAGGCCCGTGCCCAAAACTCGAGTAAAGCAGAAGAAAATCTGATTTCTTTAGTCTATCGAAACTCAAAATCGAAATGCTTTCTTTCTAAACGGAAATGGGGTGTTACACAAATACACCAACCAGCTCAGGCATTACAAACAATTCCTCTGTCTTGGCCTTTTGTGACCTGGGGTCTTGATATCCTAGGACCATTACCTAGAGCTCCAGGTGGATTCGAATTCCTTTTTGTGGCTATTGAGACCAAGGTAGTTAGAATCGCGATCCGACTCTTAGAATCTTACGATTCTACGAACCCACGACAGCTTGTCGATCCAAATCGCACCGTGAATCGGAATCATGTAGAATCGTGGTAGAGTCGCGATCCAAATCGTAGAATCGCGTAGAATCGTGTAGAATCGCAGAGTAGAGTCGTGGTAGAGTCGTTTGGACAAAAAAAATTGCATTTTTTTGCATTTTTTTTATATTTTTTTATAGATCAGGGCTTGCTGATATTTTGTTTTAGAGCAAAATTTATTGATATTAATTTCTAAGAATGAAACTATAAATATCAGTGTGATAATACTAGTACAAATATCTATATTATGACATGAGCAATCTTGAGCTTGAGAATTATAAGCTATTTTTATTCCTGGATGTCTAGCTGCTTTTAAGGAACATGCAAGTGTTGCAGTTAGATATTGATTTACAAAAGTTGTGAACATTTATCATGTAATTGTAGTAAACTAGTCATGACCATTGGTTGTTCTCCTGTAGTTCAGAACTATATCACCTATCATGTCAGTACCATTATGCTTTTCTGTTGTGCGATAAAAAGTTCTTTGTCCCTTTTTAGATTATAAGTAAGTGGTAAACCATATAAGAATCATACAAACTTATAATATAGATGTTAAATATGTGTATTTTACAATTAGTAGAATCGCGATTCTACGATTCGATACTACGATTCGATCCTACCGGAGGCAAATCGATCCAACTTAGGATCTCGACTCTGACTACCTTGATTGAGACATTCACAAAATGGATAGAAGCTGAGCCTGTAACTGGGATAACAACGGAAGCAGCAAAACGGTTCATGATGAGATGCGTGATAACTCGATTTGGAGTACCAAGTCGAATCATCACAGACAATGGCAAACAATTTTCGAGTGCAAAATTTCAGGAATTTTGTGACGAGTTGGGAACTCGTTTATGTTACGCTTCTGTTGCCTACCCCCAAAGCAACGGGGTGGTCGAAAGGGCGAATGGCCAGGTAATGAAGGGAATCAAGACCCGAGTCTTCGATCAGCTTGTCAAACGCTCGGGGGCTTGGGTACAAGAATTACCTTCTGTATTATGGGCAATTCGTACGACAGTTAGCCGAGCTACAGGAGAAACACCTTTCTTTCTAGTCTTTGGCGCAAAGGCCATGCTTCTACTAGAACTAAAGATCAGGTCAGCAAGAGTCAAAAATTTTAACGACTCCATCCAAGAACAACTTCGAGCAGACGACATTAACCTGCTCGAGGAAAAAAGGGACCAGGCCTTAATCCGACCAGCAGTCTACCAACAAGCCCTGCGCAGATACTACGATCGTAAGGTCCAACCTCGTAGCCTTGTTGTAGGTGACTTGGTATTGATGAATCACGGTGTCCGATCTTCCGATAGGTTCGATTGGTTTAAATCGTGAGGGCGTTGGCGCTTTGAGGCTTTCGACCAGCAGATCGTCACCTCGGAATTCGCTACACCCGCACGACTGTCGTTATCAACCACGCTCGCACGCGATCGACCTTACCACAAGGGTTATTGTTCCTGCAAGCAATCGAAGCAACTCACAAGAACAAGGAAAATGCAATCTGAATTGTATTGCGAATATGAATGAAGTTCACAATGTGGGGTTCCTCAAACCGATAAACGGTGAAACTGCAAAGTGGCAGAATAATCTAAGAAAAACCCAACCCTAAACTGTGGAGGCTGCTGTATATATATAAGGGGGTAACGTGAGGGGGTTGACCTAGGGTTGTGCGACCATGGGGAGAGGCGTACACAACCTAGGCATTGACCCCGACACGCTTACAAGGCCCTATTAGGCCCAAAACGGTGTCGCACACCTAATGGTGGTCGTAGGCGTGAGACCTAGTCGTAGCGCCGATCGGTGCAGTCGTAGTCTTTGCGAATGTGAGGACCCCAATTTATTTGGCTTGTAACGCTTAACCAACCACCTGGTCCTAGCATTACAAATCAAATAAACCGAAACCTCGAGATATGTATACTTCCCAGAAGCGGTATACACACCTCCCACAAAAGTATGCATCAACTCCATTCCAAACATAGTGTCCAAACATCACACTACCAAACGGAAGATAAACAAATAGAAGAGTTATTACAGACAAAGGCCGACAGGCCACAAGATACACAAATAAACAAGAACGACAGCGGAAGCAAAAGCGCCAAAAGATGGCTATAAACAAAGCCAATCAGCGTGCCTTCACCCACAAGGCATCTGACCGGACCGCCAAGCCTAGTCGTCGTCCACGAAACGGCAACACAGCTCATAGAAGTGAGACCCTTGGGGCTCACCTTCTTCCTCTGCAACAAAACATTAAGCAAAGCACCTGAGTATAAAGATTGTCTTTGTACCCGCAAGACTGACGTGTGAACTAGCAGACCTGTTTATATGCTACATGCAGGCTTGTTTGGTGGAGGCTATATGTTTTATTTGCATAAAGCCAACTTTATTTACAATAATGTAATACAGTTTGAAGACAAGTTTGCAATTCATTTTTGATTGAAATAACAGTAAGGATAATAAAAACAAAAGAGAAAAGGTAAACAACCTAGAAGTGACTATCCCAATAGTCACCACAACAATAGCACGAATCCCAAATTCGTACCACCCTTCAAGTTTTTAATTTAAATGTTGTAGTCTAACTCTTGATAAGCTTACCCAAGCGTGTCCATCACCTAGGACGAGGCTATTCGAATAGTTTTTAACCCTGCAGGGGTGTACCACTGTACCCACACTTCAGACCGCCTTTAAGCCAAAGCACACTACCGAAGGTATGCCAAAGACTGACTAAGTCCAACGAGACTTTTTCCAATATTGTGTATTAACTACAGAGCAGCTCGTATGGATAGAAATCCATACGCTTACATGGTAAAGCCGAAAAGACAACTACCATTGCGGGGTAAAGCTTTTCGGACAACTACCATGCTCCCAACACCATCCCTCCTGCGACCTCCTGCGACCCGGAGCCAATACACGCCAAAGTACTAGGTCAAGAGAGGTCCCATACCCTCTAGTGTGGTTAGCTTGAAATGCTGGATGACGGTACTCACAAGATGTTCGGTCCTTAATTGACTCGGGCACCTTTCGGTCACACCCAACAGATCACACCAATCTTACCATTGTGCCCAAGTCTAAATCATTTTTATTTTGTTTTCATTTTTAGATTTGTAAATAACAAGGCATAAGAACAATAATAATTTCATGTGATCAAGATTATCGACTAAGTCGATAATCGCCCAATTCTAGGAAACTAAGCATGGCTAAGCATCGAACACGTAAACTACTAAGTGATAAGAGTTCATCCAACGAACTCTAATCACGAGCCAAGTAACCTAGGCTCGGGTAGTAGAGATCAATATTTCACCTACAGGATATGCACTACTGGATTTAACTAATCAATTTAACACAAATTAAGCAATGCATACATACAATTTGAAACAAAATATTAGGTTTTAAAATACTGGGATTAACATGATCAAGCGCTTGCTGGCCGTTCTGCTCAATATGCTCAACACATTTGCGAGGATCGTTCTCGGGGTTACGCAAATGTCGTAGCCTAACGATTGAACAAATAACAGCGAATAAGAACGAATAACACCGGCAAAACTCAAACATTCAAATACAAACACAAATTCATACACAGAAGCTAGACCATCACAATAGGAATAACAAAATAGCTGCTACAGAGATGTTTCAAATTAGACATGCTTTCATGTGATTGATCTACTGTGAGGACCCCGGTTTATTCGGCTTGTACTGTTTAACCATCCACTTGGTCCTACAGTACAAATCAAATAAACCAAGCCTCGAGATATGTATACTTCCCAGAATTGCAGTATACACACCCCGTTACAAAATCATGCATCAATTCCATTCATACACATAGAGCCGAAGCAAAAGCAACAATTGAAAGACATACATAATATAAAGAGAGTTATTACAAAAGAGAGGCCGACCGGCCAAATAACACATAAGTAACTAATTTAAACAATGAAGCAAAGGGCCATAAGATGGCAATAAAAAAGCCAATCGGTGTGCCTTTACCCACAAGGAAACCAACAGGACCGCCAAGCTAATCGTCCCAAACAGCGCGCAACACGACTCACAAAAGTGAGGCCCTTGGGGCTCACCTTAATCCTCTGCAATAATTAATATTAAGCAAGCGGATGAGTACAAAACTTGTTTTTGTACTCGCAAGACTGACGTGTGAGATAACAGAACTATAATTAACTACATGCAAGCTTTATTTAAGTGGATGAGGCTCTGGACTTATTTTCAGCATAAAGCAATTTTTCATTTGCAATAAGGTAATAGATTCAAAGCAAGTTTGCAATTAACTTTTATTGTTCAAATAAAGAGAGACAATAATAACAATAGATAGAGGACAACACCAACCTAGAAGTGACTAACCCATAGTCACCACCACAATAGCATGAAGTACCCCTTCATACCACCCATGTCAAGTTTAAGTTTTTAAAAGGTTGTAGTCTAGTTCTTGTGGGAAATAACCAAGCGTGTCCATAACCTAGGGCGAGGCTATTCGAATAGTTTTAACCTGCGGGGGTGTACCAATGTACCCACACGATAGACCGCCTTTCCACCACCACGGTTAGCACACTTCCTTTGGTATGCGGGCATGGCTAAGTCTAACAAGGCGCTTTCCAATGGGCGATGCTAATTAAGAGCCGCAACCCACGGAGAAAGACACATTAGACAGCCTAACCGGTCTGCTAATGCTCCCCTCCAACACCACAAACACACACACACAGGAACACACCCACCGACCAGCTCATAATTAACACCTTCCAAAGTACTTAGTCAAGAGAGGTTCCATATCCCCCTCGTGTGGTTAGCACGCAATAATTGCTTGGATCAATGGCACAAGTAACTCGGTCCTTAGGGACTTAGGCACCATTCAATCACACCCAACGGATCACCCAACATACCATTGTGCCCAAGCCAAGATATAATTTTTGTTTTCAGTTTTGATTTGCAAAATGGTAAAACACAAGGGTTGGACATAATGGAATAATAATAGCATTTGTGTGATCAAGATCACCGACTAAGTCGATGATCGCCCAATACTACCGATACTAGGCATGGCTAAGCAATATTTATCCGAAATCTACTAAGTGACAAGAGCTCATCCAACGAACTCTAATCACAGACAAATAACTTAGGCTCGTGTAGTAGAGGATAATCATTTACCTCTGATTATGCAACTAGAGGTCTAACTAATCAATTTAACAACAAAATAGCAATGCATACATAGAAGTTAAACAAAATATTAGACTTTTAAAAGTAATGGGATCAAATGGGAAATGATCAAACTGCTTGCCTTCTTGCTGTTACTCAAATTGTTGCGGAGGGTTGTTCTCGGGGTTACCGCAAATATCGAATCCTAAGCGAAAGAGCGAAAACAACCAATAAGACGAGCAACACTTAAACAAAAGAGCAAGCAAAAATTATCCAAATGCGATGAAATTTATACACAAGGTAGAACACGAATATACCTAGACATAGGAACTGGAACAACCTAATTTGGATTTGTGGTGCAAAAGATATTCTCTAAAAACCTATTTTCGGCCATAATTAGTACTGTAGCAAAAATATTTTCTAGAAAGATTTTGAAGCTGAAATTTTTATGGTAGCTACCTACTAGTATAGTGGTAACCCATATAAAATTTCAGGTCATTTGGAGTTATAATGAAAGAGTTATGATTTGTCTAAATTGTTTAGGTTATTAAACAAAAATATGATCCTTATGATTTTTTTAAAAACAGTAAAATTTGTGAAACCGATTTTCCTAGCAAATACACTATCAGTGGAAGCTAAACCAATTGGATTCATACAAAAATGATCTATAGATTAAAAGTTATGCATTTTACAAGTTTGCTAAAGTTCTGAAAAACAGTATTAAGTTCACTTGTTTACTATTTTTGAAAATGGTTTTCCAGGTTTTATCATGGTCTCTAGTTATTTTTCTATTTAAGTTCAAGCTATAAGGAAGCTAACAAAATTGGAATCATCTAATTTGGATCTATAGTTACAGAGATACAAAAATGACAAGACCCTAAAGTTCTTCAGTTTTTGGACTTAGTATTTTGGGCTTTTCCTAACACCGGAGGCGTGGGCGAGTGAGAGCCGTCGATCTGGATCGGACGGCCGCACGCACGCAGCGCGCATAAACACACGCCACAGGACCCACGGAGGCTCGCCGTTGGATCGAGATCCAACAGCCCGGTCGAGATGACAATCGGACCGGCGGATGCTCGCCCATCTGAGTCGTTGATCTCGGTCGGGCGTCCCGGTTGAACCACGCGCGTTACTGAGAACTAAGCGCGAAGAAGCGGCGGCGTGGAGAGGCGAGGCGTAGATCTGGATCGGACGACCACCAATGGGCCACGTCGCCTCGACACGAGCTCCGTCCGACAACAGAGGAGCTCCGCCGCGAGTTTGCTCGGCGTGTCGCCGCGAGGATCGCCATGGCGGCGCCGGCCAAGGCAAAAAGGATCCTAGCACTATTGCGCACCTAAGGGCAGCCGGGACTTCGCCGGAGGTGGACGGAGGCGGCGGTGCGACGCGGCGGAGCGGGGGTGACCGCTACGGGAAACACGGCAATGGTGAAATGGCTAAGCCGCGCGCAAACGGGAGGGTGCACGAGCACTAGGAAGGCGTTAGGGACTTAAGGGAAGGGCTCGGCGCCACTGAGGTCACCGGAGGTGAGCCGGCGGCAGAGATAGGCGGCGGCGGGGCAGATCTACAAAATTTTACGCCGATCGAGCTACGGCTACGCCCTAGGTGATTTAGCGTTTGCTTGAGCTACCCTAGGGGTCTAGGGACTCACCCGGATGACGCGGTGAGGACGGGGATGCCGAAGATGGGCTGGCGACGAGGGCCTGCGGCGGTGCGGGGAGCTTCACTGCGGAGGGTCAACTTTGAGCAAGGCCACCACACCGGGTCATCGGATAGCACGGCACACCCCAAGGGTGCTCCCGAACAAGGAATCAAGGGATGGGGACTTACGGGTGGGGATGAAAGGGGGTAGTTGCGGCGATTTGGAAATCTGAAATCAGCGCTCCGTTGCGGCGACTGAAAAGAGCGGTGTTAAGCACCACCGGGTGAGAGGATGCAGCAGAGCAAGGAGGGGCCGAGGAACCACGTGGTACCGCCTTCACCGTGAGCTTGAGGCTCGGCAATGGCGGCCGGCGGTTTCGGGGTTTTGGAGCTCAAACACACACGAGAGTACTAGCTCGAGTTGCCAGAGGTGAAAGGGAGGTCGGGGAGGAGCACGGGGGCTTAAGTAGGCTGAGGGCGAGGAGGGCACCGTTGGCGCCTCGGGTTCCAGCTATTGCTGCGCGTCGCCGTGGCGCGGGAGCGATTGAGGCGGCGACTAAGCGGGCGGTGGGTAGCGGGCATTTAATGCGCTGCGAGCCGTTGCGAGGGCGGAGGTGGCAGCACGCTGCGCATCACGCTCGGCTCCGCCATGGCGCGGCGCGCGCGGCGAGAGGAAGGCGGCGGCGCCAGCCGTCCGATTTGCATCAAGGGCTAGCGTGCGATCGCGTTGAAGCGGCATCGGACGACGTCGACCGCCCGATTGAAATCAACGGCCGAGGCGAGAGCAACGCGGAGTTGTCCGAATGCTTACGAATGAGAGCCGTTCGATGGAGATCCAACGGTGATGAGCGCTTCGCTTCGCTCGACCGCGCGGTGCGATTAGTTGGCTCGGTCGAGTCAAGTGACTCGAGCCCAGTCGACTTCGCACAGAGGAACGGTGCAAACCGATTAGGGTTTGATTTTGAACTGAAACTTTGGGGATTTAATTGAGGCATCAAATCAACTCCAAAATTTATGAAATTTTAACTGGAGCTTCCTGACCTTAGGGTTAACCTTCCATAAAATTTTCAGACATTTTTGAGCACTGAGATTTTCTCAAGAAATTCCAGAAGGTTATTTCAGAGGTTTGACCAAGGTTTGACTTGCCTCTAAAATATTTCAAATAATTTCCAAAAATCATGAAATAATTCAGAGGTGTTACCAAGCCACCCTAGAACCCAGGAAAAATTATTACCAAGGGTTTGACATAAGATTTCACCCAGAAGGTTTTGACTTGAGATAAATGAGGATTTTGATTTTGAATTTCCCCAAAATTCCTTTACAAGAATTTCAGAAAAGTTTCAAGAGTAAAAGGATGAAGGAAAAGTTTTAATTTACCCTCATTTTATTACATTGGAAAGACAAGCCAAAATGGGGATGTTACAAACCTCCCCCCCTTACAAAAATCTCGTCCCGAGATTTGGTTCACTCGGAAAAGAAAGAGGGGTAGTGCGCTTGCGGAGGCGATCTTCTGTTCCCATGTAGCTTCATCCTCGGAATGGTTTGACCACTGAACTTTAAGGAACTTCTGGTCTTGTTCCTTGTTCTTCGCTCGGCCTCCTCGAGTATGCGAGCAGGGTGCTCGCGATAGGTCAAATCCTCTTGCACATCCGGGTTTCCAACGAGCTTCCTCTGTTGGAACACGGAGGCACTTCTTTAGCCGGGACACATGGAAAACATCATGTACCCCCAAGTGCAGCGAGCAACTCCAACTTGTAGGCAGCTCCTTCTTCTCGATAACACGGTATGGACCGGCGTATCGAGGAGCCAACTGCCTCGACACCAAAGCGTTGGTGACCTTTGGAGGAGAAACCTTGAGATAAGCGAAATCATTGGGCTTAAAGCTCAACTCACGGCGGCGACGATCCGCATAGCTCTTTTGCACGGATTGAGCCGTGCGTAGCGATCACGAATGAGTGGACTTGACCCTCGGCCTCGTTAATCGAGTCGGGCCAAAAGGTCTCTCACGGTCTCGGACCAGTTCAGCGGGTTCTACACTTTCGCCCGTATAAGGCCGAAATGGCGCCATGCCGAGGCGGCTTGAAAACCGTTGTTGTAAGAAAACTGCGAATGGCAAGCACTTCTCCCAATGCTTCCCATAGAAAGAACACAAGCTCGCGACATGTCCTCCAAAACTTGGTTGACCTCTCGGTCGACCATCTGTTTGGGGTGATATGTCGTCTTTGAAAGAAAGACGAGTTCCCATAGCTTCTTGCAAGCTATGCGAGCTAGGAAGTGAAGATGGAACCACGATCGAAGCGATCGTCTTGGTACCCCATGCAAGCTCACGATCACGGCGATATAGAGATCCGCAAGGTGGCCAGTGCGAATCTTAGTCTTGATTGGAAGGAAATGCGCCACCTTCGTCAACCGATCAATGACAACCCAAATGGCATCATTGCCTCGGTGATCTAGGTAGGCGGTGATAAAATCCATCCCGATCGAATCCCACTTCCACTCCGGAATGGGCAAGGGTCAAAGCAATCGGCGAGGCGATGCTCGGCCTTGACACGACGACACACGTCGCGCTCGACAGCGAACCTGCGATCTCCCTCTTCATTCGGGTCCACGGAACCTCGGCGGAGATCCGATACATCTTCGTGGCCGGGATGAATGGATAACGAGGAATCGTGGGCTTGCGGAGAATCAAATCCCGCAACTCCATGTCCTTTGGAGCACGCGGCGTTGCGAACCTCACGACACCAAGCTCATCTACGGAGAAGCACTTGTTTGTTCCATTCGGATATTTTCCTTGATGTGGTTCACTCCAACGTCGATCGCTAAGCGGACTGATCCGATCCACCAAGGTTGGCTGTACAACCAAGGCAGTGAGGAACCTGCTCAACCAACCCCAAGTTGAGGCATTTGGAACTCCTCGGAAGAGGGGTGAGGCTCTTGGAGTAACAAGGCATTGCAATGCGCTGCGACTAAGCGCATCATAGCGACATTGGCCTTGCCGGATGGTAGTGAATACCCATGTCATAGTCCTGATCAACTCCAACCATCTCCTTTGCCCGAGGTTCAGATCGGTTGGGTGAACAAATACTTTAAGCTTTTGTGATCCGAATACACTTCACAACGATTCCGATTAGGTAATGTCGCCAAATCTTAAGTGCATGGATCACGGCTAACTCCAAATCATGGGTAGGGTAATTGAGTTCATGAGGTCTCAATTGCCTTGATGCATAGGCCACTACCTTGCCTTCTTGCACAAGGACACAACCGAGACCTCGGCGAAGCGTCACAAAAGATATCGAAGCCGACGGACATCGGGAGAACAAGAACGGGAGCGGTGTGTCGCTTCTTAAGCGCTTGAAACTTTCCTGCAATCAGCGGACCACGAGAACTTCTTGTCCTTCTTGAGCAACTCGTCATCGGCCGCTATCTTGGAGAAGTTCTCGATAAGCGGCGATAGTATCCCGCTAAACCGAGAAAACTCGAACCGGTGACCGAAGTGGTGACTCGAGAAAGCACGTCGGCGATCTCGCTAGGATCTCTGACTCGCCTCTGCCGAAAGAATATGGCCCAAGAAGGCTACTTCCTTCAACGAGAATGCGCACTTTGAACTTCGATACGACTTGTGCTCGTGGCTTGCCCAACACAAGCCTCGGATGCTCGGCGTGTTCCTCATCGCTCTTGGGTAGATAAGGATATCATCGATGAAGACCACAACGAACCTATCCAAATACTCCATGAACACGAATTCATGAGGTTCATGAACAAGGCGGAGCATTGGTTAAGCGAATGACATGACGGTATACTCGTACAAGCCATAACGAGTAGAAAAAGCCGTCTTTGGAATATCCTCCGGTCGAATCCGAACCTGATGATATCCCACTCTCAGATCAATTTTGGAGAAAACTCGAGCTCCAGTTAATTGATCGAAGAGGTCATCGATACGGGGCAAAGGGTACTTGTTCTTTACTGTTACTTCATTAAGTGGACGGTAATCAACGCACATGCGCAGCGTCTTGTCCTTTTTCGGGACAAAGATTGCTGAGCATCCCCAAGGAGATGAGCTAGGGCGGATGAAACCCTTCTCTTGAAGCTCACCCAACTGCTTCTTCAACTCCACCAACTCGATTGGGTCCATCCGGTAAGGCCTCTTTGAAATCGGGGCGGTACCGGGAACCAACTCAATGTCAAACTCGAGGTCTCGAACTGGTGGCATCCCTAGAAGGTCGTCGGGGAAGACATCAAAAAGTCACATACCACTGGGACTTCACTAATATCTAGAGTGGCTTCGCCGGCGCGAAGAGATGCGGATCTGCGACTTGGCGAGCGAACTGCCGCGGAAGGATCGTAAGGTAGATGAGCCTCCTAGCGCAATCAATTTGTCCCATGTGTTGAGACAACCAATCCATGCCTAGGATTACATCTAAGCTCGCCGATCGAAGGAGGATAAGGTTTGCCAAGAATCCTACCCCTTCTATCTCAACAGGGACACCCCTACACTCAGACTCAGCTCTCAACTCCGAGCCGGGAGGCGAATGAGTAGTGGGACCAACAATGGAGTAAACCGAAGTCCTCCCACAGTGACAAAGACTGAAACAAGCGAATGAGATGCTTTGAATCAAATAAAGCGTAGCGAGGAAAGAGTTAACAGAAGGGTACCCAACACGATGTCGGGTGCCTCTGTGCCTCCTCGCGGAGATGAGGTTGACGCGGCCACTATCCACGCCTTGGGTAGCGGGGACAACCTTACGATCACAGGAGGACCACCTCCCGCCGCGTCCTCCATTGGGACGAGGGCGCTCGATCTGTTAGGGCAAGTATTGGCATAATGCCCTTCGGTTGCCGAAAAGCAAGTGACCGGCGGCCGGATTGCGGGGCCACCTGCTGGTTCGCGAGCACACGTGGTGGGCACACGGCTGCGGAGGCGAGGAGCATGCAAGCCACCTAGAACCCGGAAAAATTATTACCAAGGGTTTGACATAAGATTTCACCCAGAAGGTTTTGACTTGAGATAAATGAGGATTTTGATTTTGAATTTCCCCAAAATTCCTTTACAAGAATTTCAGAAAAGTTTCAAGAGTAAAAGGATGAAGGAAAAGTTTTAATTTACCCTCATTTTATTACATTGGAAACACAAGCCAAAATGGGGATGTTACATCTACCCACTCACTTATTTACCAAGTTAACCACAAAATCAATCCTCTTATATGATTTAATCTTTCGACATACTTTGATGGTGATTGTGTGCACATCTAATAACTAAGCATCAAGATAACACATCAAAACAACTAGCTACTCTAAAACAACCATTATTAGATGAGATCACAGAACCTACAAGAAGCTATCGAACACTAACTAGTCAGGTATCCAACTATGAGATGCTAAACAAAATTTTCTATCTAAGATAAGGTTTTAAAGATACTCAGCTATTCCTACTCCTAAGCATCACACCAAGATATTTTAAGGCTAACAAATTTCAGCATGCGGCTACTACAAAGCCTTACCTTACTGAAAATGCAAACCACAAGTACAGAGGCAATACATCTAGTTCCATTAACAGCTTCATAGATCAAAAGCCAACAAGTGATTTGAAACCTATAGAGACTAACTAATTAACCTCTTGCTAAACACTACTTCTAAGGGAGACATCAAGTACTAACAAACTTCAAGAGCATAAGCATGATACCCAAAATCAGATTATTGACAACAGAAAAATCGACAACAGAGAAGAACAAATACAGAGAACCAGTGACTAGTTCCTTCCAAGCCTCAATTTTCCAATTAAGCTTAAGCATGTGAGTTACTAATGACCATTCCTAAGGTTGATTAGCATTTAGAACCCGGCATAAGGAAGGTGGGGCCTTTGTCGACCACAGGGCAAGCAGGAAGAAGCGAGAAGAGCCACAGGCAGCTACGGGTGGAAGCGGCGCCGCGGTGGAGGCGCGGCGAGTGGGAACCAAGGTCAAAATGGGTTTTGGGAGGCTCATTGAAGTCGTAGGTGGTCTTGAGGCAGCGGAGATGCACCGAGGCGGCGGCGGCGAGCTCGGCGGCGCGATGGGGTGACAAGGTGCGGCGCACGAGAGGAAGACGATGAAAACTAGTGCGCGCATGAGCATCGGTGGGCTACGAGAACTCACCGGTGTGCTCGGCGGCGACGGAGAAACCCGAGTGGCGGCGGCGAGAGCGCGCGCGCGCAAGGTGGTCGCGGCAGCGAAGCTTGAGGTGAGCGAGAGGGCGTGTGAGTGGCGGAGAAGGAAGGTGGAGTCGAGCGATGCTCACCGAGCGGAGAATCGAGCCGAGCTCACCGGAGAAGACGCGGCGGAAGAGGCTGCTTTTGGTGGACTTGGAGAACAAAGGCGCGCGCTCCACGATGTGGAGACTCTGAATTTCTTGAGGGTTCGCTTCCACGGGATGCTAGACACACCGTGGCGCTTCTCGGCGATGACCGGAGATCACCGGGCGGTGGCGCTTCTGGAAGCGGCGCGGCGATGCTCTCGGCTCGAGCTCGGTGGAGAAGAAAGGACAGTGGAGACGAAAACGAGGTAGGGAAGGCCCTCGGTGGCTTTTGTAGGAGCAGGCGGAGGCAGCGAGGTGAGGCGGTGGGCGGTGAAAAGACCGGTGAGGCGAGGTGGCAGCGTGCATGCGGCGGCGAAGCCGGCGAGAGAGCCTTGAGCGGCGGTGCGCGGAGGCTGGCGCGCACGACGTGGCGGGGAAGACCTGTAGGTGGGACCGCTCTGTAACATCCCAATTTTGAGCTTGTGTTTCCAATGTAAGAAAATGAGTAGAAATTAAAACTTTTTCTTACATCCTGTATTTCCTTTTGTACCAAGCAAGTATTGTACAAGAAGTTATGGAAATACGAAGTCACAAGTCTTTTGATCCAAATCTTGAGCTTTCACAAACAATCTTGTCAAACCTCTTGATCATCTCCTGGAAATATTTTTCCTAAGTTCTTGGGATGGTTTGTGACCCCTCTGAAAAGTTTCACAATTTTTAGAAATTGTTTGAATATTTTTGGAGGTCGGTCAAACCAATTCAAAATCTGGTCAAACCATGGACCAGTGCCTTGTAAAGTTTTTGGAGGAAAATCCACAACACCAAAACCTCTGAAAAATTTATGCTAGGTCCTCGTTTGAGCTAGCAAGCTCCTGTAAAAATTTCATAATTTTTGGAGTTCGTTTGCTACCTCAAATAAATCCCCAAACTTCAGAGCAGTTTGAAACCCAAACTTGGGGCTGAGTCAGACTCGGGCTCGAGTCAGACCCGAGTCCGACCCAGCCAACTGGCTCGGTCGAGTCAAGCTCAGCCGAGTTCGGGCTCGGTCTCGTCTTGGCATAGCGGCCGCCGGATGGGGATCGTGTGGCTCACGACCTCCCCACAACTCCTAGGACCTCCTCGCCGCGCAAGACCTCCCCACCTCGGTGATTCTCGGACGTCGGGACCACCCCAAGCAAATGCAGGGCGTCCGGGACCTCCTTGGCGTTGTGTTTCTTCCTCACGACCTCCACGAGTGCGCCATGAAATTCGCACCTCTGTGCGTGTGTCAGGGTCAGAGCAGTTGGGGGCAGTGAGATGTCACCTTTTGCCTGTTGTCAACGGCTCTTGCTGCTGACATGCATTTATTGCCAGTCGGCTTTAACCTCTAAAGTCTTCACCTGCTCTGCCACTTGTCCTGTCGTGCGTGCCGTTGGTAGGGGCATGGACCTTGCTCACAGTGGGGTTGCCCTAGCCCTTGCCAAGCTCCCAGGCTATACATAGCCTGAAAACTCCCTCTCCTTTTCCTTCGTTCTTGGGCGTGCTTGAGCTCCTCGGTTGAGTTGGTCCTCACACTCAAACCCCAAGAACACCACCACCCGAAACCTCCATTGTCACCTTTGGAGCTCCTGTGAAGCTCGAGCTCCAGTGGTTCCATCAACGTTCTTGCCTGTTTTCCTTGTCATCTCGAGCACCCCGAGCATTCCCTAACTTGTTGTGTTTAACCCTCACAGAGGTTGACAATTTGGGGAGCTGCTTGTCGGGGTCGAGGCCGTCTTCTTCTCCTTCGCCGGCAATCACACCACCGCGGGACATCGCCGGCCTTCTCCAAGTCCCTCCATTTTCCTCTGGACCTTCCCTACACTCGGGTGAGTTCATTTTAGTCACTTAGAGCCTAGGGTCTAGCTAGCATAGCTCGTAGCGCTCAGTTTCACCGTTTTTGGATTTTGCGAAAAGCTTGTCCTCTGCCATTCTCGGCTCGCGGCGTTTAAAACCGTCGCGCCGTCGAGTGCCTCCGCTAGGTTCGCGACACTATTGCGAGTATATCGGTGCCCTTGGTGGCGCCGCGAGTCCCCATCGCCGGCGGCAAACCGTTGAGCCCGCTCGGGATTTTGCGGTTCAAAACTCCGTTTCGTCATCATGTTAGAACATCTTAAATGCCCATTTATTACCAATCATCACTAGCGTGAGTTGTCTTAGCCGCCACCCTTTGCCATTGTCAGGAGGTCCGCGCCTTTACTGACACCTTGGACCTCCTCGGGTTCTTCGTGGCCGTCTAGACCTCCCCAAGTTTAGATGCGGACCTTTAGATCTTTCATGAAAACCTTTTAGTATAAGACCACTCCCGAGGTCCTCTTTGTAAAAAGCCACCCCTGGCCTTTTACAAGGAAAACCCCGCTCAGACCTCCGTAGGCTAGGTCTCAGCCGATAGGATCACCCTCCACCTTGGGGTCCTCTTTGCAAAAGACCTCCTTGAGGTCCTCTGTGCGAAAAGACCACCCCTGGTCGTGTTATCAAAACCACCCCCTGGACCTCCACCGAGGTCCTCTTTGCAAAAGACCTCCCCTTGGTCATTTTTGCAAAGACCACCCTCGGGGTCGTCTTTGTAAAAGCCACCCATGGCCTTTTACAAAGAAAACCCCCGTTCAGGACCTCCCTAGGTCTAATCCGAGCCGTCCAGATCTCCTCCGATTAAAACCCTATCGCTTAGGACCTCCCCGAGAAGATCTTGGCCATCCAAGACCTCCTCGTGTCAATCCCAGCCGATCAAGACCTCCCCGTGTAGATCTTGACCGTCTAGGACCTCATCCTTTAGATCCGAAGCTTTAGGACCTCCTCCTCTGGTCTAAACCGTTAGATTTAGAAATCTAACGGGCTAGACCTCTTCAGCCTATTTGCAATTCTACCGTTTTGATTCTCTCTTTATCGTTCGTCTTTAGATCTACGGCTCGGATCTGGAGAACATTCGGACCCCTCCGGATGCAATCTTGATCTAGGCCGTCCATCTCAAGATCAAGGCCCGTTCGTTGCGGCGCTCGGATGGCCGAACATCCCATCTCACGTGGGCCATTGGATCTAAATCCATCGGTGGAGTCATTGGCAGTTAAGACCTCCTCAGGAGATCTTAGCCGTCAAAGACCTCCCTCCTTCCGATCTCACCGCCTGGACCTCCCTCGTAGATTTAACCTAGGACCTCCTAAGGAGGTCGGGACCGTCGAGATCTTGATCTAACGATCCGACCACCTTTAAGCGCGAGGACCTCCTCGGTGTGCTGTTGTCGTGCACTAGTCGTAGCCGTTGGATTCAATATCACGGCTAAGACCTCCCCTAAGCGTGATGAGGTCTTTGCGCCCAGGTGCTCGTGCGGGTTTTGGCATCTGAGATCGTGATCCGTGCGATCTTTGATCAACGCCCACGACCTCCTAGTTTTATTGGTTTTCCAGATTTAGTTCCGAGAGCTTTTATTTGCACATATTAATTGGTTTAAACTTCAAAATGGCATATCTTTTTCTCTGTAGCTCAAAATTTAACAAACCAAAGTTCTATAAATGCATCTGTTAAAGTACTTTAGCTTAGTATAGGTTTTGCAGTAGTCTTTAATACTGAAATTAATCATGTCTTAGATTTATAACTTAGAAAAATCATAACTAAATCATTTTAACTCCAAATGACCTGAAATTTTATATGGGTTACCACTATACCAGTAGGTAGCTACCATAAAAATTTCAGCTTCAAAGTCTTTCTAGAAAATGTTTTTGCTACAGTGCTAATTATGGCCAAAAATGGGTTTTTAGGTAATATCTTTTGCACCACAAATCCAAATTAGGTTTTTCCAGTTTCTATGACTAGGTATATTCGTATTCTACCTTATGTATAAATTTCGTCGCATTTGGATAATTTTTGCTTGCTCTTTTGTTTAAGTGTTGCTAGTCTTATTGGTTGTTCTTGGTTCTTTTTGCCTTTGCGCTTAGGATTCGACATTTGCGGTAATCCCGAGAGCGACCCTCCACAACAGCTTGAGCAACAGCAAGAAGGCAAGCAGTTTGATCATGTTAATCCCAGTATTTTAAGTATTTATGTTGATTACAAATTCTATGTATGCATTGCTATTTTGTGTTAATAGTTGGCCTAGTAGATGCATTTCCTTAGCAAATGATTATTCTCTACCACCATGAGCCTAGGTTACTTTGCTGTGATTTAGAGTTCGTGGATGGGCTCTTGTCACTTAGTAGTTGCGAATTAATTGCTTAGCCATGCTTAGTTTCGGTAGAAATGGGCGGTTATCGACTTGTCGATAACCTTGATCACATCAAACTTATTATGATTATGATTTCCACCTTGTGCTATGTCTACTTATGAAAACTAAAACTGAAAACAAAATGATTTAGACTTGGGCACAATGGTATGATGGTGTGATTTTGGGTGTGGTGGAATGGTGCGGGTCAACAAGGACCGAACATCTTGTTACACTAAACCAAGCATTTTAGCGTGCTAACCACATTAGAGGTATGGGACCTCTCTTGACTTAGTACTTTGGCGTGTATTGGCTCAGTCGCGAGAAGTCGCGGGAGGGATGGTGTTGGGAGCATTGTAGTGTCAGAAAGACTTCACCGTGATGGGATTTGTTGTCTTTCGACTTGCAATGTAAGCATATGGGTTTCTATCCATATGGCGGCTCGTAGTTAATACACAAGATTGAAAATGTCTCGTAGGACTTAGCGGGCGGCCTACCTTGATAGTGTGCTTGTGGCTTGAAGGCGGTCTGAAGTGTGGGTACATTGGTACACCCCTGCAGGGTTAAAACTATTCGAATAGCCTCGTCCTAGGTTATGGACACGCTTGGCAAGGTCTTTCAAGAGTTAGACTACAACCTTTTAAATTAAAACTTGATGGGTGGTACGAATCGGGATTAGTGCTATATTTGTGGTGGCTATTGGGATAGTCACTTCCAGGTGGTTACTTGTATGTATCTTTACTTACTGTTACTTTGATAACAAAACAGATTTGCAAACTTGCTTTTAAAATGTATTACATTATTGCAAATAAAGTTGGCTTTGTGCAAAATGAGACATACAACCTCCACCTAAATAAGCTTGCATGTAGTTTATGAATAGGTGCGCTATTCCACACGTCGATCTTGGGTACAAAGACAATCTTTGTACTCGGATGCTATGCTTAATTGTTCATTGCGAGAGGAAGAAGGTGAGCTGAGGGCCTCACTTTTGTGGTGTGTTGTGGTAGCTTATGGGCGACTAGCTTAGCGGCCGATCGGTTGCTTGTGGGTGTATGGCTAACCGGTCGACTTTTGTTCTAGCCATCTTATGGCACCTTTGCTTCATTGTCATTCTTGTATATTGTTCTATTTGGCAGTCGGCTCTCTTTTGTAATAACTTTACTTTATGTATGTCGTTGTTAAACCTAGTGATGTATGTGTATGGAAATGATGTGTAATTTTGTGATGATGTGCATATGCTGCAGTGCAGGAAGCATATGACCATCGAGGCTTAGAATGTTTAATTAGTAACGCTAGAGCCATTTGGAGGTTAAGTGTTACTAGTTAAATATTCGGGTCCTCACAAAGTTGGTATCGAGCCATCTTGACAAATAGAAACCCTAGCTTGGTCGCCTCTAGAATATTTTGAAAGCTTACTTTCAAAAGGTTTGTAAAACTTAAGTAAGTTCTCTAATTTTGCTCCTTACCTGTCTTAGCTTGCTCATCTCACCTTACTCTCACTTAAGTTTGAAAAAGTTGTTCCTCTCTTCCCTTCAAAAATTAGCCTCTATCGATTAACTTGGTTTTGGGAGAAACATGAGAGCTTGGAGAAAGGAATTTGGACAGCTAGCTAGTGGTTGGTAATTAAGGTAGGAAATGAGAGGTAAATTCAACTAAAACTTGTGGGAATGAAAGGGTAAGAAGTGATATGAGATTAGCTAATGCCTATACTCTATTAGGTGGTTATACCTTGATTTTTGGACTGTTGTGAGCCAGAATTTAGTTCTGGAAATTTTGGGTCTTCTTAAACGATTGCTCGTTCTTCCATACGGGTTAGTCGTTTCAGGAAGTCGATTTGGTGATTTTGGTCCTGTGCTTTGGTGGTTATTCTTGAGCCTTTTTATTGAGTTTGCATTTCGTTGCTTTCTTTTTATCTTGGGCTTGTAGCTAACTTATCTTAGTGAATCAGGATGGCTGGTGGGACACGTAGCGGCCGGAATCAGCCGGGTAGTCCCGATGAGGAGCTTCCCCCTCCTCCGACCATGGCGGAAGTCCTCATGCAGATCGAACGCAATCGTTCGGAGGACCGCAGGTGTTGGAGGTTATCGCGAAACACCTCCACTCCCTCTGGTGCCTCTGGATGCGGAGGTGGTCACGGTCTCGTGGGGACTTGCGGAGTTCCTTCGCGCAGCCTCCCACCTTCTCCGGTCGAGGATCCTTTGGGCCGAGCGGCCGGCTGCGTCTGCGGTTGAGCGAAGCTCGCGTTGCTCGATGCCGGAGCGAGGCGGGCACTTTTCGCATCCCATCGGTTGGAGGTGCGGCACTCTCATGGTGGGAGAACTTCCTCGCCATGCGACTGCGGGACACGTGGTCTCGTGGGAGGAGTTCGGTCGACTTTCCGTCGGGCCCATGTCCCGCCGGCACGATGAAGTGAAGAAGAAGGAGTTCCTTGCGCTCAAGCAGGCGCAAATGCGTGACGAGTACCTCCATGAGTTCAACCATTTGGCGAGTGCGCTCTGCGGAGTGGCCACCGATGAGGCCAGCGGGAGAAGTTCGTGGAGGGCTTGTGCGAGGAGCTTGGGACAAGCACTCTATTGTGGACTTCCCGACTTCCGGACCTTGGTGGACAAGGCCATCATCGCCGAGCACAAGGCAAGAGCGTGGCGAGTCCCATAGCGCAAGTGGGAGGCCCGGTGATGCCTGCAGTGGCCTCGTTCGTCCCCGAGTTGGGCTGCACGGTGGCCGTTCTTTGGCTTCACCACCGCCGAGGCCTTCAGCACCGACTCCACGCCCTCCGCCGGCGTGACTCGATCACGTGCGCTGCGACCAGCGGCGGTGTTCCCGCAACCCGCGCCGGCGTCACCGCTTCTCTTGCCACAACAAGGGCCACTACGCGAGTAGTTGTCCTAAGAAGGCTGAGCGGCCCCTCGTCCTAATGGAGGGCGCGGGCGGGAGTGGTCACCCACGACCGAAGACCGGGCTTGGGGCGGCGAGTCAACCATATCTCGGTGAGGAGGCGCAGAGGCACCGGCGTGGTGTTAGATGCGCTCCTTGTTAATTTGCATCTGCTCTGATTTTATTTGACTCGGGCCTCGCATTCGTTTATTTCGAGGTCATTTGCTGTGATTGTGGACTTCTTTGTGTTCCTTTGGGGATTCCCTTGCTCATTCGCTCTCGGGTTGGAAATGAGAGCGACCAAGTATGCGGGCGTCCCTATCCACATCGAAGGAGTGGGATTCTTGGCAAATCTTATCCTACTCGACTCGTGCGCTTGGATGTGATTCTTGGCATGGATTGGTTGTCCCAACACTTGGGGCAAATCGATTGTGCCGGGAAGATTGTCTACCTCACGATCCTTGGTGAGCAGGTTGGGTTTCGCCACGATTGCGAGAGCCCCATCTTTCATCCTTGAAGCAAAGCCGATTGGAGATTCACGCGTCCCCACGGTGTGTGACTTCGCGGATGTCTTTCACGAAGACTTGCTCGGGATGCCTCTGTTCGAGATCTGGAGTTTGTGATCGAGTTGCTGCCGGTCGCCCTATTTCTAAGAGGCCATATCGCATGCCTCCTAATGAGTTGGAGGAGTGAAGAAGCAATGGGTGAGCTGCAAGAGAAGGGTTTTATCCGTCCTAGCTCATCTCCTTGGGGTTGTCGATTATCTTTGTGAAGAAGAAGGACAAGACCTTGCGCATGTGTTGATTACCGTCAAGCTTAATGAGGTGGCGGTAAAGAACAAGTATCCTTTGCCCGTATTGATGATCTTTTCGATCGGTTGATCCATGAGCATCTGCGCACGGCCCGATCCAGGACAAAAGAGCTATGCGGATCGTCGTCGCCGTGAGTTGAGCTTTGAGCCCAATGACTTTGTGTATCTCAAAGTCTCACCCTTGAAGGGCCATCGTTTTGGCATCAAGGGCAAGTTGGCTCCTCGGTATGTTGGGCCTTACCGCATCATCGAGAGAGTTGGAGCGATTGCATCTGATTGGAGCTACCGGTGCGCGAGGTGTGCATGATGTGTTCCATGTTTCACACGAAGAAGTGCCTCCGCGTCCCAGCGAGGAAACTCAGTTGGAAGTTCTCGATGTGCGGGAGAATTTGACCTACCGCGAGCATCTGTTCGTATTCTTGAGGAATCTGAATGGAGGACAAGGAACCGTGTCATCAAGTTCCTTAAGGTTCGATGGTCAAACCATTACGAAGATGAGGCAACTTGGGAGCGAGAAGATCGCCGTGCGAGTTTCCTTCTTTCTTCTCGAGTAGCGGAATCTCGGTCGAGATTCTTGTAAGAGGAGAGTTGTAACATCCCAATTTTGAGCTTGTGTTTCCAATGTAAGAAAATGAGTAGAAATTAAAACTTTTTCTTACATCCTGTATTTCCTTTTGTACCAAGCAAGTATTGTACAAGAAGTTATGGAAATACGAAGTCACGAGTCTTTTGATCCAAATCTTGAGCTTTCACAAACAATCTTGTCAAACCTCTTGATCATCTCCTGGAAATATTTTTCCTAAGTTCTTGGGATGGTTTGTGACCCCTCTGAAAAGTTTCACAATTTTTAGAAATTGTTTGAATATTTTTGGAGGTCGGTCAAACCAATTCAAAATCTGGTCAAACCTTGGACCAGTGCCTTGTAAAGTTTTTGGAGGAAAATCCACAGCACCAAAGCCTCTGAAAAATTTATGCTAGGTCCTCGTTTGAGCTAGCAAGCTCCTGTAAAAATTTCATAATTTTTGGAGTTCGTTTGCTACCTCAAATAAATCCCCAAACTTCAGAGCAGTTTGAAACCCAAACTTGGGGCTGAGTCAGACTCGGGCTCGAGTCGGACCAGTCCGACCCACCAAGCGGCTCGGTCGAGTCAAGCTCACCGAGTTCGGGCTCGGTCTCGTCTTGTGGCATAAGCGGGGCGCCGGATGGGGATCGTGTGGCTCACGACCTCCCCACGACTCCTAGGACCTCCTCGCGCGCAAGACCTCCCCACCTCGGCGATTCTCGGACGTCCGGGACCACCCCAAGCAAATGCGGGGCGCCCAGGACCTCCTTGGCGCGTGTTTCTTCCTCACGACCTCCACGAGTGCGCGCCATGAAATTTCGCACCTGCGTGCGTGTGTCGAAGTCGAGCGGTTAGGGGCGATGAGATGTCACCTTACTGTTGTCAACGGCTCTTCTTTGCGACATGCATTTATTGCCGATCGGCTTTAACCTCAAAGTCTTCACTGCTCTACCACTTGTCACTAAATGCGTGCCGTTGGCAGGGGCATGGACCTTGCTCACAGTGGGGTTGCCCTAGCCCTTGCCAAGCTCCCAGGCTATACATAGCCTGAAAACTCCCTCTCCTTTTTCCTTTCGTTCTTGGCTGTGCTTGAGCTCCCTCAGTTGAGTTGGTCCTCACACTCAAACCCCCAAGAACACCACCACCCCGAAACCTCCATTGTCACCTTTGGAGCTCCCTGCCGAAGCTCGAGCTCCAGTGGTTCCATCAACGTTCTTGCCTGTTTTCCTTGTCATCTCGAGCACCCCGAGCATTCCCTAACTTGTTGTGTTTAACCCTCACAGAGGTTGACAATTTGGGGAGCTGCTTGTCGGGGTCGAGGCCGTCTTCTTCTCCTTCGCCGGCAATCACACCACCGCGGGACATCGCCGGCCTTCTCCAAGTCCCTCCGTTTTCCTCTGGACCTTCCCTACACTCGGGTGAGTTCATTTTAGTCACTTAGAGCCTAGGGTCTAGCTAGCATAGCTCGTAGCGCTCAGTTTCACCGTTTTTGGATTTTGCCGAAAAGCTTGTCCTCCGCCATTCTCCGGCTCGCCGGCGTTTAAGGCCGTCGCCGCCGTCGAGAGTGCCTCCGCTAGGTTCGCGACACTATTGCGAGTATATCGGTGCCCTTGGTCGGCGCCGGCGAGGTCCCCATCGCCGGCGGCAAACCGTTGAGCCCGCTCGGGATTTTGCCGGTTCAAAACTCCCGTTTTCGTCATCATGTTAGGACATCTTAAATGCCCATTTATTACCAATCATCACTAGCAGTGAGTTGTCTTAGCCGCCACCCTTTGTCGCTGTCCGGAGGTCCCGCGCCTTTAACAGCACCTTGGACCTCCTCGGGTTCTTCGTGACCGTCTAGACCTCCCCAAGTTTAGATCTGGACCTTTAGATCTTTCCCGCGAAAACCTTTTAGTATAAGACCACTCCCGAGGTCCTCTTTGTAAAAAGCCACCCCTGGCCTTTTACAAGGAAAACCCCGCTCAGACCTCCGTAGGCTAGGTCTCAGCCGATAGGATCACCCTCCACCTTGGGGTCCTCTTTGCAAAAGACCTCCTTGAGGTCCTCTATGCGAAAAGACCACCCCTGGTCGTGTTATCAAAACCACCCCCTGGACCTCCACCGAGGTCCTCTTTGCAAAAGACCTCCCCTTGATCATTTTTGCAAAGACCACCCTCGGGGTCGTCTTTGTAAAAGCCACCCATGGCCTTTTACAAAGAAAACCCCCGCTCAGGACCTCCCTAGGTCTAATCCGAGCCGTCCAGATCTCCCCCGATTAAAACCCTATCGCTTAGGACCTCCCCGAGAAGATCTTGGCCATCCAAGACCTCCTCGTGTCAATCCCAGCCGATCAAGACCTCCCCGTGTAGATCTTGACCGTCTAGGACCTCATCCTTTAGATCCGAAGCTTTAGGACCTCCTCCTCTGGTCTAAACCGTTAGATTTAGAAATCTAACGGGCTAGACCTCTTCAGCCTATTTGCAATTCTACCGTTTTGATTCTCTCTTTATCGTTCGTCTTTAGATCTACGGCTCGGATCTGGAGAACATTCGGACCCCTCCGGATGCAATCTTGATCTAGGCCGTCCATCTCAAGATCCAAGGCCCAGATTCGTTGCGGCGCTCGGATGGCCCGAACATCCCATCTCACGTGGGCCATTGGATCTAAATCCATCGGTGGAGTCATTGGCAGTTAAGACCTCCTCAGGAGATCTTAGCGTCAAAGACCTCCTCCTTCCGATCTCACCGCCTGGACCTCCCTCCGTAGATTTAACCTAGGACCTCCTAAGGAGGTCGGGACCGTCGAATCTTGATCTAACGATCCGACCACCTTTAGGCGCGAGGAACTCCTCGTGTGCGCTGTGCGTGCACTAGTCGTAGCCGTTGGATTCAATATCAGCGGCTAAGACCTCCCTAAGCGCGATGAGGTCTTTGCGCCCAGTGCTCGTCGCGGGTTTGGCATCGAGATCGTGATCCGTGCGATCTTTGATCAACGACCCGACCTCCCAGTTTTATTGGTTTTCAGTTTAGTTCGAGAGCTTTTATTTGCACATATTAATTGGTTTAAACTTCAAAATGGCATATCTTTTCTCTGTAGCTCAAAATTTAACAAACTAAAGTTCTATAAATGCATCTGTTAAAGTACTTTAGCTTAGTATAGGTTTTCTGATAGTCTTTATCTTGAAATTAATCATGTCTTAGATTTATAACTTAGAAAAATCATAACTAAATCATTTTAACTCCAAATGACCTGAAATTTTATATGGGTTACCACTATACCAGTAGGTAGCTACCATAAAAATTTCAGCTTCAAAGTCTTTCTAGAAAATGTTTTTGCTCTGATTGCTAATTATGGTAGAAAATGGGTTTTAGGTAATATCTTTTGCACCACAAATCCAAATTAGGTTTTCAGTTTCTATGACTAGGTATATTCGTATTCTACCTTATGTATAAATTTCGTCGCATTTGGATAATTTTTGCTTGCTCTTTTGTTTAAGTGTTGCTAGTCTTATTGGTTGTTCTTGGTTCTTTTTGCCTTTGCGCTTAGGATTAGACATTTGCGGTAATCCCGAAGCGACCCTCCACAACAGCGAGCAACGGCAAGAAGGCAAGCGGTTTGATCATGTTAATCCCGATATTTTAAGTATTTATGTTGATTACAAATTCTATGTATGCATTGCTATTTTGGGTTAATAGTTGGCCTAGTAGATGCATTTCCTTAGCAAATGATTATTCTCTACCACCATGAGCCTAGGTTACTTTCTTTGTGATTTAGAGTTCGTGGATGGGCTCTTGTCACTTAGTAGTTGCGAATTAATTGCTTAGCCATGCTTAGTTTAGGTAGAAATGGCGGTTATCGACTTGTCGATAACCTTGATCACATCAAACTTATTATGATTATGATTTCCACCTTGTGCTATGTCTACTTATGAAAACTAAAACTGAAAACAAAATGATTTAGACTTGGGCACAATGGTATGATGGTGTGATTTTGGGTGTGGATGGAATGGTGCCGTGTCAACAAGGACCGAACATCTTGTTACACTAAACCAAGCATTTTAGCGTGCTAACCACATTAGAGGGTATGGGACCTCTCTTGACTTAGTACTTTGGCGTGTATTGGCTCAGTCGCGAGGAGTCGCGGGAGGGATGGTGTTGGGAGTATTGTAGTGTCAGAAAGACTTCACGTGATGGGATTTGTTGTCTTTCGACTTGCAATGTAAGCATATGGGTTTCTATCCATATGAGCGGCTCGTAGTTAATACACAAGATTGGAAATGTCTCGTAGGACTTAGCCGGGCAGCATACCTTGATAGTGTGCTTGTGGCTTGAAGGCGATGCGAGTGTGGGTACAACCTGTACACCCTGCGGGGTTAAAACTATTCGAATAGCCTCGTCCTAGGTTATGGACACGCTTGGCAAGGTCTTTCAAGAGTTAGACTACAACCTTTTAAATTAAAACTTGATGGGTGAGTACGAATCGGGATTAGTGCTATGTTGTGGTGGCTATTGGGATAGTCACTTCAGTGGTTACTTGTATGTATCTTTACTTACTTGTTACTTTGATAACAAAACAGATTTGCAAACTTGCTTTTAAAATGTATTACATTATTGCAAATAAAGTTGGCTTTGTGCAAAATGAGACATACAACCTCCACCTAAATAAGCTTGCATGTAGTTTATGAATAGTGCGCTATTCCACATGTCGATCTTGCGGGTACAAAGACAATCTTTGTACTCGGATGCTATGCTTAATTGTTACATTGCAGAGGAAGAAGGTGAGCTGAGGGCCTCACTTTTGTGAGTGTGTTGTGGTAGCTTGCGGGCGACTAGCTTAGCGGCCGTCGGTTGCCTTGTGGGTGTATGGCTAACCGGTCGACTTTTGTTCTAGCCATCTTATGGCACCTTTGCTTCATTGTCATTCTTGTATATTGTTCTATTTGGCGGTCGGCTCTCTTTTGTAATAACTTTACTTTATGTATGTCGTTGTTAAACCTAGTGATGTATGTGTATGGAAATGATGTGTAATTTTGTGATGATGTGCATATGCTGCAGTGCAGGAAGCATATGACCATCGAGGCTTAGTGATCGGGGAGGCCCGATCTTCTCGATGAGAAACCGTGGATAGTTGATCGAAGTAGATGATGTCGCTAGCTGAACACTCGCGCCAATGCACGAACCCTCAACTCTTGAATACGCCCACAACACACCGGGTAGTTGTTCGTCGCGAGACCACGAGCAGCGAGCGCCTGAGTCCCGATTCCCAATGGAGCAGCGGCTTGACCTTGAATTGCGAGCGAACAATTGGATCGCCTAGTCCTCTCTCAAAGTCCTCGCATGAACTCGGGGTCGAAAGAACAAGCAATAGCTATGTTTCAATCTTATGAATAAACTGGTCTAATGGATACAAGGGAGGGCAAGGGTATTTAAGGCACCCTCCACGACTCACGCACGGCCTAGGGCCGGCCACACATGCGAATCAAACTCTAACTCGGCTAAGACCTAAAAACACACAAAAAGGAAAACCTAACTTAAGTCCGTCACATTGTTTCGGCCATAGCGGTGCGACCGTAAGTCTTCTGAAGCTGGGGCCAAAACCATTGTGTGCGCCTTGGATTAAGCTTTCAAACAAGTCCAAGAACACCCCAATCGGACTCCGTATGCAAAAGTTATGGCCTTTTATTACAGCCCTGTTGGGCTGTCCCGAACGAATCAGGTGAATTCTGAGTTGATTCCGAGATGAATTTCAGTTGCACTTGTGGAAGATCCGGTGGGCTTGAATTCTTGGGCTTTTCTCCCTTGGTTGACCCCGTGAGCTTCTCCTCCATTGCTTTGACTCGGCCTCCCTCTTGGTTCCAAAGGCTTCACAATGTTGAAACACGAGAATGCACAAAACATTTGCATGAGGTAATACCCAATTCTCATCAATGACAATAGAAGATTCATTAAGAAACAAAAGCACTGTTGATTTAGAAGTTTAGCTCTTGCTCGTCGGTGGACCAATATGCATACATACTTGAATTATTTGTAGCGTCACGTATGGCGTCCACCTCGGTATGTGTATGACCACCAATAGGGAAAGATGTATAAGTGTTAGGGATGCCTCATCATCCTCCCCTCTTGAAAAGGCGTCGTCCTCGACTGGATCATCACCACCAAAGAAAGGTGATAAATCTGCGACATTGAAAGTAGAACTCACGCCATAGTCATCGCCGGAAAGCTCTATCTTGTAGGCATTGTCGTTGATCTTCGCAAGCACCTTGAAAGGTCCATCACCTCGTGGCAGCAATTTAGACTTGCGGCGTTCTGGAAAACGATCCTTGCGGTAGTGCACCCAAACCAAATCACCTGGTTGAAAAATCATCTTCTTCCGTTTCTTATTCGCCTTCTCAGCATAGGACTTGACCTTGCGTTCTATCTCCTCTTTTGTTTTGAGATGCAATTTCTTCACATACTCAGCTCGCTTGGATGCCTCCATATGAACACGGTGTTGACTTGGAAGTGGCAGCAAATCAAGCGGCGTAAAGGGTTTGAAACCATACACCACCTCAAAGGACACAAGCTGCGTGAGTGGAGTGCGGCCCGATTATAAGCGAATTCCACGCGGCAAACAATCCTCCCACTCGCGCGATTCTTCTTGATCATGGTCGAGTAGCATCGAAAGTGTGCGGTTCACCACCTCCGTTTGACCATCGGTTTGGGGATGACAAGTCGTCTTTGAATAACAACCGTCCCGGTTTACCCCAAAGTGTCTTCCAAAAGTAGCTCATGAACTTCACGTCACGATCGACACAATAGTGCGTGGCACGCCATGTAGCCTCACGATCTCCACGAAAAACAAGTTAGCAATATCGACGCATCGTCGCTCTTGTGGCACGGAATAAAGTGTGCCATCTTTGAAAAACGATCCACAGCGACAAAAGCAGAATCACTCCCCTCTTAGTTCTAGGCAATCCTAAAACAAAATCCATACTAATATCCTCCCATGGTGCATTGGGAGCAGGTGAGGGTATACAAACCGTGTGGATTCAATTTTGATTTCGCTTTGTGGCAAGTAATGCATCGTTGCACATACCTCTCTACATCTCGCCTCATCTTAGGCCAATAAAAGTGATCGCTCGGCATAGATAACGTCTTCTCACGTCCAAAATGTCCCATCAACCCCACGCATGTGATTCCTGCAGTAATAGCAAGCATGCGGAGGAGTGCGGCGCATAATTTGTTAGTGCGAAACAAAACCCATCATGGATGTGAAATTTATCCCAGCCTTTTCCTCTTTGCAATGTGCATAAGGAGCGGAAAAATCATGGTCATGAGCATATAAATCACGCAAACTCTCTAAACCAGGAACTTGCACTCCTATTTGAGTTAAAGCACACTTTTCCTAGAGAGCATCGGCTACCACATTTTCCTTTCCTTCTTATATTTTACAATGTAAGGAAGCGACTCAATGAATTCGACCCATTTGGCATGTCTACGGTTCAGTTTGCTTGGCCCTTTAAATACTTTAATGCCTCATGATCGAATGAATAATAAACTCTTTAGGCCATAAATAGTGTTGCCAAGTTTCTAACGCACGCACTAAAGCATAAAGCTCTTTGTCATAGACCGGATAATTCAATTGAGCACCATTCAGTTTCTCACTAAAATAAGCTACGGTCTACCCTCTTGCATTAAAACACCGCCAATACCCAATCCACTAGCATCACACTCAATTTCAAAATTTTTAGTGAAATCGGGTAAAACAAGCAACGGTGCTTGATCAGCGTTTCTTAAGTTCAACAAAAGCATTGTCTTGCGCTACCCCACACAAATTCAACACCCTTTTAGTAAGTTCATTCAAAGGGCAGCTATGGTGCTAAAATCCTTCACAAAGCGCCGATAAAAACCAGTGAGACCATGAAAGCTCCTAATCATTGACATTCACAGGAGTTGGCCAATTTTTAATCGCTTCAATTTTAGACTCATCTACTTCAACTCCTGTGCGAAACAACATAGCCCAAAAAGATGACACGATCTTTGCAAAGGTACACTTCTCTAAGTTACGAATAACCTAGCCTCACGCAAAACTTGTAGAACTTGTCTAAGATGGTCTATGTGTTCAGATTCAGTCTGTTGTAAATCGAATATCATCAAAGTACACAACCACAAATTTACCAATCAAATGCCTTAAAACATGATTCATTAAGCGCATGAATGTACTAGGTGCATTAGTTAAACCAAAAGGCATGACTAACCACTCATACAACCCAAATTTTGTTTTAAATGCTGTTTTCCACTCATCCCCTTCATGCATCCTAATTTGATGGTAACCACTGCGCAAATCTATCTTAGAAAATAACGACACCACTCAATTAAATCTAGCATATCATCTAAGCGAGGTATAGGATGGCGATATCGAATTGTGATATTATTAATCGCTCGACAATCTACGCACATCGCCATGAACCATCTTTCTTAGGAACTAAAATAACAGAACAGCACAAGGGCTTAAGCTTTCACGTACATACCCTTTGAGAGAAGCTCTTGTACTTGTTTACGAATTCCCTTTGTTTCCTCGGGATTGGTGCGATGCGGTGGTCGGTTCGGCGGCGCTCACGGAATCAAGTCGATCTTATGTTCTATCCCACGAATTGGTGGTAGCCCAGTGGTACCTCGTTTGGAAAGACGTCATTGAAGTCTGCAAAACACAAGCAACACTACTAGGAAGAAGACAAGTCGTTAGTGAAAGCAAGGCGTCTTTGTACAATAGTACAAAGTGCACCAAATTGGGATCTTCGCTGAATTCTCTCATTTCGATTTGGTGGCTAACATCACTAAATTCTTCTCTCGCTCTTTGGCGGTCTCAACGTGCATCTCAATTTTACGCATTGAAGAATTCACAATCTTGCGGTGTAAGGGGCTTCAAGATGATATCCATATTATTCCATCGAATGTGTAGCGATTTGTCGCCCATCGTGAGCAATGAGCGGTCATATTGCCATGGCCGTCCCAAGAGCAAGTGACACACCGTCATAGGCACAACATCGCGATCCACGATGTCGGTGTACTTCCCAATAGAAAGCGTCACTCGCACCATATAGTTCACCTTCACTTCCTCTTTGTCGCTCAACCATTGCACATGATAAGGGCGTGGATGCGGCAAGTACTTCAAACCCAACTTATGACACATATCCTTGCTAGCAGATTATGACAACTTCCACCATCAATTATCACTTTGCACACCTTACCCTTATCAAGTTTTGCCCAAGTCGAAATAAATTGCACCGCCATTGCTCTAGTGCGGTGCGGCATTACACTAAGCACCTTGGGTGTGCAAACAATAGAATACTGCTCAGTGTTAGGGAACTCAGGATCACACTCACATTGCTCTATGTCATCAGTGTGCAAGACTGGCTGTGCATCAGGCGACTCATCATCACTAGCTGAAACATAACCGCCATCCTGCGTGATAAGCATAGTTACGACATTGGGGCGATCCCTCAAAATGGCCAACACCCTTGCACTTGTGGCAAATAATGTCACGTGAGCGGCACGTTGACCCCATAGGCGAGTCGCACTAGCAGCGGCGCCGCAGTCGGCCTGCCGGTGGTGGTGTACTCTCCAACTTCTTACTTGCGGGCTGCGCATTGCGGGTGTTTGGGCGGAGTGGTCTGTTTGGTGTTTGTTGTTATATGGCTGTCTGGGTGGTGAAGAACGTGAGCAGGCAGCAAATCGTGCGTCTTCAATCACTTGTCGCTCGGCCGGCGTGCTTGATGCAACAACTCAATCATATCATTATAGGGATGGTGATTGACAATGCGCTTGCGGCATGATTCATGCCACTAGAAATCTCGCCATGAGTGCATTCTTCATTTTCGTGGACATCTGCATGTATCATGATAGTCTCCATTTCCTTATGATATTCATCAATTGATCTTATACCTTGTCGCAGCCACGTTAGCTTCTCAAAAAGTGAGCGCTTGTAGTGGCGAGGTACAAAGCGTGCCGCAAATCTTTGCTTCATCCGCTCCCGGTTATAATCGGCAAGTCATGACGCTCCATGCGCTACGGATGAAGCGCTCCCACCAATGTGTGGCATAATCATCCAAGCCATTGGGCGCAAGCAACGACTTCTTCTCATTGGAATAGTTGTTCATCGAAACAACTTATCAACTTTCGACTCCCAAGTGAGGTATTGTTCGACATCTGTACCACCTGAAAATATAGGGAGAGTAAATTTGGGCACGATGCACACCTCATCAACCCAGCTACGAGGTGCACGATGCACACCTCCTCCGTGGACACCCTGTGGTGCGCCTCCACCCTGGCCGCCGTTGCCTCGGCCACGCCCATGTGCCTGATGGCGTGCCGCGGCTGCCATCCCGACGTTTGGCGGCACCGCCATGCGGCAGCGCTGCCGTATCGTCGCTCCTCATCCACCACGAATAGCACGCTCCTCATCGGTCTCATTGTGCAAAGCGGCGGGAGGGCGTGCACACTTGTGTTATCGGCTTGCGCACCCCCACGTGGGTGTGTTGAGCGAACATGGCGCGGAGCTCGGGAGAAGTTATTGTTGATGGCGACGCGCGGTGTGTGACCTCCTCCCGAGTGTTGATCCGATCGAACTTCCCGAGCTCGTCGCGCACGCCATTATCACCATCATGAAGTTGTTTTGTAGCATCTCGCGCAGCGAGTGTACTCTGTCCACGCATGCGGCGCCTCGGATTAGGTGGATCCTCCTCGTGACGACATGGCAACAACTCACAAACAAGAAGCGAGGTTATATACGGGTTAGTAAAATAAAAGCTCTCTCTATTACGCTCACAACTCAACATCACGAAAACAAGACAAGCTTACCATTCCAAAGTGAATCAAGGGCGGCAAAGCAGCCAGACAACGTGACGACCTCAACCGGTAATGTATGAGCGTAACCAAGAGCAAGGGGTACAAGCGGGTGTAGGTGGAGCTTGGACAGTATGTGTATATCCTATGCAATCGATAATCAAGGTATTGTAAAGCTAAGTAATGATCCAAGCTAGAGTATTTTGCCTATGTCTTGATCCAACGAGTTTAAGCAAAGTGTATGAACGCACACGCAAAGATAAATGAGACTTAATGCAAACAAAGGACTGAGCTAGCGGAGAGAAAAAGAGATGAAACCAGCTCGTTTTGCACCAAGTATGGGGATAGACGCTAGCCAATTGCAAAGGAATATACTAGGGCACAAGATTGCTCAATCAAAATTGAAAAACACAAGCTAAAAGATGACCCGATCTTGTAGTAGCTAAAAGTATGCGCGGATCAACTCGAAAAGGGATGCCGTCTTCACGGGTACCTTAGAATCACTGCGAGAGGGCTCTATCAATTTTGAGCGAAATCGAGAACCGGAATTTTCTCGGTTTGCGGGCCCGTTTGAGGCCCTAAGCGACCTTTTGGGGTCGAAGTTTTCCGCACACGTGTGCTGGTGGCTTCGCGGATGTAAAACCCCCGATTTCGGACTTCTTCTTTTTGGCTCTATTATCCCGTTTCCTTTCCAACGGATCAAGAAAGCGCTCAATCGGAGAGTCGTATGCAAAAGTTAGCGTTTTTTTTTTTTTTTGCGGCTCTTTCTATATCGGCTGCCTTTTCCTTCTTTTCCTCTGCTTTGCTCCCGTGGAAGCTGCGCAACCCTCACAAAAGCGACAACGTGTAATCAACTTGAATGAGCGACCCTAGGTGCAATATCAATAGCTAGTCTCAAGATGAAAGGATATAAAAGGACACCAAAAGTGGTTGGACGGCTATGATGTAGTGGCGAAACTCAAGATGGAGTGTGAGGACCGGAATATTTAACTAGTAACACTTAACCTCCAAATGGTTCTAGCATTACTAATTAAACATTCTAAGCCTCGATGGACATATGTTTCCCCACTGCAACATATGCACATCATCACAAAATTACACATCATTTCCATACAACATATATCACTAAGTTCAACAACGACATAAAGTAAAGTTATTACAAAGAGAGCCGACCGGCCAAATAGATCAATAAACAAGAATGGCAATGAAGCAAAAGCGCCATAATATGGCTAGAACAAAAGTCGACCAGGTTAGCCACACACCCACAAGGCAACCGGCCAGGGCATCAAGCTAGTCGCCCATAGCTACCACAACACAGACTCACAAAAGTGAGGCCCCTCGGGCTCACCTTCTTCCTCTGCAACAAAACAATTAAGCATAGCATCGAGCACAAAGATTGTCTTTGTACCGCAAGGCGGCGTGTGGAATAGCGGACCTATTCATAACTACATGCAAGCTTGTTTAGGTGGAGGTTGTATGTCTCATTTGCATGAAGCCAACTTTATTTGCAATAATGTAATACATTTAAAAGCAAGTTTGCAAATCTGTTTTTAATGTTGAAATAACGATAATAAAGATACATACAAGTAACCACACGGAAGTGACTATCCCAATAGCCACCACAACATAGCACGAATCCCGATTCGTACCACCCATCAAGTTTTAATTTAAAGGTTGTAGTCTAACTCTTGAAAGACCTCCCCAAGCGTGTCCATAACCTGGGGCGAGGCTATTCGAATAGTTTTAACCTGCAGGGGGTACCAATGTACCCACACTTGGACCGCCTTTAAGCCAAAAGCACACTTCCGTAGGTATGCGACGCGGCTAAGTCCTCTGAGGCGCTTTCCAATATTGTGTATTAACTACAAGCCGCTCGTATGGGTAGAAACACCATGCGCTTACATTGCAAGCCGAAAGACAACAAATCCCATCCGGGTGAAGTCTTTCGGACACTACAATCTCCCAACACCATCCCTCCTGCGACCTCCTGCGACCGGAGCCAATACACGCCAAAGTACTAAGTCAAGAGAGGTCCCATACCCTCTAGTGTGGTTATGCGCTAAAATGCTTGGTTTAGTGTAACAAGATGTTCGGTCCTTGTTGACTTAGGCACCATTCGATCACACCGAAAATCACACCATCATACCATTGTGCCCAAGTCTAAATCATTTTGTTTTCAGTTTTAGTTTTCATAATCAAACATGGCACAAGATGGAAATCATAATACATAATAAGTTTGTGTGATCAAGGTTATCGACAAGTCGATAACCGCCCATTTCTACCGAAGCTAAGCATGGCTAAGCAATTAATTCGCAACTACTAAGTGACAAGAGCCCCTCCACGAACCCTAAATCACAGCAAGTAACCTAGGCTCAAGGTAGTAGAGGATAATCATTTACTAAGGAATGCATCTACTAGGCCAACTATTAAAACAAAGTAGCAATGCATACATAGAATTTGTAATCAACATAAATACTTAAAATACTGGGATTAACATGATCAAACTGCTTGCCTTCTTGCCGTTGCTCAATTTGTTGTGGAGGGTCGCTCTCGGGATTACCGCAAATGTCGAATCCTAAGCGAGAGGCAAAAAGAACCAAGAACAACCAATAAGACGAGCCACAAATAAACCAATGAGCAAGCAACAATTATCCAAATGCGACAAAATTTATACATAAGGTAAAATACGAATATACCAAGACATAGAAACTGGAAAAACCTAATTTGGATTTGTGGTGCAAAAGATATTGCCTAAAAACACATTTTCGGCCATAATTAATACTGTAGCAAAAATATTTTCTAGAGAGATTTTGAAGCTGAAATTTTTATGGTAGCTACCTATTGGTATAGAGGTAACCCATATAAAATTTCAGGTCATTTGGAGTTAAAGTGATTTAGTTATGATTTTTCTAAGATGCAAGATTAGCATAATGCACTTTCAGGAGCATAAATATGTTCAAAACTAATTTTACTGATGAAGTATACCAACAGAGGGTTTTCTAGAATTTATCATATATATTTTGCATTTATAGAGAATTACTTGTGCATTTTATAAATCTTCGAATTTTCTAAATCTTTGAAAATAGGTACTAAATCATTAATCAAGGTTTTGTTACAACCTTGGACCTACCCTCATTTTTATATTGACATTGGGTTAATAATAAATTTATCAAAGTTAGAATCATTCATTTTGGACATACGAGCAAGATACGCATTTTCTAAAGTTTTATTCATTTTGGAATATTCAAAATGACGAAACCAAGTTATTCCTAGTTATACAATTTTACTCTCTTGGAACATGCTTAAATCCATTTTTATAATAAGCTAAAGTGATAACATGATTTATTACGATTGGAATTAACCAAAAGCGATTAAAACGAATTAGTTATGAGTTTCTAAAGTTTTTATATCATTTTGGTTGATAAACAAATGCTTACGAAATCTGAACAACCCAATAAAAAGAAAATGGCGTGGACAACCCCAACCCTTGATCTAACATCCTCGGCTCACGCGCGCGAAAGCAGCGCCGCCGTGTGAAACCCAAATGAAACCACCGTTGGATCAAGATCCAGCGGCTCACACGAGTGTATGCAACGGACGATCACGGTTGCCTCGTGAACCACGACCGCAGATCAAAAGATGAGCGGCTCGAGACCCATATCTAACGGAAGGTCCGATTGCACACATGATCTCCGCGCGAGATCACGAGATGGGCGGTCGGGGATGATGAGGAACGGATGGTCGAATGCATACAAGATGCGGGCGCGAGATCGCAAAATGGGCGGCGGCTATAGATCGAAGTTCAAAAAGAGTGCGGCGAGTGGGACCGCATGTCGGTGACTACGAGTCACGACCGCAGCGATTTAACCCACGTGCGCGATGCTGGGCCCCAAGTCGGCGACCGGAGGAGGTTTACGGCGAGATTAAATGCCGACATTTTATTAATCAATGATTAAGCATTAATGATGTCGAACGATGCGGAGTGAACGAGATTGATTAAAGGATGTTGGGCCCCAGGTCGGTGGCTCAATAATAACGATTAAGACACGATTAACAGCTAATGATTGGTAATTAATGTGTCCTAATGATCAGCAGCGGAGCTTCTCGGTGTGAACCCGAGTGGCTTTGCGGGTCGCCGGCGACTCGGTCGCATGGCGGCGCCACAAACTATCAAAATGGGTTCGCAATAGTGTTGCGGACCCAACGGTGGTGACCTCGCCGCGGTGGAAGTGCAGGCAGCCGCGGCCGGAAAACAAAGATGAAGGCCGACACGGCAAAACACGAAAATAGCAAAATGCTCAGCTGCGGTCCAAGGAAGCGAGTGCCATGACTTCTAGGGACTATAGGAGCTACCTTAGCAGAGGAGCTCCAAAGATGGCCGGGGAAGACTTGAACACGATGAAGTCCACCGGAGCCGAAGAAGATGAAGTGGGAAATGAGGTTCTGAGCAAAATGAGTGGAACCAAAACATCACCACAGCTTCATTATGGCTCAAAGAGGTTCCAAAAGCAAGTAATTGCAAAAAGAATCACTTTGAGATTTGGAGAAGAAAGGGGGTGAAACCAACCGAAAATCTCCAAACTTAAAATTGAGTGATTCCTGTGAATGCAACCCAAAATCAAGTTAGGGGAAATATAAAGGAGGTTGAGGAGTTCAAAAGGGTGCAAGAAATGTTGAAGATAAACCACTGAACACCAAGGCCGCCATTGGAGCTCTGACCAACAATGGTGTTTTGAGGGTGAGAGGTGTTCTTGAGCTCAAACACGAGAGAAGAGCAAAGTGTGGTGTAAAGGAACACCGGGAGGACCTAGAGGGCTATTTATAGGAAAGGAATTAGGGTTTGAGCAAGAACATGAGCCCATGGTGAGCTCGGTTCATGGCGCGGTCAAGGACCAAGAAGTGATGGGAGCAAGTGAGCACGGTGACCATGGAGGAGAAAGCTTCATTGCGCATTAAATGCATTGCGAGAGCGTTGTGAAAGCAACTTGAGGTGACACCATAAGCCCCCATGCTCTCTCTTTCTCTCGCCATGAACGCGCGCGCGCCGGAGAAGCCGAGGAGGAAGAAGAACAGAGAAGGCGAGCCACGGCCGTTGGATTAAAAATGGGCGGTCACGATTTAGCGGGTTCGCGGACGATCCGATTGCCTACGGAAATCGGGCGGTTGGATTGAAATCAACGGTCCCTATTGGCCAATGCAAGCGGAGGGTCGAATGCTTACGAACATGGGCGCGCGATTTGAATCCAACGGTGATATCGCACGCGGCGTTTTAAAGAGTGGCTCGGTGCGTTTAGTTGGTGGACCGAATCAATTGGCTCGAGCGAGTCCGACTCGAACCCGAGTAATGATAAAACCAAGTTTGACTTTGAAATAAAGCAGAGACTTTGAAAGATTTATTTGAGATAGCAAATTAACTCCAAAATTTATGAAAATTTTACAGGAGCTTGCTAACTCAGATATTAACCTTGTGTAAAATTTTCAGAGGTTTTATCGTGAATAAACCTCCCAAAATTCTGCAAGGCTCTGTTTTAATGTTTGGTGAGAGTCAAGCAGGTTTGATACCTCTAAAAATATTCAAACAATTTCTAAAATTGTGAAATTTTTGAGAGGGTCACATACCATCACAGAGACTTAGGAAAAATATTTCAGGGATGATCATAAGATTTGACAAGATTGTTTTGGAATGCCAAGATTTGGATCAACTAGACTTGTGATATTGTATTTCCATAATTCCTTGTACAAGAATTGATTGGCCCAAAGGAAATACATCTGTAAGAAAAGTTTTAATTTCTACTGATTTTCTTACATTTGAAACACAAGCCCAAAATTGGGATGTTACAACTCTCCCCCTTACAAGAATCTCGACCGAGATTCCGTTTACTCGGAGAAGAAGGAAGGAAAATCTGCACGAAGACGATCTTCTCGCTCCCAAGTTGCTTCATCTTCAGAATGGTTTGACCACTGAACCTTAAGGAACTTGATGACCGGTTCCTTGTTCTCCGTTCGATTCCTCAAGAATACGAGCAGGATGCTCGCGGTAGGTCAAATTCTCACGTACATCGAGAACCTCCAATGGAGCTTCCTCGGTTGGGACACGGAGGCACTTCTTGAGTGTGAAACATGGAACACACCATGCACACCCTCAAGTGCAGTGGTAGCTCCAATCATGTCTGTGGCTGCTCCAACTTCTCGATGATACGGTAAGGCCCAACATGTCGAGGAGCCAACTTGCCCTTGATGCCAAAGCGATGGCCCTTCAAGGGTGAGACTTTGAGATACACAAAGTCATTGGGCTCAAAGCTCAACTCACGGCGACGACGATCCGCATAGCTCTTTTATGCGGGTGGGCGTGCGCAGATGCTCGCGGATCAACTGAACCTGACTTTCGGCCTCATTGATCGAATCTGGGCCGAAAAACTGCCGCTCACCAGTCTCTGACCAGTTCAATGGGGTTCTACATCTCCTTCCATACAAAGCCTCAAATGGTGCCATGCCAAGACTGGCCTGAAAGCTGTTGTTGTAGGAGAACTCAGCAAATGGTAGGCACTTCTCCCACTTCTTCCCATAGGAAAGAACACAAGCACGGAGCATATCTTCCAACACTTGGTTGACTCGCTCCGTCTGGCCATCAGTCTGAGGATGAAAAGCTGTACTGAAATGAAGGCGGGTCCCCATAGCCTCTTGCAGACTATGCCAAAACCGCGAGGTGAAAAGTGCACCACGATCAGAAATAATCGTCTTCGGTACACCGTGAAGACTCACAATCCTCGAGACATAAAGTTCGGCCAAAGGCCCCACACGAAGCTGCGTCTTGACAGGAAGGAAATGTGCCACTTTAGTCAACTTTGTCGATCACGACCCCAAATAGCATCATTCCCTTTGGGACGAGCGGGGCAATCCGGTGATGAAGTCCATGCCAGCGAATCCCACTTCCATTTCAGCGGCAAAGGCTGCGAGAAGACTCTTGGGGCGATGCTCGGCCTTCACCGACGGCGACACGCGTCGCGCTCGACAGCGAACCTAGCAATCTCGCGCTTCATTCGGGTCCACGAATCTCGGCGAAGATCTGATACATCTTGGTAGCCCGGGGTGAATAGACAAAGGAGAATCATGGGCTTCGCGGAGAATCAAATCCGCAATTCCATGACCTTAGGGACCACAAGGCGCTGCCCAAACCACACAACGCCATGCTCATCCTCGAAAAGCACTTGGCTATCCCATCCTTGATGTTTCGCTTGATCGGCTCACACCAACATCGCATGCTGTGCCACCTTGATTTGGTCCACAAGGTTGGTTGCACAACCAACGAAGCAAAGGAACCGTGCTCGATCAAACCCAAATTGAGTATTGGAACTCGAAATGAGGGTAGGCTGCGCTCTTGGAGCATCAACATGTTGCAATACACCTTCCGACCGAGTGCATCCGCAACGACATTGGCCTTGCCGGATGGTGCTGAATACCCATGTCATAGTCCTTGATCAATTCCAACCATCTTCTTTGTCCGAGGTTCGGATCGGTGGGTGAACAAGTACTTCAAGCTCTTGTGGTCGGAATACACCTCACAACGGTTGCCAATCGGATAATGCGCGGATCTTGAGTGCATGGACCACGACTAACTCCAAGTCATGAGTAGGATAGTTGAGTTCATGAGGCCTTAAGCGCGCGATGCATAGGCCACAACCTTGCCCCCGCATAAGAACACAACCAAGACCACGACGAGAAGCATCACAATAGATATCAAAGCTCTTGTGAATATCGGGGAGAACAAGCACTGGAGTGAGGTCAACCGCTTCTTGAGTTCTGAAAACTCACATCACAAGCGGCGGACCACTCAAACTTCTTGTCCTTCTTAAGCAATTCGGTCATAGGCCGCAATCTTGGAGAAATTCTCGATGAAGCGCGATAGTAGCCACCAAACCAAGAAAACTCCGCACATCCGTGGTCGACTTGGTGACCCCAAGATAGCACATCACCGACCTTGCTCGGATCCACGACCACACCTCTGTTGAAAGAACATGGCCTAAGAATGCCACTTCCTTCAACGAACTCGCACTTGCTGAATTTGGCATACAAGCGGTGCTCACGCGACTTGCCCAACACAAGCTTAAGATGCTCGGCATGCTCTTCTTCACTCTTGGAGTAGATAAGGATATCGTCGATGAATACCACCACAAACCTATCCAAATATTCCATGAATCACGAGTTCATTAGGTTCATGAATAAGCGGAGCATTAGTCAAACCAAAAGACATGGCGGTGTACTCGTAAAGGCCATAACGAGTAGCAAAGGCATCTTAGGAATATCCTCGGTCCGATCGACTTGATGATAGCCCAATCTCAAGTCAATCTTGGAGAAGACTCGTGCTCGGTCAACCGATCGAAAAGATCATCAATACGGGCAAAGGATACTTGTTCTTCACCGTCACCTCATTAAGCGGACGGTAATCAACACACATACGCAAGGTCTTGTCCTTCTTCTTCACAAAGATAACTGGACAACCCCAAGGAGATGAGCTAGGGCGGATAAAACCTTTCTCTTGCAGCTCACCCGATTTGCTTCTTGACTCCTCCAACTCATTAGGAGGCATGCGTCGACCTCTTAGAAATAGGGCGATGCAGGGCAGCAACTCGATCACAAACTCGGATCTCGAGCAGGAGGCATCCGGCAAATCTTCGGGAAAGACATCCGCGAAGTCACACACCGTGGGGGCGTCGCGAATCTCAATGCCGGCCGCTTCAAGGACATAAAGATGGGGTTTCGCAAGCTGCGGTGAAAACCCAACCTGTTCACTGACGGTGGTGAGGTAGACAATCTTCGGCACAATCGATTTGCCCCAAGTGTTGGGACAACCAATCCATGCCAAGAATCACATCCAAGCGCGCCGAGTCGAGTAGGATAAGATTCGCCAAGAATCCTACTCCTTCGGCGTGGATAGGAACATCCGGCATACTTGGTCGACTCTCATTCCGAACCGGAGCGAATCGCAGTGGAATCCCGGAGGAACACGGTGAAGCCCACAATCAACGACAAAAGACCTCGAAATAAAAGAATGCGAGGCCCGAGTCAAATAAAGCGTAGCGGGCGCAAATCAACAAGGGCGTACCCAACACCACGTCGGGTGCCTCTGTGCCTCCTCGGCGAGATATGATTGACTCGGCGCTCCCCAAGCCCGGGTCTTACGGTCGGTGGTGACCACTCCCTTGCCCGCGTCCTCCATTAGGGCGAGGGCGCTCGATCTTCTTAGGACAACTACTCGCGTAGTGGCCCTTGTCGTGGCGATGAGAAGCGGTGGCGTCGGCGCGGGGTTACGGGAACACCTGCTGCTGGTCGCGAGCGCGCGTGGCGAGTCACGGCTGCGGGCGTGGGCTGGTCTTTGAAGGCCTCGGCGGTGGTGAAGCCAAGGCGGGCCACCGGTGCAGGTCCAACACGGGACGAACGAGGCGGCTGTGCGACGGCCTGGGCCTCCCACTTGCGCTTGCGGGACTCGCCGCGCCCTCGCCTTGTGCTCGGCGATGATGGCCTTGTCCACCAAGGTGCGGAAGTCGGGAAGTCCACAATAGAGAGCTTGTCACGAAGCTCCTCGACAAACCCTCCACGAACTTCTCTGCTTGGCCTCATCGGTGGCCACCTCGGCGAGGCGTACCTCGCCAAATGGTTGAACTCATGGAGTACTCGATCACGGACCTGCGCCCTGTTTGGCGCAAGGAACTCCTTCTTCTTGACTTCATCGGTAGGCGGGGACATGGGCCCGACGGAAGCTAACGGAACTCCTCCCACGAGACCACGTGTCCCGCGGTGCATGGCGAGGAAATTCTCCCACCATGAGAGTGCGCACCCTCCGGTGATGAGATGCGAAAAGTGCCCGCTCTGCTCCGACATCGAGCAACGTTGAGCTTCGCTCAACGGGCGGCCGATCGTCTGCGTCCAAGGATCCTCGGGCCGGGAGAAGGTGGGAGGCTGCGTGCGGAGGAACTCCGCAAGCCCCCACGAGCACGTGTCCACCTCGGATCGAGGCACGAGAGGAAGTGGAGGTGTTCTGGCGATGACCTCCAACACCCTACGGTCCTCCGAGCGATTGCGTTCGATTTGCATGAGACTTCCGCCATGGTCGGAGGAGGAAGCTCCTCATCGGGACTACGGTTGATTCGGCGCTACGTGTCCCACCACCATCCGATTCACTAAGATAAGTTAGCTACAAGCCCGAGATAAAAAGAAGCAAAGAAATGCAAACTCAATAAAAAAAAGGGCTCAGGAATAACCACCAAGAGTACAAGACCAAAAATCACCAAATCGACTTCCCGAAACGACTAACCCGTATGGAAGAACGAGTAATCGTTTGAGAAGACCCAAAATTTCAGCACTAAATTCTAGCTCCAAACAGTCCAAAATTCAAGGTATACCCACCTAATAGAGTATAGGCATTAGCTAATCTCATATCACTTCTTACCCTTTTATTCCCACAAGTTTTAGTCGAATTATCCTCTCATTTCCTACCTTATTTACTCACCACTAGCTAGCTGTCCAAATTCCTTCCTCCAAGCTCTCATGTTTCTCCCAAAGCCAAGTTAATCGATAAAGGCTGATTTTTGAAAGGAAGAGAGGAACAACTTTTTCAAAACTTAAGTGAGAGTAAGGTGAGATGAGCAAGCTAAGATAGGTAAGGAGTAAAATCTGAGAACTTACTTAAGTTTTCGTAAACTATTTGAAAGTAAGTTTTCAAAGTATCCTAGAGGCGACCAAGCTAGGGGTTTCTACGGTCAGTATGGCTCTGATAGGAGCAATTGGACTCGGATTGTGTTTGAGCTAGAGGTTGATTAGGACTCTAGTCCCACCAAGGAGTTCGGATAAGGAAACAACACCGTCTCGGATTGTCTTTGGCAAGACAGCGCATGGACAGATCGGATGATGGTTTTGGGTGCTAATTGAGGAGTTCAATCAGCAAAATTTTTTTTTTGATAAAGATTAAGCTACGCAATGGAAACACAAGGATCAGCACTAAAACAAAACTCTAATGGATGAAAACTTAACTAAGCGCACAAGAAATAACAGATTAAACTACGGTTTTGGTGCGCAATTTTGGTTTATTATGCGATAGGAAAGAAAGCGAATCTAACTACGGGTGAAGAAGTTCTCACCGAGTAAACCTAGAATCGATACCACATGATACGGGGAGGCCCGATCTTCTCGGTGAGAAACCGTGGATAGTTGATGCGAAGTAGATGATGTCGCTAGCTGAACACTCGCGCCAATGCACGAACCCTCAACTCTTGAATCGCCCACAACACACGGGTAGTTGTTCGTCGCGAGACCACGAGCGCGAGCGCCAAGTCCCGATTCCCAATGGAGCAGCGGCTTGACCTTGAATTGCGAGCGAACAATTGGATCGCCTAGTCCTCTCTCAAAGTCCTCGCATGAACTGCGGGGTCGAAAGAACAAGCAATAGCTATGTTTCAATCTTATGAATAAACTGGTCTAATGGATACAAGGGAGGGCAAGGGTATTTAAGGCACCCTCCACGACTCACGCATACGGCCTAGGGCCGGCCACACATGCGAATCAAACTCTAACTCGGCTAAGACCTAAAAACACACAAAAAGGAAAACCTAACTTAAGTCCGTCACATTGTTTCGGCCATGGCGGTGCGACCGTAAGTCTTCTGAAGCTGGGGCCAAAACCATTGTGTGGGCCTTGGATTAAGCTTTCAAACAAGTCCAAGAACACCCCAATCGGACTCCGTATGCAAAAGTTATGGCCTTTTATTACAGCCTGTTGGGCTGTCCCGAACCGAATCAATTGAATTCTGAGTTGATTCCGAGATGAATTTCGGTTGCACTTGTGGAAGATCCGAATTGGGCTTGAATTCTTGGGCTTTTCTCCCTTGGTTGACCACGTGAGCTTCTCCTCCGTTGCTTTGACTCCGGCCTCCTCTTGGTTCCAAAGGCTTCACAATGTTGAAACACGAGAATGCACAAAACATTTGCATGAGGTAATACCCAATTCTCATCAATGACAATAGAAGATTCATTAAGAAACAAAAGCACTGTTGATTTAGAAGTTTAGCTCTTGCTCTCGTCGGTGGACCAATATGCATACGTACTTGAATTATTTGTAGCGTCACGTATGGCGTCCACCTCGATATGTGTATGACCACCAATAGGGAAAGATGTATAAGTGTTAGGGATGCCCTCATCACTTAGAATGTTTAATTAGTAACGCTAGAGCCATTTGGAGGTTAAGTGTTACTAGTTAAATATTCGGGTCCTCTGCCGCTCTGTCGCGAGAGAGAAGGGGCGGCTCGAGTCGAAGTGCAGTGCGGTGCGGCGAGTGGGTTTAACTCGATCAAGATCATATCGGCCGTTGGATCTTACGGACGATCGAGATCGATAGAGCAATAGAACGATCCGATTGTATCGCATAGCGTGGACCGTGCGATCTGCATCGGACGGTCACGGCGAAAAGACTCGAGCGGCGCAGCGAGTTAGCGCGATCAAACCGAGTGGCGCGGTCGGAACTTAAGTCGGGCTCGGGTTCGAGCCGATGAGCGATGAATCGATTTGGCGTTTTAAAAGGCTGAGAGAGTTTGGAGAATTTTTAGAGGTAGTTCCGAGCTCGAAAAATTCCTAAATTTTATGGTAGCTACTAGGGACAGAGAACAACATTGCATAAATTTTCCAGAACTTTTATGCAATGCATTGTTCTACAGAAAATTCACAAGCTGCTGACCTAGGGTTTGACCAGAAATTCAAACTAGTTTGACTTGGCCATTTGAAATAGCAAACAAAATCTAAAAATGTGAAATAATTCAGGAGGTAGATAGGATGATCAAGATGATAGGAAAATTATTTGCAGAGGATGATCACAAGTTTGAAGGCTAGGAATTTCTTGACAACAATTTCCAATCACAAGAATTAAATTCTAAAAATTGAAATTGCTAGGAAAATTGGAAAACTACCAAATGATTTGATGAGACAGCAAAAGTTTTATTTCTCCTCAAAATTTTACATTTGAAACATAAACCCTAACTTAGGGCTGTTACAGAACCTTGTCGAGGAGCTTGAGATGTGGTCGTAGCGTGTTTGAGTGCAGTCGTAGCTTTGGCGAACCTAGTCGAGGATCTTGAGACTTGGTCGAAGGCCGCGGGGATGAGTCGTAGGGCTTGTAGACACAGTCGTAGACCTTGGGGATCCATCATTGGCCCAGTGCAGTCGTAGTCTTTGGCGAACCTTGTCGAGGAGCTTGAGATGTGGTCGTAGCGCTTCTTTGAGTGCAGTCGTGTGTTGGCGAACCTAGTCGAGGATCTTGAGACTTGGTCGTAGCGTTGGCGGGCTGGTCGTAGGGCTTGTAGACACAGTCGTAGACCTTGGGGATCCATTATTCCTAAGTAACAACAGATCACAATTATTAGGTAGTATACCATTCTGCATAGATAAATTATTAGCACCTAGAAGCGAGTTCACCTCATAATTTAAGTGGCGTGCACGAGCTCTTGTCATAGGGCCTTGTAGTTTATGGCTGGATCCATAGGATTTTGTGTAGTGTGTGTATCCAGAAGGAGTGATGTCCTCATCAGGTATTGAGGCTTATCCAATCCCAGTCTAATCGGAACAAACTTTCCCCCAAGTGGGAAGGTCCTTACACCGTGGTCGAAGTTACGCGTCCAGGATCGGTACGACTTGCAATGGAGGATGGCTGCGTTCTCTCAAACTCTTGGAATATTGACTAGTTACGCAAATTTTATGTGTAACAAGCTTCTATGATAATAAAGTATCAGGTTCTTCCTATCCTTTTTGTCTCTCTTTGAATTTTGCTTTTATTTTCGACCATTATTCATATGCTCATTTCCCCTTTACACTAGTCGGAGAAAAGACATAAAAACTAGTCAAAGTCTCTCCTCTCTGCATGTTGTCTTGCCTGCTGGAAGGAGCTTCCTAGTGTCGCTTTGTTCTTAACTTTTGCTACCAGTACAAAGTTTAATGGGCTCGGAAACATGGTCGAAAATTTTTAAGCAAATTCATATCGCCTTAGTTTATTTATTCTTTTTGAAAAATACTCTAAGAAGAGCGCGCTTTTGAGATTCGTTCGACCATTTCTGGTAAACTTGATTGGTTTTAACTGGTCAGAGGCTGAAACACACCTAGTCGAAGCTTTTCCTTTCTGCACGTGCTCCTGCCCACTAGAAAGAACTTCCTAGCATCGTCCCGTTTCTTGCTCTTGCTACCAGGACGAACTTATTAGGTAAATCGAAAACAGTCGAATAAATTTTTAAGGTACTCTAGATGTTTGTTTCACTCTAGATGTTATTGATTTGATTAATCTAGTTGGAGATGGTAACATCACCTAGTCGAAGCCTTTTCTCTGCACGTGGTCCTGCCCACTAGAGGAAACTTCCTAGCGTCGATCCGTTTTCCATTCTTTCGACTAGAGCAAGATAATCGATTCTCGAGAACTATAAGTCGAACAAACCTCTCTGTTTTCAGAAACCCTTTCTTTACTATTTCCTTAGTTTATTCCAATAAACTAAGTAAATAGTCGGGGGCTAGGATCAAGTTATAAACATGACTTCATTTCTTAGTCTTAGTTTTTTCCGAGTTGTCATCTTACAAGTTACTAACTACTCTACAAGATGATTCGTAGGGAAAAAGAAGAAGGAAGGAGGAATCACACATATCTGGTCTGATTATTTCTTCCTTTTTTATTATCTTACGAGTTATTAACTACTCTACGAGATAATTTGCAGGAAAGAAGAAAGGATCATATATTTACATATCACCAAAAAAGACTTGTCTTTACAAATTCCTATTATAGACTACTCTGATAAAGGAGACTCTATTTGCATCTCCTCCGTGACTTTCTCATCGACCGACTGCATTTCCTCGATTAGCCATTCTGCTTCAGATTCGGTACAGTCGAAGTTGGCTTCAACAGAATGTGGGTTAAGGTTAGGGTCACGGGCCTTGAGCTTTGCTAAAATAAAGCTCACGGCTCCTTTGTTGCTTCCCTTATCGAGTCATTCGGTTGGTCTTGAGTAGACACCAACTCTTGCGAGTACCGACTTGCTCCCAATGGCAATCGTATGAGCGGCCATCGTGCCAACGCGGGGAGCGACCTTCCCGGCACGAAGCCCATCGAGTACATTGTTCAGAAGTGAAATGTTGTCTTGAAGATTGATCTTCATCGACTTCATCTCCTCCTAGGTACAAGTCGAAGCCTCGTGGAGTTATTTTATTTCAATTAATCGCTCTGAAAGAAGTAAGGATTGATTAGATAAAACAATTCTACGAGAAGATAAAACGATTTAACAGCAGGTAAAAGTTTTACTTACCCGCTAATTGAGAACCTAACTTCTCAATTTCTTGATCTTTCTCCTTCGCGATGCGGGAGATCTCACGGACAACCGAGGACTTCTCCTAGACCTCGATCTGAAGAGTACCCACCTCGGCCTGAATTGCCTTATTTTCGACTTCTTTTTCTGCAAAAAAATGAGAGGTTAAGAAGGCGAAGATCAAGATTAAATGCAGTTGTAACTCCACGTACTGTTTATTTTTTCCTGCCTCGTCCTAGGTTATGGACACGCTTGGGTAAGCTTTCAAGAGTTAGACTACAACCTTTTTAATTAAAACTTGATGGGTGAGTGCGAATCGGGGATTAGTGCTATGTTGTGGTGGCTATTGGGATAGTCACTTCTAGGTGGTTGCTTGTATTTATCATTATTTTCGCTGTTACTTTCAACATTAAAATTGGTTTGTAAACTTGCTTTTAAATGTATTACGTTATTGCAAATAAAGTTGGCTTTGTGCAAAATGAGACATACAACCTCCACCTAAATAAGCTTGCATGTAGTTTATGAATAGGTCTGCTATTCCACACGTCAATCTTGCGAGTACCCTTGTATACTCAGTTATCTTGCTTAAATGTAATTGTTGCGAGAGGAAGAAGGTGAGCTTGAGGGCCTCACTACGTGAGTTGTCTTTGTGGTAGCTTGAGGCGTCTAGCTTAGCGGCCCGGTCGGTTGCCTTGTGGGTGGTGTGGCTAACAGTCGACTTTGGTTCTAGCCATCTTATGACACCTTTTGCTTCCATTGTCTTTCTTGTTTATTGTTCTATTTGGCAGTCGGCTCTTTTGTAATAACTTTACTTTATGTATGTCGTTATTGAACTTAGTCTTTGTATGTTGTGCGGAAATGATGTGTAATTTTGTGATGATGTGCATATGCTGCAGTGCAGGAAGCATATGTCCATCGAGGCTTAGAATGTTTAATTAGTAACGCTAGAACCATTTGGAGGTTAAGTGTTACTAGTTAAATATTCCGGTCCTCACATTCTAGTATTACAAATCAAATATCCCAACTCTCGGTGGATATGTACTTCCTAGAATTGCAGTACACATACACCTTACAAAAATAAGCATCAACTCCATACACAAGTCATTACATTACCAAATACGATAAGGTACAATATCCAAAGACATACACATAATATACTTATTACAAAGGGCGATAAACAAAATGACAAGGTAAATAACCAAAGTAGCAGTGGAAGCAAATGCCATAAGATGGTGATAAACAAAAGCCAACTGATTTACCCTTACCCACAAGGCAACCATTGGGCGCCAAGCTAGTCGTCTGCACTGAAGTCGGTCTCACAAAACTTAACCCCTTGAGGTGAACCTCCTCTGCAACAATTAAGCAATGCAATGAGTACAAAAACATACTGCAAGACTCACGAGTAATAAACCTATACATAGCTACATGCAAGCTTGAATCAAAGGAGAAGGCTATAGGGTTCATTTGACACATAAGGTAATTTTTTCATTTGCAATAATGTAATAGATTGAAAGCAATTTAACAAATCTGTTTTTATTTGTTTAAATAACAGTGAGACAATAATTATAAGCATAAATAACATCCTGGAGGTGACTTCCCAACAGCTACCACAACATAGCACGAATTACCCATTCGTACCACCCGAATTCAAGTTTTAATGAAAAAGTTACAGTCTAACTCTCGAAAGACCTCCCTAAGCGTGTCCATAATAAAGGACTTGGCTATTCGAATAGATTATACCTTACAGGGGTGTACAACTATACCCACATGTCAGACTGCCTTTTCGCCAAGCTATTTAGCACACTTCCTTAGGTATTTGGCACAGCTAAGTCCTATGAGACGTTTTCCAATGGAATATATTAATTAAGAGTAACACGTATGGGGGTTAATCCTCCGTGAACCCGGGGACCCATACGTTGTGTCGTAGACATCGGTCAACTAAAATGACTGCCGATGCTCCTTGGGTGTGGGAACCTAAATCCAGAACCCACCCCTCACATGCCCAACAATAACATAGAACATTTCTCTCCTACAACTACAACCAGCGACTCATTAATTAACACCTCCCAAAGTACTGAGTCAAGAGGGGTTCCCAATACCCTCATGTGGAATGCACGCAATAATGCTTGGTTTAGTGTAACAAGATGTTCAATCCTTGTTGACTCGGGCACCGAGCACACACCCCACAATCACACCATCTTACCAATGTGCCCAAGTCTAAAATATTTTATTTTCAGTTTTAGTTTCTCAAATACAATACATACACAGTACGACTCAATTATTTAAAGTGATGATATCACGACACTACCACAAAACAGCTTATAGTGGGCGCCTCATCACAAGCGAAGCTATGCTGTGTTGAACTTATACAGACTATTGCTTAGGAACCGTCTTTGCAACCGTCTGTGATATGTCATTATCATAGACGGTTTGTAAATAAAACCGTTTGTGATACTTCACAGATGGTTCTATCATTGAACCTTCTGTAATATACTATTATCACAGACGGTTCTTTAATAGAACCGTCTGTGATACGGGACATATTTCACAGACGGTTCTATTTACAAATCGTCTGTGATAATTACATATCGTAGACGGTTCCATGATAGAACCGTCTGTGATATGTCATTATCACAGACGGTTCTTAATACGAACCGTCTGTGATATTTCACAAACGGTTCTTACTAAGAACTATCACTGATAAGGAGTATATCACAGACGGTTCCATGATAGAACCGTCTGTGATATGTCTTTCCATCTCTTCGTCTCCCGCGCGATGTGTCTCTTCATCTCACGATCACACCAATATGTATCTCTTCGTCTCCTACTCCAGCTTTAGTACTTGTTTTATAAATAGACATCCCCTTCTGAAAGGGATTTTTCACGAACCTCCTTGATCCTCTTTCTCCACAAAATCCAAATGGCTTCTTCCTCTCTCGTCTCGGCTGTATTGGCCTACATTGTGGTTGTATACTCGCACCTCTCTGGTCGCAACCTGGCCCAAGCTGCGGACAAACCGTCCGTTCGCAATGTCATCCGTTGTAGGCCTCCCATCTATCGGAGACCATGCGACCATCGGTGTCGATTGGAGCTCCTCCTCCATGAGACCGGTCACGAGGGTCTCGGCATCCGCGAGTAAACCTCATCGTGGAGATTGTACTATGGAACTATTTGGTCCTCACCGAGGATGCAGCCTGGAGAGTTGAGGACGACATCCGAATTGCAGGAGAGCGGGTCCGCCTCGCCGAGACTCTAAAGACCAATGTTGATGGCCTCGGGCTATATGGGACTTGATTACGAGTCCGACGGCTACAAGAGCAAATTGAGTGTGCAAGGTCACGGTGGAGGCGTTTGGTGAGACGATCGTTGATCCGCCACCACCGAAGTCGGCGAGGCGGCTACGAAGATTTCAAGACTAAGATAGGATCGATCCTTTTTATAAATGCGTGATGTAAAAGCGATATGGTCTTTTTTAAATGCATGATGTGAATAGGATATGGTCTTTTATCGTGCATTTATTCTTTGGCGATTCATTTTAGTAATTATTTGCGCATATACGAGGCTCAAATGCGCTATCACGAGCAGTTCCATGAAGAACCATACGTGACAATATCCTCATCACGACGGTTCCATGAAGAGCGTCATGTTGAACTTATCTGAGCGGTTCCCTTTGGAACCGTCTGTAATATATGCCTCTTCACAGACGGCTCTTATTACCAACCGTCTGTAATATACTCCACATCAAAGACAGTTTGTAATAAGAACCGTCTGTGATATACTCCACATCACAGACGGTTTGTAATACGAACCATCTGTGAAGTATCACAGACGGTTCTATTTATAAACCGTCTATGATAATGACATATCATAGACGGTAGCAAGGAACCGTCTGTGATATACTCCACATCCTTGCTAGCGTCGTGATATGTCATTATCACGACGGTTTATATCTGAACCGTCTGTGAAGTATCACAGACGGTTCTATTTACAAACCGTCTGTGATAATGACATATCACAGACGCTAGCAAGGAACCGTCTGTGATATATTCCACATCACAGATGGTTGGTAATAAGAACCGTCTGTGATATGCCACCCCTATAAATATCAGGACCGGCGGACCCCACGCCTAGTGGCTCGATGCATTCTTTGGAATATAGGGTTTGAGAAGCTTTGCTCTGTGTTGGCTGTAGGAGGCTTTCTTGTTTTGCTTGCCTTGTTCTTGGTTGTGGGTTGCCCTGGCAACTTATGGCTATTTGGCTTGCATGCTTGCTTTGTGAGGCTTGGCTTTGGTGGTAGCTCTCGGTTTGGGTGTTGTGAATGAGTGCTTTATTTTGGTAGTGGGTGTTTTGTGAGAGAGAGAAGCTTGTAGGGGAGGTGCATTTCGGTTGTGGCTCTTCTCTTGCCCTGTCTACTTAGCTCTCACATTGCGTGGTGCGAAGGAGAAGTCGGTGAGAATCTCACGGGATATTTGGAATTTTCGTCATGAGCTCCGAGGGTAACGATCGGTAACTCTTTATATTTGCTCTAAGTTAATCTTTAATCAATTTTAGTGTGTTTGGTTAATAGGAGGAGTAACGTATTTGCAGTTTATTAATATAATTTAACACTACTAATTTATTATGTGCGTAGCGTAGATGGATCAAAGCTGGATGTGCAGTGCGAACCGTGTGAGTGAAAGTACATTAATGGCGTGTTTGCTTTTAAAAGAGCCGTCGAGCGGGATATGTTGAATAAGGGATAAAATTTATGTATTGTCCATGCATTGATTGTAGTAATCGAAGATGTTTAACAACCCGATGCAGATCGTAGGGCACTTGATTCGAAGGGGTTTCAAAAAAGGGTATAGATGTTGGACTAGTCATGGTGAAGAGCAGATTATATAGGAAGCTAATAATGACGACATCGCTGAGGAAGTCAACGATATGCCGGATGTGGACTGTGCTTTTGATGAGGATAGGTCGTACGATAACAATCTGGATCAGATGCTATGCGATGCAGAAGAGAACTACAGTGAGAGAGAGTTTTGTAAATTTGTGCACTTAATGGAGGACTCGTGGAAACCTTTTTTCCCTAGCTGCAAGCCGGAATACACAAGGTTGTCAACTGTACTTGAACTGCTGAAATTGAAGGCAAGCAATGGTTGCTCCGACAAGAGTTTCACTGCGTTGTTAGGTCTCCTAGCGGACATCCTTTCGGAGGGAAACGTGTTGCCCAGCATGACCTACTAAGCCAAGAAGGTTCTTTGTCCATTGGGAATGGAAGTAGAAAGAATACATGCATGTCCGAACGATTATATCCTCTACCGTAAAGAGTATGCAGACTTGCATGCCTGTACCGTGTGCAAAACATCCCGATACAAGCGTAAGAACACTGCTAAGGTTAAGTAAGGACCTCCTGCTAAGATGTTGTGGTATCTGCATGTGATCCCACGTTTGAAGCGTTTATTCGCGAGACGAAAGGAGGCAAGATTACTATGTTGGCACTCGGAGGAGCGTAAGAAAGATGGAAAGCTAAGACACCCTGCTGATTTTGCCCAGTAGAGAAACTTCGATTGGACCTTCAAGAGTTCGGTGCGGAACCAAGGAACATAAGGTTAGGGTTGAGTACAGATGGAATGAATCCTTTTGGTAACATGAGCAGCCGACATAGCACCTGGCCCTTGAATTTATGTATGTATAACCTTCCTCCTTGGCTTTGTATGAAGCGAGAGTACATTTTGATGTCACTACTTATCCAAGGGCGAAGCAACACAGGAGCGATATTGATGTGTACCTAGCACCATTCTTGGATGATCTTGTGACCTTTGTGAAGCGAAGGGTACAAGTATGGGATGCATACAAGCAGAGAACTTCTCTTTCGCGCCATGTTGTTCGCACTATTAATGATTTTCTGCCCTTGGTAACTGTCGGGCTTGATGCGAAAGGAGCCAAAGCCTTTCCGCCTTTGCTTAGATGCTACGAGAGTGTATGGTGAACAACTCGCATAAAGCGTGTATATGCGTCACCGTAGGTTCCTTCAAGGAATCACCCATACCACAAGATGAAGAAATAATTCGACGGAAATAAGGAGGATAGTTCGGCTCAAGGGATTTTAGAGGAAAGAGGTCTATGATATGGTTAAGGATATCGATGTTGTGCTTGGGAAGGGCGTAAATTAAAAATCCGTCGAAGAACATCGGAAGAAGTGGTCAATTTATTGGGACTTGCCTTATTGGGAGCACTTAGAAGTTCGTCACTGCATCGACGTCATGCACGTGGAGAAGAATGTATGTGATAGCTTGATTGGTCTCTTACTGAACATTAGTGGCAAAACAAAGGATGGTGTTAACGCACGGCGTGACTTAGTTGATATGAACATAAGGATCGAGTTAGCACGAAAGAGACCGATAAAGGGCGAACATACCTTCCACTAGCTTGCTACACTATGTCCAAGGCCGAGAGAAATGAACTGTGCCAGAGCTTGCATGGTGTCAAAGTCCCATCTGGTTACTCCGCTAACATTAAGAAACTTGTTTCTATGCAAGATTTGAAATTAATTGGTATGAAGTCTCATGATTGTCATGTGCTGATGGCACAAATGCTTCCTGTTGCAATTAGGGGTATCTTGCCGAACAAGGTTTGAGTGGCAATCTTGAGGCTGTGTTATTTCTTCAACTCAATTGCTTAGAAGGTCGACGATCCACAAGGACTAGATGCTTTACAGGCCGAGGTGGTGACGACTCTATGTCATCTTGAGATGTATTTCCCTCCATCATTTTTCGATATCATGGTCCATCTCATTGTTCATCTTGTGAAAGAGATAAAGATATGCGACCCTGTGTTCCTACGTCATATGTACCCATTCGAGAGGTACATGGGAATTCTCAAGTCCTACGTACGGAATCGATCTCGATCGGAGGGCAGCATCATCGAAGGTTATGCAACCGAAGAGGTCATTGAGTTCTGCGTCGACTACATGGCTCAGGTGGAACCGATAGGTGTGCCTCTATCTCGTCATGAGGGAAGGCTGGACGGTATCGGGACCATCGGAAGGAAATCAATCACTCCGATCTGGATCGTATGCTCAAGTCCATTTCACGGTCTTGCAACACATGACCCAAGTGTCCCGATACATCGACAAGCACAAAGACATAGTGCGCCAACGAGAATCCGGACGGTCGGAGGTTTGGATCATGAGAGAACACAACCGTCGGTTCAACGAATGGTTAAGGTGCGAAACAACGGGGTCATCAAGTGATGATACGCTGCTATGGTTGGCAAAAGGGCCACAATTTACAATTATCACATGGCAAGGATCGACATAAATGGGTACACATTTTATCGATAGCTCGGGATAGGAAGAGCCTGATCCGAGCAGCGGTGTCCGCATAGATGCATTCAGTACCGATGGGATGAGGAGCTCGTACTATGGGCAAATAAAGGAGATATGGGAGCTCGACTACGTGCTTTTCAAGATCCCCCTATTTCGGTGATGTTGGGTCCATCTCCCACCGATGAAGGTCGACAAGTACGGTGTCACTACTGTGGACCTCGAACGTGTCGGATACAAAGACAAACCATTCGTATTGGCTAACCAGGTTGTTCAAGTCTTCTATGTAACCAACCCGGCAAATAAGAAGCGTCACGTGGTTCTTCATGGAAAAAGAAGGATTGTCGGAGTTGAGAATATAGTGGACGAGGAAGAATACAATCAATTTGACGAGTTGCCTCCTTCGGAGACGGCATCGGGCTCGAGGAAGAACCCGGTGAGGAAGCTAGCTATATGCGTCGATCATCATGAAGGGCTATATTTTAATTAAAATTTACTCCATTGTAATTAATTTATTGCATTGTCATGTGTTAATGTGTTATAGACTTGTCATATTTAATATATATTGATGGCAATGTGGACGTTCATTGTAATTTGGAGTTGAGTTGAATTAGATATAAATTTTTGATGTCAAATGAATTGTCAGTTGATAAATTGATTTTCAGTCAAATTATTTGGAGATGTGTTATGTCATCATACTTGTCACAAGGTTATTCATATGGACTTGTGTCATGATTGCCATCATACTGGTTGTCAATATCACAGACGGTTCTATTATGCAGCAAATGCATGATATTCCACATCACAAGCAGTTCTATTAAAGAAACGTCTGTGATGCGGGAATATCACAGACGGTTGCATAATAGAACCGTCTATGATAGGAAACCTAGGGCCCACCTATTTATCTCCCTACCCATTTATTCTCCCCAGTGCCCGCCCATTCAGCTCCTTTGCCTCCTCTAGGGTTCCCCAGTTCCACAGTGCCCCGACGACGCCGCTCCCGACATTGAAAACGCTGCCGCCGCCTCCCTCTGCACCAGCCTCCTCCCCGCGCCATCCTCCTCCCCGTGTCGGCGCCCTCCCTCTGCACCGGCCTCCCTCCCCTCACTGTCGGCCTCCTCCCTCTGCACCGGCCTCCCCGTGTCGTTGTCCTCCCTCTGCACCGGCCTCCTCCTCGCGTCGTCGACCCCGTGTCGGCCTCCTCCCCTGCACCGGACTCCTCCCCCCGGTACTCTACCCTCTAGTCCTCTCTCTACTCCTTCCCTTGCTCTGTGATGGGTACTGATGAACATGAGGACTCGATCACCTTTCACCTTTCAAGAACATTAGGGTTTGCTAGTTCTTGCTGGATCTCTTTCGTTCCCACTAGATGGTATGATATTGAAGGGCACTTAATAGCGGATGTTGTTCATTCAAAGCCTCGCTCTCCATTCCAGAAACTTTGTTTTTAGTCAAGTTATGAGATAGAAATTCTCTCTCTAATGAGAAATGGTGTTGGCTAAACAAATGTAGTAGTACATCTTTGTTTCGAAGGGTAATCATTTGGCACATACCCATACGAAGGGTAATAATAGTAGTACATCTTTTTTCGAAGGCCCCATGTCCATGATGTTAATTGTGATCACCATCATAGATGGCGGTGAGGATGTGTTACTGATGGGCTTTGTTGACATGCTCTATGATGAACTTTGTCTTATCTTGAGATTGAATGTGATAGTTAGTTCATTCTTGAGCTCTATTGTATTACTTGCTCTGTCGATTTGATATCTTATTAATTGGTTACTTTCGGTTGAATGCTAGTTATTCTGATTCTTCTGGTTCGCTCTGTGATGAACTTTGTCTTATACCGAGATTGAATGTGATAGTTAGTTCATTCTTGAGCTCTATTGTATTGCTTGCTACTATCAGTTTGATATACTGTTAATTGGTTACTTTTGATTGAATGCTAGTTATTCTGATTCTTCTGGTTCTTTTGATCTCTAGCATTTAAATTGACTGAAATTGTGACTTCATGTTCAATTTGATTCTTCTAGTAGTCTATTTGACTGGAAGTTTAATCTGTTTTCGGTAACAGTTGAGATCATTTGACAGTTAAGCAAAGTATTGTTTAGAGCTTATAGTTTGAATTTATATTATCATATTCATTTAATGAAGAGTGTAGACAATAGGATTGAGATGACAAAGACTTGTTCTTTTGTAACTCTCCTTCTGAGAGCACAAACTATCATGCATAATTTTCATCTACTTGCAATTTATCTATATATAGCCTGCTCTGATTTTAGTTATGGACCAAACATTGACCACTGATCGCCTTGTTAGCATAAATTTAATATCTAAAATTAGATATTAATTTATGTACAATCTTATATTATTTCTGTACATATTATTTTACATCCCTTTTGCTTGTGCTACTACTGACATATAGTGTCATTTGAAATATTTAAAAACGTTTTACTGTATGATGTAAAGGAACATTGTGCCAACTATTTTTAGTTATTTATATAGATAGCAAATAAGCGACATGGCGTCCGCACCATCTTCGCCGCCGTCATCGACGTCGCCGAATGCGTCTGGATCTCCGAGGAAAGTGGTACGTACGCGAGATGGCAGAGAAATATCGAAAATTCCTACGGGCCTAATGACCACCACGGAGGTCAATGCCAATGGGATCCCTGTGAGTCCCTGCGAGATTCCAGACCATCTACGGGATACTTGGAAGGGAACGGGTCCCCATCACCACACTAAGCTGGGACACTATGTCGGATGATCAAAGAGGCGAGTTGTGGAAAGAAATTTTAAAATCGTTCACTTTCCCAGAAGCAGACATGGCACGCATGGAACGACAGGTGTTGCTCGCGATGGGAAAGGCGTGGAGGATCTTCAAGAGCACGCTTGTCGAAATGCGTGAACACGGTCGAACACCCTTCACGACGTATAAATTCTTGTCGCGGGATATATGGGGCGCCTTTGTGCAAATGAAGACAATGGCGAATTTCGTGAGCAAAGTGCGGTGCACAAGGCTCTCGGACACGAACACTCACCCCACAAACTTCGGCACGGCTGGAGTGCGCGGGTAAATCCGCGCAATGGGCGACGGAGGGCGAGCGAAACAAGGCCATTTGCTTGAGATCACGACGCAGTGCGCTCTCTCTGGTTAGAGTGAGGGCATCAACCACGTCTTGGCGGAATCTCTTTCACAATCTCGACGGACGGAGGTGGCCAAATGTGTGGTAAATATGTCGAACTACCTAGTTGTTAATAAGTTCATAACTTCATAGTGTCTATAATAACATGATGACCTCCTTGCGCAAGCATTGACTTCCGTATGTTCGAGGCTCCTTCCAATCAGGCGGGAGAAGGATATACTATCTATGGCCCCAGGAAACAAGGAGCACCGGTCGCACGCGAGGCAAAGGGTTAACGTACCTTAAAGGGATGGATTCGCACACGACTACTACGTCTGAGAGTAGGAAGAGATCCAAGGCGAGTCGACCACCGTTGGAAATGAGGCTTAGTGCAAGATTTGAAGGACATATAGCAAGATTGGAGGATCGAATCAATCAACTCCTCAACCGATGCAAGGCACCCTGTTATTTTGGGAGCCAGTCCTACTCAACATCGGAGTAGCGTCGTGTCCACGCAAAATTCTGAACATAATGATGTCCAATTACCTATCGACGCCATCAAGGTAATGTACATCTCTGGAATGCTCTAAAGATAGACCTATAGGATTCCTTAGCTAATTGAGTATCGTTTTGTAGGAGGCGACGCCCTACACGCTCCAAGTGAGGATGGCTGGGTTGTCTATTGAGGCTGAGCGGGGGATGTCATATCCATGCCAGGAAGGGACAGTGCAACACGGTGCCCAGGTGGCACAGGGTTACGCCAAGGTCCAAGTGGACATGGTACATGAAAATTTAAGGGCTGTCCCGCTGGAGATTTGCCCGAACGAAGAAATCAGAACACTAGGGGATGCCTTGTACACTTTTATCCAGTGGCCCAAGAAGGACATCGCCTTGGACCCTGCAGTGCCGCCTCAACCTTCGATTGAGAAGGCCTCTCCAACAGCACCCTCGATGACTCCACCTCAACCATCTCGACACAACCCTACAGTGCCGCCTCAACCTTCGGTTCAGAAGCCCACCTCATCGGTTCCCGTGGAGAAGACGCTGAAGGAACCCGAAAAGTGTGCCGCCGTATCGGTTCCCCTGGAGAAGACGCTGAAGGAACCAGAAAAGCGTGCCACCGTATTGGTTCCTGTGGAGAAGACACTGAAGGAACCAAAAAAGCGTGCCGCCGTATCGGTTCCCGTGGAGAAGATGGTGAAGGCACCAGAAAAGCGTGCCGCCGTATCGGTTCCTGAGTCATCTCATAGGAAGACATGTAGCGGGCAAGTCGTTAAGTCCAAGTCGAAATCGCAGAACATTAAGGCGCCTCTACCTCCCAGGAAATACTCCCTCGGAAGTCCGTTGGTGAGCAACACAGTATTAGCTTACGTTGGACTAGGTTATCAGTCTTTGCATACCTGGTACATGCGTAAGACCAAAGATAAACAATACGATTCTGGAATCGTCGTCAAATACATGAAGGAGCATTTCCTCCACGAGCCGGGCCACTTCGTCGTGGGCTTCAACGACTTATTCGACCTATTCAACCTCCAAGCCCTCGACGCCTCGCTTCTACGATGCTGGACACTATAAGTGTGTACAAACCTGTGATACCCTAAAATATATTCGAAAGGATTAGTCGGGAGAAATTAAATAAATCAGGAGAGAGTATTTGAATCGGGAGAAGGGTTCTTTTAGAAAATCATCAAAACAGGAAATGAGAGGGGGTTTTCCGCGTTTAGGGGGCAACTTGGGCTTGGGCCTAAGCCCATGTGGGGCTGGCCGGCCATGGGGGGCGCCATCCCTCCCCAAACCCTAGCCGCCCACCCTTTTCCCCTCCTCCCCACTTGTGGCCGCCACCTCCTTGTCCCCTCTCCACCTTGGCCGCCTTCCCTGCTCCTGCACCTTCCCCTTGGTGCTCTCCCTTGCTGCAGGCCAAGGACACCGTTCCCGCTGCCGGTCTAGTGGAGGAAGAAGGAGGACGCCGGTTTGTGGATCGGCCAAGAAGAAGAAGGATGAGGGGAGAAAGGAGGAGGAAGATCATCTTCTCCAAGGTTCTCCCACCTACGTCCTGGTTTCTACAAGGGTAACGAGTGCCAATCCTCATCGTTTGATTAGTGGTAGATGTGTTTTGGTTCAATTTTGATTAGATCGATTTGCTGCGGGTAGAAATTCGATTCTGTCCAGATTGTTGCGTGGACTTTTTCGTGATGTTAGAGGCCGAATCTGAGTTTCCCATCTTCTAGAGATATGTAGGTCTTGTTCTTAGCTTTCGGTGGCCGCCAAGATCACCTCATTCCGACTTTCGAGTCAAAAGTTATGATAGATTTACTATCTGCTGTCCAGAATCCTGACGAGAATTAGTAGTCTCTGTATAGGTTGATTTATGGCCTAGTTAGAAGGTGATTCAGAGGTCTTGCCCATAACAACTTTTGAAGGTGTTATCACTAGCTTTCAGGATTGATAAAGAACACCTCATTTGGAGTTATAGATCAAAAGTTATGCACTTTTCATTGTGACTGTCCAGATTGTAGATCAGTCTGTCCAGATTGTATGTTAGTTTTTATCTCTAGTTTTGTCCCGTGTGCCACTTTTTGTTAAAGGCAAAATTTGAATGTCGTGCCAACTAGGTTAGTGTAGGTAATTTCATAACCTTTTCAGATTGTTAAAGAACGTCCAATTTGGAGTTGTACAACAAAAGTTATGGATATTTTATTTTAGCCAATATTTCTGTCAATTAATTCAGTCAACAGATTTGAGCCGTGGGCCAAATTTTATTAGAGGCAAAATCTGAACTTTTGCCCAACTAGAGTATTGTAGATATGTCAGTTAAGAATCCATGGAAATTGGTCTCACCTCATTCTGAGTTCCAGACCAATAGTTATGTCAATTACCGTGCTGCTGTCCAGAATTAAGTTATGTAAGAAATTGTTGATTTCAGTTTAAGCTTTGTTTTAATGACTAGAGTCATCAGGGAAGCAGTGTTTTACGTCGATTAGTAGTATTGGGTATATTATGTCCTTATTGAAATTATTTTACTTGTTTAGGAGGTGAAGCCTCGGGTTTATGAGTATCACCTTTGCCGACTAACGCGTCGCATCGCGGAAGGCAAGTACATTGCCACCCTTAATGATTGTGATTGATGAATGTTTATATGGTCATGCTGTGATTTTGTATGATACGAGAGAAGATGGATTGTCTATGTTCTTTCATATGTGTTGAATCCATGTTTTGTTATCATGTCTTTCAATATTCGTATTTCATTCTATGCATTCATTATGCATGTTTCATCCACGAAAGTGGATTGCAAGTCCCACCATTCCGGTGTGGGCGGTGTTGGACATTGTCATGTCCCGCCCACGGGAGTGGATTTGAAAGACCCATTAATTCCGAATGGGCATGTAAGACCCATTAACTCCAAGATGGGCAATGTTGGACACCCGTATGAAACGTTCTTCATACGGAAGTGGATCCCGCATTTTTGTTAAGATGCGGGCTTGAGTGAACACCGACGGTGCTTCACGGCTATACCGAGATATGCATGTGTGCAGTCCATTCCTTTGATTTTGAGCATTCATATCATGTCTTCATATGTAGTCAGTTGTGATGTGATCGAACCTGATGATGAGTTTGTCTTATTCATATTGAATGATTATCTTATTGATATATGTACTTGCTGAGTCGTGGACTCACTCTTGCGTTGTTTGTTTATTTTAGGTAACCCCTGATGTTGGCTCTTGGGAGGGAGTAGACACGCACTACTTGTTCACAACATCAAATTCATGTTCAAGACTAAATTTAGTTCTATCTTACATTCGTTAATGATGAACTGTAATAACTAAATTATAATTGGTGAAGGAAGGATACCTTCTCCACTTTGAGGTTGATTTATTACTGCATATGAACTTTCATTATCAATGAACTGAAATAAATAGATTCGATGGTGAAGGAAGGATACCTTCATCATGTCTTGGTTGTTTTGATACTATCATTAGTTGATTTTATTCGAATTCTTCCGCAATATGGATGTATGTTAGATGTTTTAGGTGACATCTTGGCTTCCGAATAGCCAGGGTGTTACAGTTGGTATCAGAGCGGGCTTTAGGTCCGTGGTTAATAGAAGAACATTAAAATGACACACTGTGCACAGTAGGTGGGGTTGGGAATCTATTGCTTCCGCATTTCTATTGTTATGTTTAATTCGTTGAGCAATTGTTGAGTTGCTTCTGTATTATCTTCCTTGTTGGTAATATATGATCTGCTATGATATTCAATATCTATGAACTAATTCTATGATTGTCATGAGATGATCTTGTATATTCATAATTGAGTATTTTGGTGAAGCGTGTTGTTATCGGATGATAAGAAGTGGAGGTCGTGGTTGTTACTCTGGGATTCACGGGTTACACCATTGTTCGCGATGCGTGGTTAGAGGAGTAGTTAACCCGAGTATCATAGTTTCAGTGCTAAGTGTGAGTTGCTTTAGAAAGTTGTTCTCTTCCTTCATTTCGAATTTGGCAATTCTTGTCTGTGGAGGTTGATAAATTTCTCCGGTTTGTGGTTCATGATAGTTTGTGGTTTTCAATAGATCCTCTTGGTTCTCTGGAACAAATATTGCTTTTCAACTGTTGAGTTGCTTTTACCACTTGTGGTCGTTGTCAATTAGCAAGATTGATGTTTTCATGGTTGCTCCTTCTTTCTCATTGAAAAAGAATGACTCATTTAGTCGTTTGATAGCTTGGTTAGTGAGAGTTTTCTGCTGTAAGTTTGTTTGCATGGAAAGCTTTGGCTTTATGCGTTTCTTTTGAATTACTTCGAGCGTTGAAGTTTGAAGTCTCTCTTTTGCTGAAGTAAGGCGTTAGAATCCTTTTGTGTTGACTTGCCATGCTTAAAATGAGAAGTTATAACTAAACGAATAAATTGTTATGATATGAGTTACCAAGTCGGGTTATTAACATGGTGCAAATCAATTATTCTTAATTACCATCCATGAAAGTGAAATTGATTAATTTGAAATGTCCTTGTATATGATACTTGGTGTATGTTAAATAAAGACTGTCCATATCCGTTCAGAACCTATAGATCTTACTTAAGAGTTAGATTTATCTATTTCCTGGTATGCTAAAATTGTTGAAACTTGTATAAAGTACCAGATGGGTGCTGGTGTATCGACTCATGAAACCTTGTTTATAGGAAATTAGGTTAGTGAATCTTTAATCATGTTTTGAAATGATTTCTGAACAAAGGTGAAATGTGAATCTATGCTTATATATGGTGATATGATTGCAAATGAAATTAGTACCGTATGAACACACATGATTAGTACAATCATCATTTGTTAATGAGTTGAAGAAGGTGTTGAGCAACACCAACAGTTGAGTAGATGAATTTCGTAAGTAGTCTTTGATAGCGTGCCTTGTGATATTGTTATTGCTTAGCATAATCTTGTTATGATAAATTTGTTTCAACCTTGTGGTTTGTGTTCCCTTTGGGAAGTTTTAGGATGGAGTAATAAAGTTTGATGACTCTTGGTACTAGTGTATGTTGTCGATATTATTAAATAGTCAAAATGTGAGAATGAGGTTAATTCTCGTAGTAATTTGATCACCCATGGTGATATTTTTCTAAATGATCAAATTTCAAGTTTTGTATTCATGATCTTTTGGGGGTTCATGCTTTATGTGGTAAATGAAGTTTATCGAGTAACGATATGTTACAATATCGAGTAACGATATGTTACAAAGTTGCATTGGTCCTTCAGTGATGCAAGTGCTTCAATTTTGAATACTTATTTGTTCTTATCTGTTAAGGTTCGATATTCTCTTCTTGTGAGGCTTATGCGTTCAACTGTGGACTCCACTTATGTTCTTTGAGTTCATTGCTTAATTGGCTTCTTCATTGGTCCGTGTTGGTCACGAGTGGTAGATGAGTTTTCTAGTTGGTGAAAGTCGTTTCCATTTGTATCTTCTTTTGAGAAAGTTTCAACTCATTCTTTTCACGTGGGTCTTTTGAAGTGTTTTCTAATTGTTGTTGTGAAATTGATGTTAATACCCATAGTAATTTGATCGCCTTTGGTGATATCGTTCAGATGAGAATATTTCAAGTTTAGCTTTCGTGATATTTTCTTTGAGCTCTTGAATCATCCGTAGCTGAAATTATTTTAAATAAAGTGAGGTATTGAATTGTCTTGTTGCTTCTTAAGAGATTTGTGTGATTTAATTTTAAAGACTCTTTAGTCTGAGTTGGCAACGCGAGGTTGCAATCAAAGAAGTTATGTTGGTTCCTTTAAGAGGAGTATAATCTACTTGTTTTTTTGCGAAATCCTGTAATTGGAAATGTTTCGAGTTTGGTGGCTGAGATTATTTGGATCTCATGTTTCTTGTGTAGTTGAACTGTTCTGAATAAATATAACGTATTGAAGAATTTTATTGGTTCTTATTTAGTCCGTGTGGTTTGGACTAAAGATCTTATCTTGTACGTTGTGGCAAAGCGATGTTAGACAAGGAATTAATTTCAGTGTTAAAGGAAAGAGTGCAGTAGGAATATTTGAGAATTTGAGTCAAGTTTTGTAACTTGTAGTTATTCGAATTGTTCATAAACTTTTTGCTCTTTTCACTCAAGAGTTGTCGAGTTTCAATCGCAATGCTATTTCTCTTAATGGTGGTTATTTGCTATTCCCTTTTCGAGGGGTGCGTGCCCTCCGCTGTGAACTCAACTTTCGTTTTTCCAGATCTTCATTACCAGATTATTTCTTTTGGTTTCGTGCTCACTGTGAGCAGCAACATTTTTTCTGTGCGGTGAAACTTGTCCTTGTTCGCCTCTTTCTTTTGAAAAAGGATCAATAGTTTTGTGTTGCAAATCTTTACAAAGCGTAATTTTGGCAACTGTGTGGTGGTGGTTAAGTAATTGTAGTGGTGAGATTTTGCTACCAAGCTATTGGAGGAATGGTAGAAGATGAATTTGGTTTTGACCTGTACCTCTTGGAGGGAAGTTGATTCAGATGGAATGTGTGGCTTCGAAGTAAAACTGTATAGTGTTCAACTAAGTAGAACCTATGATATAGTGTAGTTCGAACTTTGGTTCATGTTGAAATGTTGCGGATTATCAAATGTATGGAAACCTTAATCAATTTTATAGAGTAACACAATTGGAAAGTTTTGCGATGTTGTGTGAGTGATTCGTGAGGATGTCAATGTGTGTGTATGTCAGAATTGTGGGGATGTTAGAGATTTAATCCGATGTTTTCACCATGTGTTATAAGAGGAATTCGTTCTAGGGTCTTGGAGGTTAAATTTGAGCTTTCTATTCTCATGCTAGACTTTTGGTCGCCCAAAGGTTTGTGTGTAGAGGAGATAGAAAACTGAAGTATTCTGAGTAGTGGAATGATTGTCGATAGAACCCTTCTGAGGTAGTTCATGAGCGGGTGTACTGAGGATTCTGATGTGTTATTCTTGAAAGTTGGAGGTGATGAGATTGCATGGGTTTTTGAGGGGCTTTGGTGCCTTCTATCAAATTAATGTCATCAGTTGAAGGAGTGGTCCAGAGTGTTCATGGAATCAATAGAGTCTCTCCACAAAGGTGTGGATGATGTATTTCGGTTTAAGCCTAATTTGAGGATGTTAAATTAAGAGGTTTGAGCCACGTGGTATGCGATGAATTCAATTCCAATGTCCGAGAGAAATTTTATTCCTAAAAGGGGAATTGAGAAAAAGATGTTTCCTTGGGTATTGAAGCGTTTTCTTGTTACTCATTTGAGCTTTATGTTGTTGGTCGTGTGTTTCGCATTGTGAGTTGGTGTTGTGTTGACATGTTTGCTTCTTTCCAATTCAGGCAAAACAAAAGAAGTTTTTGGTTTGAGCATTCAAGTGATCTCCCTTTGGCTTTCGTGGACGTTTATTCGCAATTTGCCACTTGGAAAGTGGAAAGGTTTTCTTGATGAAATTCGATTTCGGATTTTACTCTTGAGATTCGATTGGTAACGTATAGTTGTGATGTGAATCTTTCTTATTCAGATGTGTTTTGCCGGTAAAAGAGGTTGCTTAAAAAGAATTCGATTGTATGTTTCCGGTTAAAGGAGGTGATCCTTGTTTTCAGTGAAGAGTTCAATTGAGAGGCGGAATAAGAGTTTCGTGTTCTTTGTGCTTGTCGTGTGGTTGGTATCTTTGGGAAGGTTAACCCAAAATACATTGGGGTTGTTTTAGCTAGTTGGCATATCGCCAGGTGTCTCGAGTCCATGCGCGGTTTTTTTGTTGTGGTCTCAACGATCGAGTGTGAGGCCTCTTGGGAGTTGGGGTTTCGCATGCGTGAGCGTTATCTGGATTTGTTCGCAACAAGTATCACATTTACCGTTGTTAAATTCCGATTCTGATTTTCTTGTTATAGATCGCGAGTAGAATTCGGGTCGAATTCTGTTTAAGGGGTAGAATGTGATACCCTAAAATATATTCGAAAGGATTAGTCGGAGAAATTAAATAAATCGGGAGAGAGTATTTGAATCGGGAGAAGGGTTCTTTTAGAAAATCATCAAAACAGGAAATGAGAGGGGGTTTTCCGCGTTTAGGGGGCAACTTGGGCTTGGGCCTAAGCCCATGTGGGGCTGGCCGGCCATAGGGGGGAGGCGCCATCCCCTTCCCCAAACCCTAGCCGCCCACCCCTTTTCCCCTCCTCCCCACTTGTGGCCGCCACCTCCTTGTCCCCTCTCCACCTTGGCCGCCTTCCCTGCTCCTGCACCTTCCCCTTGGTGCTCTCCTTGCTGCAGGCCAAGGACACCGTTCCCCGCTGCCGGTCTAGTGGAGGAAGAAGGGAGGACGCCCGGTTTGTGGATCGGCCAAGAAGAAGAAGGATGAGGGGAGAAAGGAGGAGGAAGATCATCTTCTCCAAGGTTCTCCCACCTACGTCCTGGTTTCTACAAGGGTAACGAGTGCGATCCTCATCGTTTGATTAGTGGTAGATGTGTTTTGGTTCAATTTTGATTAGATCGATTTGCTGCGGGTAGAAATTCGATTCTGTCCAGATTGTTGCGTGGACTTTTCGTGATGTTAGAGGCCGAATCTGAGTTTCCCATCTCCTAGAGATATGTAGGTCTTGTTCTTAGCTTTCGGTGTCCGCCAAGATCACCTCATTCCGACTTTCGAGTCAAAAGTTATGATAGATTTACTATCTGCTGTCCAGAATCCTGACGAGAATTAGCAGTCTCTGTATAGGTTGATTTATGGCCTAGTTAGAGGGTGATTCAGAGGTCTTGCCCATAACAACTTTTGAAGGTGTTATCACTAGCTTTCAGGATTGATAAAGAACACCTCATTTGGAGTTATAGATCAAAAGTTATGCACTTTTCATTGTGACTGTCCAGATTGTAGATCAGTCTGTCCAGATTGTATGTTAGTTTTTATCTCTAGTTTTGTCCGTGTGCCACTTTTTGTTAAAGGCAAAATTTGAATGTCGTGCCAACTAGGTTAGTGTAGGTAATTTCATAACCTTTTCAGATTGTTAAAGAACGTCCAATTTGGAGTTGTACAACAAAAGTTATGGATATTTTATTTTAGCCGATATTTCTGTCAATTAATTCAGTCAACAGATTTGAGCCGTGGGCCAAATTTTATTAGAGGCAAAATCTGAACTTTTGCCCAACTAGAGTATTGTAGATATGTCAGTTAATAATCCATGGAAATTGGTCTCACCTCATTCTGAGTTCCAGACCAATAGTTATGTCAATTACCGTGCTGCTGTCCAGAATTAAGTTATGTAAGAAATTGTTGATTTCAGTTTAAGCTTTGTTTTAATGACTAGAGTCATCAGTGAAGCGATGTTTAACGTCGATTAGTAGTGTTGGGTATATTATGTCCTTATTGAAATTATTTTACTTGTTTAGGAGGTGAAGCCTCGGGTTTATGAGTATCACCTTTGCCGACTAACGCGTCGCATCGCGAAGGCAAGTACATTGCCACCCTTAATGATTGTGATTGATGAATGTTTATATGGTCATGCTGTGATTTTGTATGATCGAGAGAAGATGGATTGTCTATGTTCTTTCATATGTGTTGAATCCATGTTTTGTTATCATGTCTTTCAATATTCGTATTTCATTCTATGCATTCATTATGCATGTTTCATCCACGAAAGTGGATTGCAAGTCCCACCATTCCGGTGTGGGCGTATTGGACATTGTCATGTCCCGTCCACGGAGTGGATTTGAAAGACCCATTAATTCCGAATGGGCATGTAAGACCCATTAACTCCAAGATGGGCAATGTTGGACACCCGTATGAAACGTTCTTCATACGGAAGTGGATCCGCATTTTTGTTAAGATGCGGGCTTGAGTGAACACCGACGGGTGCTTCAGCGCTATACCATATATGCATGTGTGCAGTCCATTCCTTTGATTTTGAGCATTCATATCATGTCTTCATATGTAGTCGGTTGTGATGTGATCGAACGATGATGAGTTTGTCTTATTCATATTGAATGATTATCTTATTGATATATGTACTTGCTGAGTCGTGGACTCACTCTTGCGTTGTTTGTTTATTTTAGGTAACCCCTGATGTTGGCTCTTGGGAGGGAGTAGACACGCACTACTTGTTCACAACATCAAATTCATGTTCAAGACTAAATTTAGTTCTATCTTACATTCGTTAATGATGAACTGTAATAACTAAATTATAATTGGTGAATACCTTCTCCACTTTGAGGTTGATTTATTACTGCATATGAACTTTCATTATCAATGAACTGAAATAAATAGATTCGATGGTGAAGGAAGGATACCTTCATCATGTCTTGGTTGTTTTGATACTATCATTAGTTGATTTTATTCGAATTCTTCCGCAATATGGATGTATGTTAGATGTTTTAGGTGACATCTTGGCTTCCGAATAGCCAGGGTGTTACAAAACCATTGCTTATGTATAGATACATGATGAAAATATCACAACTCATTGCTTATATACATATATACATGATGAAAAATGCTCGGGGATGCGGAGAACCGGTGGGTTTCCTCGACCCACACATGGTCTCTGAGAAAACCATCAAGGAAGACGCATCCTACGTCGTGAAATACATAACGGCGGGATTGCTTGCTCAGGATGACAAGGACTACATACTGGTGCCCTACAACCAGAAGTAAGTGCTTCACTACTTACTATACAAATTTTATTTGTACTTTATACGCAACACGAACTTAGGTTTAATGACTATAGCGACATACATGATCGTAGCTTCCATTGGATCCTTTTAGTCATTGTACCAAAGAGGAACAAGGTAATATACCTTGATTCCCTACTCAGCAAAACGCATGACTTCACCCTTGTGCAAGGAATAGTCGATGTGTATGCTCATTTTCTCCATACATAACTCTATTGTAGTTTTCCTTCATTTGAAATGGCGAGGTTAAATTTTTGGAAACATGTAGGTCGTTCATCGCCTATGTTGCCGACGGAGGGGCATACAAAGGATCGAGCACCACACTCGCAACACAAGACGCGATTTCCGGTATGCGCTACAACACAATAATCCTATATCATACTTCGTAATAATGCGTCTCGATCGATTATACATATATATGTAATTCTATTTTTGCAATGTCGCCAAGAAAAACAAGAATAATGTGCATTCTCGTTTGCCATCATATGCATAAAATCTTGAGTGCTAAGATGAAGGATCACAGGGTTTGTAAATCTCGTAATAATTATTTCCTAATTATAAAATATATATATATATATATATATATATATATATATATATATATATATATATATATATATATATATATATATATATATGCTTACTACTTTACTCTGCTAGCTACAAGGCTTGAACATACAATTAGATTCACTCATTACGAAGGAGCTCTTGGAGGTTCGAGGAGACTCTGACTTCATCATGATGGATATCGTTCACACCGACGGAGAGTTTCACTCCGTCGACACCATGAACCACCTTCAAACAATTGATTCAATTGTAATTCACTTTGAGTAGTTGTAATTCGAATTGTAACTCTAGTGACACTAATTGAGTAGTTGTAATTCTTTTGTAATTGATTTTGAGTTGTAAAGATCACTTTGAGTTGTCAACGATTGATTCATCGTGATATGTATCTATTTTCTGCATGCTTGTTTTGAGAGGGCATAGCTAGCAATTCACGAGGCTAGCTGAAAATCAAAAAAATTTAGTTAGGATTAAAGAACAATCACAAACGGTTCGATAGTTAAACTATGTGTGATATATATGATATTAAAGACGGTTCTAGTTACCGACCGTCGTTGATATGATGATATCACAGACGGTTGGTAACTAGAACCGTCTGTGATATTAGGATATCAGAGACGGTTGGTAACCAGAACCATCTGTGATATTATATATATCACAGATGGTTCGTAATTAGAACCGTCTGTGATATCATATATATCACAGACGGTTCGTAACTAGAGCCGTCTGTGATATCATAATATCACAGACGGTTTTTGAACCGTCTGTGATAACAGCGTATCACAGACGTAACAACACAGACGGTTTTTGAACCGTCTGTGATAACAGCGTATCACAGACGTAACAACACGAGCAGTTCGAAAGTAAATGCGTGATGATGGTTCCAACCAAATGCGTGATGAGGCTGTGTGTAGTAGTGTGACCATCGCCGAGGCGACGATCCCCATTCTACCGTTCTAAGTATTTCTAAGCGATATCAACTCGTACTACAAGTAAAGTGACTAGAGCCCATCCATCGAGCTCTACATCACCGCGGATATAAACCTAGGCTCAGTGGTAAAGGATAAACATTTACCTACAGTTTATGCAACTATTTAGGATTAACTCCTCGAACGATAATTCAAACATCAAAATAGACCATGCATACATATACATTGCAAACAAGATATTAGAATTTGAAAGTAATGGGATCAATATGATCAAATGAAAAACATCTGCTTGCCTTGTTGGAGATAACTTTCTTGCTGCAGAGGATCACTCTCGTATTCAACGAATTCGTCAGAACCTATCGAAAGAATCGGGAAGGCCAATAAGAATGAAGAACACCGAGAATACTCAAAAATTCAAAGTCATCCAAAAATCATGAAATTTAGAAGGTTGAGCATGATTTTAAATGAATTTAGCAACAAAATCAATCGATTTGGACATTGTATGCAAAAGTTATAGACAAAACAAAATCAGCTTTTAATAAAATGCCAAAATACCCTCTTAGGTCTGTTCATCCAAAATTAAATTTTTAGCAAAAATTTCAGAGAAGTAGTGAACATGAAAATGTTATGGTAGACAGAGCACCGGATGAGATGAACAATGCAATTTGATTCACCTCATTTGAGCTACGATGAATTTTCTCGGATTTTTCAAAGTTGTGAAGGTAGTGCACAAATTATAAGTAAAATAAGGTTTTGAGACGAGAACATGCTCAAAACCTATGCTACATTAAATTATACTAATAGAGGAACCCATCAAACTTGAGTTCACTCAACTTGGAGTTACAGAGAAATATTTATGCATTTTTCAAGTTAAAAAAAATTTAGTGCGAGAATAAAGCTAAACCGAAATTAATTCTACTAACAACATTTTCTGGAATAGAAACATTATTCAAACCAATTTTAAATTAAATTAAATTTAAAATAGAAATCAAAATTTTTTGAATCATCCAAAAAGGAGATAAAATGAATTATTTATGCTATTTTGAAGTTTAACACAATTAACAGTACACAAATAAATAACTTACAGATTTTCTTTTAAATCCTAAGCTGAGAATCGTTCGGACCGTTGAGATCTAATCGTACGGTCCAAACGAGAGGTTACCTTTGGCAGTTTGAACGGCCAAAACGATCTAGGCTGTTGAGATCAAAACATATGGTCCAGACGAGAGGTTACGTTCGGACGGTCCGAGCGGCCAAAACGATCTGGACCGTTGAGATCAAATTGAATGGTCTAGACGACACACAAGTTCGCACTGATCAAACTGATAGGTGGGCCCCTTTGTTAAAGAGGTGGTCTAAGAACTTGGTCCATGTGGCTAACAGCTTAGTGCACAGGGCACTGAAGTGCTAGGCCCACATGCAAGTGACTCATTAACTCTTTTTAAGATAGCTGTCAATTACTAACGAACATCATTACGCCCAATCATTTGCTATAGGTGTTGTCTGCATACGATAACGGGGATTTTTGTCCCGCAATGGAGCCAGCCAAGGCTTGGGATAGCTTTGTAATAGCCATGTGCATCTAATGGGAGTTGTCTCGATGGCTAAGCTGGCCTATACTAGCGACTAGCTGGAGAGGGGTGGAGCAAAGCTTCGGCCAAACATGCATGCAAAGATGAAGCTACGCATTGTTCAAAGAAGCAGGTGCCCAAGGATTTACATGTACTACTGAGGCTACCTAAGTACTAGAGAGGGTCGGAGATGGCCGGAGCAACGTTGGCATTGAAGAAGGTGACGAGGGCAGCATGGCTTCACGGGGAGATGATGCTCTAAGCAAGGAGTAAAGAAATGAGTGGTCGAAATAGCTTAAGGACCCTGAGAGGATGCTCAAGTAACAAAGAATCGAAAAAAGCATTACTGGAATGGAGTGGAGGCGAGTGTTGCCTTTTGCTGAAAATGGTTCAAGCTTCAAATCCACGAAGTCCTACCGCAAAGGCAAAATTTGTTGAAGGGTTTTGAATCTCAAACCCACGACACGATATGACGTGCAAGGTTGAGGTCAAAACTCACTGGAGGTGAAGATGACACGATGGTGTCCTTGAGCATGCTCTGAAACTGCCAAGAGCACGAAGATAGTCTAGACACTACAAGCCATGAGTAGAGCTTGCATTAGTGAAAATGAAAATGTCATGCAAGGAAGAAACTAAGAGACTTGGGGGTGTGGATTTTACCAAGGAACTGAGCTCGAACAAGCTTCTCCTTCCTCAGACCCGAGAGGAAGGATGAGGAGGAATGGAGGTCTACGAGGGGTATTAAGCCCGGGATTTGTGGCAATGGAGGTGGCATTAAGTGACAGAGCTCCAGGAGTGGTCAGGAGAGGCGGTGGATTGACGACGTTGACGGGGCGGCTTAGCATGCGGCGAACGTGTGGCGTTCGACTTCTGCGCGAGTGCCAATGGGAGGTTGAAGATAGTCCCAAGTGGTCCCAGGTAGTCGGTGACTTAATGCATGCAAAACTGACTCGAGTGCGAGTCGGTTTCAAGTGAGGTTCGGTCGAGCCATCTTGCACAGGTCAAAAAGTTCGGATCGAGCATTTGGACAGTTCGATCGGAAATGGGTGGTGGATCTGTTCGGGCCAGGTGCGCCAGTGCGTTTAGGTGGCTGAGTCTAACCTAGTGGTTCGAGTCAAAATGTTCGGACCGACCGGGGCTGATCGGGTCATGGGATTGGACAGTCCGATCAAGATTTGACGGCCCACATAAGCTGCTCGTTCGGACGACAAAAGCGGATGGTCAGATCGTGATTGAACGATCGAGATCACGCGTTTGTTCGGGTGGTCCGAACATTCCCAACCGATGCGGACGGTTCGATAGAAATTGGATGGCCCAAGAAGCTTGGCGTCTGTCCAGACTAGCCCGAGCGTGAAGATGGTTGGGTTGAACCAAGTGACTCGGGTCCAACTAAGCCAGGTTTTAGAATAACAGGCTGAGAGTTCAAGGAATTTTTAGAGGTGGAAGATTATCCCCAAAATTCCTGAAATTTTTAGGGTAAGTCGTTGACTCTAAGTATAACCTTGTGGAATTTTTCTAGAGTTTATCATGAAGTGAGTTTTTCTGTAAAATTCATTCAATTCTCTAACTCAAGGGTTTGACCTAGGACCAACTGGTTTGACTGGCCAGTTTAAAATAGTAAATAATTTCAAAAAAATTATGAAATTTCTCAAAGGAGTTACTGAGATGTTCTAAAACCTAGGAAAAATAGTTTCAGAGGATGATCACAAGATTTGTTTAGAAAGTTTCAAAGGGTTAAGCTTCTAGTCCTTTTAGTTTTTGAATTCAACAAATCCTTTGAAAGAAATTCCAGAAAATTCGAATAACAACATGATGTAACAAAAAGTTTTAATTTCTCCTCATTTTCATACATTTGAAATATAAACTCATGTTTGGGATGTTACAAATATTACCAACCCCTTGGGTTACAAGGCTCATGGCCCCAAGTGGAGGTGGCGCAACACCCTTCTGTCTCGGGCTCAGAAACAGCGTTGGACTGTTTTGGAGATTGCGGGGCATTCAGAAGGAATTTGAAGGTAGGGCTAGATCCATTGGAAAGAGGACGAGATAACATTTCAATCAAGTACTTGTGAACCTCAAACTGAGTCTGTATGTGAATGTTATGCTCGTTTGAAGTCAGGGCTATCTCCGGAGGCCGAATTGGATTCTAGAAGATGTCCAACTTGAACGCTTGCTTGCCTTGGACCAAAAGTGACATGGTGCAGCACAAATATATATTTTCATCATTAGGTAGTATCATATAGTTCATATAATATAAATACACTCCTAAAAACGAGCTCACCTGATAATTGAAGTGAAGCATATGAGCTCTTGTAATTGGAACAGCAAGCATAGCAAATATGGTTGTATCCATAGGGTCATGTCCTCATCACTTCCCCCTCTAGCACCTCATAGACCTCCAGGAGCTCCTCGGACCTTTCTTTGCCCCTCTCCTTGATCAGGTCCTCATTGTTGCTGCCTCGGGACTTCGTCGACGACCCTCCTCCGCTCGTCCCCATCATCTTCTTCAGTGCTGGTGAATCCCTAGTACCCCATAGATGCTCGTGTGTGCAAGTTCTCATCAAGAGTGCCGCAGGTAGCATTTTGCATTGTCGTCCGAGTGCCGCCACCACTCTTTGCCTTAGCGCTACCACTACGGGTGTAACACCCCGATTTTCAGAATCGAGGTGTTAATATTTAATTTGGTGATATATTAAATTTTTACTATGTTTTAAAAATCTTCTAGTGTTTAATCAAAATGTTGTTTTTTTAAAAAAAAACAAATTGTTGAAAGATCCCTTTTAAAAATTAAATTATTTTGATTTCTTGTTTTGCATGCATCAGAAAAATCATGTCATCCTGCATGCATTAGTACCATCGCTCTTTTTAGTTGGATCGACCACAGGCGAGACGCCTGTGTGTCCTTTCTCTGTCCCAACTTCTCTCTTCGCAATCACCACCTAAAATGAAGAATCAGATAACGCATGTTATACTGTTGCATTCGTTGTCTCACGAGCATTTTAGTTTAGTGGTTAGTTTGCGCATCCGGGGTCATGTGAGTGAGTTGGAGAAAAGAAGATAGAAATGCATTGCTATTTGTTCCACTGTCATTTTTTCCCTGTTCAACCCACTACCATTCTCCACCCCATTTCTTTAATCTCAGGCAGCACCTCCAACATGCGAAACCTCTCCACTGCCATTAATTTTTCTCTCAACAGAACACACCAATACCTTTTATTTTTGTATGCCTAGCTGAACTATTCACCTCTTTCTCGCTGCCATTTCTTGGAGCCCACAACCGAAGCCCCACTGTCTATTATTCTATCACTACAAGCACTCCTCTCAAGCACAACCATTTCTTGTTCTTGCCAACCGAGAGACCATCCTTCCCCAACCAAGCTACCCATTTCTTTATCCTCACAGCATAGCCATCTCCCTGCTCATTTTTTTCCAGCCGAATCACAAAGCTAGCTCACTGCCATTCGATTTTCTCTTCCCCCCAAAACCGAACCACTAAAAGTCACATGCATGACCATTGTTTAATGCCCAGCCGAGAGCTCACTGCCTTTTCCCCACTGTCACTCACGCATCCTCTCCTCTCCCCAACAGAACCTCCATTCTTACTCTCACCCATAGCTCTAGCTCCCATATTCTCTCTTCTCATTTACCATCCAAAATCAAAAATCAAGCTCCGCATGTTATCCCATTATATTTACAATCACACAAGCTTTCCATCCATCCAAACATCATCACATGCACAGTCATTCAAGCATTTTGGAGAGGGAAGGAGGAGTAGTGAGAGGAGCTCATTGTAGCAGCAGCAAGGAGGAGCACTGGTGGTGGAGGCTTGATGCAGCCAAGAGGGGGAAAGAAGTGGCACACTGTGCAGCTGGTGGTCCTTGAGGCTGGCGGTGCACAGCATGCAGCCGACGGTGCGAAGCGACCGAGACAAGGGTAGCAGGCGAGGCCGGCGGCTCCACTCGGTGGCCACGGCCAGCACATGCAGCAGCTCGGCCAGAACTTGGAGTAGTAGCACCGGAGCAAGCGAGGGCGAGAAGGAGGCGTCTTGCGCAGATGCCGGGGTGGCGCAGCCAAGCTGAGGGAGCTTGGCGGCCCAAAGCGAGGTGGCGCACGGCAGCGAGGCCGAGCCAAGCGTGCATGCAACCGGTGCATGCATGCACACGGTGCAGCAACTCCATGCAGCCCCGGACGGCCCGAGCGCGGTCGCGGGCTTACGGTCGCAGCGCGGCGGCTCGGTGAGCACGGCAGCACGCCGGCACTAGCAGCACCAAGGGACACGGCCATCGGGAATGCGTGTCTTGACTGCTTGCAAAATGGTCCCCTAAGCCCACTCTGCACAGCATCAACTTTTCCACGTTGTGAGCACAAGTTGTTTTCCTTTATTAGTTACCTCCTCTCAAGTCCTTTATTGCTACTAAATCTGTGCACCCCATTTAACTAGACTTCTTACTGAAATGCCCAAGCCAAAGGACTAGAAAGGAGCAAAGAAATGGCAAGAAACAAATGAGGGCGCCGAGGCGTGGCAGTGGCTTCGGACGAGGCCCGGTCGCGTGGCGACATGGAAGGCAGTGGCGGCGACTTGAGGAGGCAGCAGCTTGACGCCGAGGCGAGGTGGCGAGCCGAGGATGTGAGGCTTGGCGGCCTAGCGGCGGCGTGAAGGTGGTGGCACGGAGGGCGGCGAGAGCGGCGCATGCATGTGACAACCATGCATGCAGCGCGGCGCACCGAGCGAGCAAGCGGCATGGCGTGTTGCGAATGACTTGGCGGCGCCGATGCGGGCGGGATGTGGGCGACTACGGTGGACGCGGACGTGGTCCGCGATATTAGGCACGTCTAGTGCCATGGTAAAATACTTCGTGTTAAATTTTTCTATCGCACACGATATTAGTTGTGCATGTTGCATATGAGTCATGAACATGGCATCTAATTATGCGTGCTTATTTGTAAAAATGCTTTGGTAGCTTAAGACCGGTGTAACTCTCCGGTTAGGACTTATTTGTGCATAGGCATGATTATGTGTTGATATTTTGGTGAATGTGAATGATTAGATTATTATGGCGAAATGTGTGTAGTATTGATCGGTAGATGCTAGCTAAAATATATGAGTCGATTATTTGATCGGGCGATATTATTTTGAAGCCGCATGGAAGTTAGTAGTGATCTTGGATGATGAATTAATTGGAAGTTTCTTCTCACATTGAATTAGTAATTTTTGGAGATAGGACGCAAAAAGATTTTATAATTTATTACTTGATGGATGACTTAGGTTTTGATGATTAATGAGATATGGAGGTTGAATCGGATGATTTATTCAATCATGAGTAAATTAATCGGAGGTCTTAAGCAATAGTCATGGAAGTCATAGATGCTAGAATTGGAAGAAGGTAGGAATGGATTATTTGATTGTTGATAAATATTTGAATTGCGATGTAATTAGTAGGTAAGTCCCATGTGCCGAGTCGATGCAATTTTACTCTCTTTTGGATTAGTAGCTAAATGATTATTAGTCGATCGTAGAGACGCATATGTGATTGGATTGGTAGATGTAGTACACAACTAATTTCAGTGGTATGGATATGAGTAGATCAATTAATGAGACATTAGATGTTGGATGTGTTACTAAAATGGTTAAGCTCATTAGGTGTCGGTTGGTCAAATAAACATCAATTGGTGGAAATTTTGGTATATGCGAGGGTGATTTGCCGAGGAGAGACTAGTAGAGCTAGATAGTTAGCATTAGCTTAAATAGTATACCAGAGAACGATTGATGAATTTAATCATGGTCATATGCCCACGAGTCGGTGGATTTCGTGTAATTATCGGATGGGTTGTTTATTTGGAAGATCGTGAGTTCGGGCATCACTCGATGGATTAACTACCTTGATAATGTCTTAGTTGAGGTTAGTACGAGATTTAGATCAAGATATGAGAATATGATGGGAGAGTGTTATACATGTGATTGGATTCAACACCGGAGAATCGGTTAAGTATATGAGTATGAGAAGGTTAGATTTGTCGGTAGATGGTTTCCTTTGGAAATAAATAGAAAAGAAAAGAAAATACATAGACCCCACTTGTCATGACAGAGTCTAGGTCATCCTACCTATAAAATTTATTTAATGCAGTAGCAAAATCAGAAAAGAATTATTTTTACACGAAAAAGTCTTTTAATTTCAATAATTCATAACTAATTCATATGAACTCCAAATGGGGTGATTCAATTTTTATTGATCTTAAATTTTAATTACCTTTCATACCATGTAAAGCTTATCCCTACCACTCTTCTACGAATTTTCGCAAAACAATTAAATTCAGATGAACAGTAACACAGCATTGATTTTCAACATTTTCCAAAAATCTGATTTTCAAACTACTATAACTCTCTCATATAAACTCCAAATGAAATAATTTTTGTACCTAAATTCATTTAAAATCATAATATAGCTACTGTATAAATTTCATACATTTTGGAGCAATTTGAGTTTTTGGCTATTTCTCAGTGTTTATTCGATATCGCCTTTCTTTAGATTCTGAGTTGCCGGAAGTATGAGAGTAAGTAACTGAGAGTGAGCAAGTGAACTACCAGTAAGGCAAGCATCCTTTGAAATTTCTTTTGCATCACGTTTGATCCCGCTTTGTTAAGATAGTGCAATGATAATTGCTTGCAAGCTATTTTGATATTGTCGCTATTTTTGTGATGTATAGATTAGTTATATCCTATTCATTGAGGTTATCCTTAAATTATTCCAGCACCACATGCTTAAGATAGGATGTATGAATTTATATTGTTCGAGTTTGCTTAGCCATGCAAGTCTAGATACGGTAGTCTAATTGTCGGGAATAACCCGACAATTATGGGATAAACACAACTTTCATTATATACTGTTGTTTCAGATCTTCGTATTTGTTTTATGAGTTAAATTTTGTCATTTTAAATGAGCTTTTGGTCTGTACCGAGAAATCTCATGTTTTCCTTTTGGGCCGATATGATGGAGACGTTAACGTCTTGTGTTTCCTAGGAACCCTCGGTTGGGGGACTTAGCCCAATAGATTTTCTTGCTAAAAATGACCATATCTTGATTTACCCAGCCGGCATACCATAAGAAGTATGCTATATTCGGAGGCATCTGGAGGCTTAAGGGCTAATCAAGTCGTGTGGGTAAAGTAGTACACCCCTGCAAGGTATAAATCTATTAGAATAGCCGTGTCCACGGTTATGGACAACCGCTTGAGTTCGGGAGTTACTATTGTTAGACCTGGAATTAAAATTGTGGTTATAACTTGGTATTGTCATGAATGGGATGTTCATGCTTGTTGTTGTATCAAAGTGGACAGCCACTTTGCCTTTTGTATGATTTATTTTTTATTGAATTCATTACTTGTTCACATGCTTTACTTCTACCTCAAATCTGATTTTGAAATGGCACTTGAAAAACTAGTATGTGTAGGTTGTACCTTGTTGCGTCTCTTTTGCAAAACTAAGCCAATATGAGCCATCCCTTGGAATAGCCTTATGCATAACTAATTTTTATTTGTGTAAGACTTGAGTACTCTTTGGTACTCGGCGGATGTTTCTTGGCTCTTTCGGTGAGGAAGATATCGAGCCCGACGAGCTTGTCAGGGTCGATTTAGGCGACACTAATGAGTAGTGCTATCATTTAACTCCCAGTCGGTTGCCGATGGGTTATGGTGCATACCACTACTGGCATTTTGGTTTATTTACTTGTTTCTGCTGCTACTTAATACTCTTATTTGAATTTGGCCAGTCGGCCGTTTGTGACCGTTGTAGACTGTAACACCCCAACTCTCAAAGAGTCTCGAATGCTACTCGAATTAAACTATTCTAGCACAAATACAAATTTTTACAGAGTCTTCTTTGTTTAATCAGCTAAACTGAGAGTTCAATACGATCACATGGCATAAACAAAATTCTCATAATCAAATTATCCCAAACATGCATGATTATCAAATGAACCAACTAAGGCTAGCAACCTCATTATTACAACTAAACAGTTAATTCAAGCACACCATCCATGGGTGTTAATCAACAGTTTATTTAATTCTAAATTGGGACTAAGCAACAAACGCCTTAAGAGTGTGATATAGTGAGTGCATCCAACATCTACTCCCTCCCATGCATGTCGTTCCTGCCTCTGGTACCTAAAACACATTAAAGCAAGGGTGAGCCTACAAACTCAGCAAGTATCAACAAGGCCATAAACAAGAACACAAACCAAGCATCGATAATCCTCAATTAACATCACACTAAACATAGCCACTTAACTCATGATATGCAACCAATGCAATGCTCCTTTGAACTTTATCTCTTTTCGCATTTTACCGGTAATGCGGGGTATACAACCGTCGCTGTATACCCTTGCCGTGCCCTCTCGGCACGGGGACCAATAACCTATACACCACATGTATAGGGACCTTTGCCCATCATCTTAATGATGGGGACCTCTTTGTTCATTAGCCCACATTCCGCGAATGTGGGGACCTCAACCGTCATCTACATGACGGGACTCAATCAGTATGTGCTTGGTCACCACGTGATCAAGGCACTGTATCTCTCAACATGCATATGCACCATGCTAACATTTTCATATGCGGGAATACAACATATTCTCATTGGCACGAAGCAATAACAACATGCGGAAGAACTTTTAACCATAACTAGCAATCATCAAGATAAACAAGAACTCATCTCATAAACAGGCATGCATGGCTATACGATCAAGATACACCACAATCACATCATGCAAGCATACATATATTATAGCCCGAATACTTGCCTCAACCGTGCGAGAACGGTGGGCGCGACGAGGTGCTGCCCTGGGACAACGCTCCCACCTGAATATTAAGATAACCCAATCTAAGATCAACATACTGAACCAAGAGCAAAATAACAACACAAATGAACTTGCTAAACCCCCCAAGTGTTTCCCAACTTCCAATTTCTAACGATCGGTTTGGCGCACCCTGTGAACAGTCAACTTCTAAAATACATAACTTTCTGCTCAGGCGTCCAAATAAGATGTTCTTGGACTTCTGAAAATGTAATTAAATTATCTAAATAAACCTAGTTGGGGAGCCCTTCTGATTCTGCCCTTAACTGCCCCTAGCAAATCAATCTTTCAGATATCAGAATTCACGTCAGGTTCTCTGGACAGTACGCTAAAACCACCATAACTTTTGCTACGAAAGTCCAAATGTTGCGTTCTTTATCTCTATGAAAAGGTATGGAAATTACCTACATTTTTCGTTATATTGAGATCCTCTGATTTCGTATTTAAATAACAGTTTAACTCAGTTTTCTACAGACTGTCAGGATGTTGACAGATTAACCAGACAGCGGCACTAAACAATTCATAACTTTCTAACCGTTAATCGGATTTGGGCGTTCTTGGTGGCCATTGAAAGCTAAGAACAAGACCTACATAACTCTAGGAGATCAAAACTCCTAATTCAGCTTCTAAAGACATGAAACTGACCGCGCAATAATCTGGACAGAACGCGATCTATTAAACCAACGCAAATCAATCTACCAAACAACATCAACTGCAACTACTACGCATCAACCAACGAAGAACACACAACGTTACCCTTGTAGAATCGCAGCAAGATGATGAACTCTCCCCGCGAAGTTGATCTCCTCTCCTTTCTTCACTTGATCGGCAGTAGGGAGCACCGACGGCGAGGAAGGGAGGCACCAATGGAGGGGGCACCACCTTGGAGGAGATAGCATGCTACAGTAGCCGTGCTACAGTGATGGCGGCGGCACTGTTGCTACAGTGAAGTTAGGGTTTCCCCCTTCCTTTTATTGGTGGCCGACCACTCATGGGCCTCCTGGGCCAAGGCCTGAGGCCCAAGTTGCCGAAGAACTGCAGAAACCCCCCTTTTTTATGTTTAATTTCTCTTTTGAATGCTTTCTTTCGTAGAATAAATCGGAGTATTACATTAAAACCCCTCTTTCTCCTGTTCAATCGCTTTGCTAAAATAAATATTCTCCCGATTTAATTATTCTCTCCCGATTTTTTTGGAGTATTACATTCTACCCTCTTAAACAATTCGACCCGAATTCTACATCATCTACTCGAAAAACAACAACAACCACAATGGAAAATTAATAACCAACAAGATGTACCGACGTGAACAACTTTGGTTAAAGCTCGATCATGCGAGACTACTTCCCAAGTCTCTTCTCGCTCGACCGACGTTACCAAAACACCATAACGTATACCCATGTCTACCTCAACACTCTCTCGACCTCTCCAAAGACAAGTATCGGATGAGACTCGAAGGTGAGATATTGTTCGGTGGTCGACGGCGTTAACAAAACCTCAAACTCGGATCTCCTGTACTCACTCACACGAGCAGCACAAGATGTTATGTACTTCGTGCATGCACTGAGGCGCCCGGCGATACGCCAACTAGCGAAAACAACCCAATGTACCATGGGGCAACCCTCCAGTGGTACCAAACCACGCAACATGCGCATAGAGCATCGAACTCTTGTTCCACCTCTCAATCGGACTTGTTCACCCAAACAAAGATCACCTCCTTTAACGAGGACACACAATGTAACTCGCTTTAAACACACTCTTTACCGACATAGCCCAATGAAAATGAAGGACTCTCATCGCAACCAAACGTTACCAACTCGGTACTAAAAAAATCAAATTCAGAATCTTTCCACCTTCAGATTAGAAAATTTGCAAATAAACACCACATTCGCCAAAAGAGAAATCACTCGAATAACCAAATCCATCATTTCTTTTATTCTTTCTAAACAGATAAGAACCACACATGCCAACATAAAGTCAAGCCCAATTGGTAAAGACACCCGTCATAAACTCATAGCTCATACAAGAATCAAGAGAGCGTTCAAGATTCGAGAAATAATATTTTCTCAATTTCTCCTTTAGAAATAAAATTTCTCTCAACTTTTGGAATTCGATTCATCGCATAACACACTAACCTATCTCTTAACTTGGCATTCTTAATGCTATGCTCAAACGGAAATACATCAACCACACCTGCATGCAGGCTCTATCAACCCCACGAAACAATACTCCACCAACTCCTCTTCCGATGAATTACTTTGATAGATAACTTCGATGCATCCTAAAATGGATCTTCACACGTAATCACGTTACCTCAATCCTTAAGAATGAACAACTCGGAATTCACTTCACATAGTCTCATGTATTTCATCAAAAGATTTCTATCAATGATCGTCCCACTATTCGAAATCCACCCTTATACTACTTCTTCACATTATCATTGGGCGATCAAAGTTCTAGCATAATAATGCAAAGCCCAAATTTAACCTCTAAGACTCTTGCAACGAAATTCTCATATACAAGATAGGGAAATCCTCAGATTAAATCCCTAAAATTCTACAATTCCAATATACTCACTCATTAACATCATCATGAAAATATTTTCTTGACCTGTTTACCTCTACAAAGATTATAACTCTCAGAAGGTTACTCATTAAAGCCAAATCATTCTTGACATTAACTTAATATTTTCCATTATCCCATTAATTGACATGACGATTCGATTACTTTATATTCCCACTCTCATTAAACCACATCTTCAAGAATAACTTTCATAGCCTCACAATACTACCAAATTGCGATACTCTATAGAATTGATCAAGATTTTCATACTTTCGATAATTCTAATGTTCCACTCGAAGGGAAACAAAGATCTTGGATCACAATCACTATAGGTTCTACTAGTTGTAACAATGCAATCAGTTTAACCTCCAAAGACAATCTTCTATTGAGATAAATTTCTCTCAAGGAACTATATTACGAAATTATTTCATCCTCCAATGCTCATCGAATAACTTACAACCCACAGTTTCACAACTACAATTATTAAACACCTCAAAAGACTCAGGTGAAACGAATAGGTTGATTCTTCCTCAAAAGAAAGAGCGAAAGGAATCAATTTTTTTTTCATCCACTAGGAAAACATGTGCCACCCGTAGTGAACACAATACCAAGAAAAATGGTCACTTAGGCCAAGTACACATAAAATATAAGGAAAATCAACGATCGAGGGCTCAAGCCCTCAAAGCGAATACCAAACCACAAATGATAAGAAGGTAATGCCCTTTGGAAATTGATAAACTCATATGGACCAACTGCATAAGGTTTAAGCACACTCAAATAAACTGCAAAATGCGAAACGTGACTTAAATCTCAATTACTTATACTTCACTCCTTCCTTTAACAAGGAAGGTTATTTTCTGTTATTACTACATCGCTTGGCTAGCTTAAATAGGATAAGGTCTTAAAACCCAAATCACAAGAACCACTTAAGAACCAATAAAATCTTTCAGCAAGTCACTTTGCTCGAAACAAATTCAATGACCACATAACTCAAGAGGTCCAATTGAACACAAACGCAAAACTCGAAACACTTTTACTAAATAAAAATTACGAAAGACGATCCAATTACTTTATTCCTAAAAGAATCATCACCACACACACAAGTCACCATCTCTTGCAGATAATCTTACTAACATCAAGAATAATACACTCTGAACACGAATCTTTGTCATCAACTATTTCATTAGAAAGTCTCCAAAGTTTCACCAAATTGTTTCATGCTTCCTTTTCATCCCACTACCCCACTACAACAACTTCTTAAGTTTGGAAGGGGTCTACCACCCAATTGAAAAGGTCCTACCCAACAATCTTTCATCAAGGGCACATTATCATCCGATATTTTCACAATCATGTGGGCATAAGCCACCTATTATATCATATCAATTCAACTTTTAGCGATGCTCAACATCAAACTTCAACACACAACAGTTATACTACAACCATTGTTGTTATCAACTGGCTTCATTATGAAATCTAATTGCTACATACTTTCCTTCCCAAATCACATGGATATTAACAAACACATATTCAACTGTTCCTCCTCATATTTGAATTTGGCAAAAAATACACTAAAACTTCACAAATCGAAATCTTCTATCGATCAAAAGTCTCAACAACACTATAACCCAATTCATCGTGTCATCCTATATAGAAGAACTACATAGAACTCCTCCCATAAATTCTAGATCCACCGATATTCAATCCATTCAACCGGTTGTACACAATTCCAATAACTAATCATACTAGTGAATATGTAAATCTAGCATTTCTCTAGTTTCTCTTTCCACACATTTAACTTAATCCATGGGAACCAAAGAACCCAACAAGTTTAGCAACCTAAACGATTTTAATGGCGGACTAATTCATCAATGTTCCATACTTCTTAATATGTCTTTTGACTCCACATAGGTGTGGACATACTGAGTCACTACTCATATACAGTTCATCAAGAACGGTAGAGGACAACATCAACTTAATCAATTTCACTTCCCAAGACACTAGTTAAGGCTAATCATGCACCTTGCCACTAATCCAACTTGACATCACAACCGCTATCAATTATCTCGCATACTTACAAATTCGACTTAACACAACAAATCATTGCAAAAGAGAGTTGACACTCTCTTTCTCGATGAAGAGGGTCTAAATTTCAACACTCCATCTACTCCAAAAGAAATAAGTAGAATCAAAACTTTATTCAATGAACTTTGTGAAAGATAATTCCCATATCCAAAATACCAAGCAGACACCGGTCACCTTCATCAACAGAAAGGTAAGATTCTCAAGAAAAGAACGTTCGCAAGTCGCAAAGATAGCTCACACTCGGCAAGTCAACAATTGTTTTGTAAAACAAAGATGGACCAATTGCAACCACAACACTAACAATTTATTTTATTACAATCTACGACTTAACCAAGACACGACATAGCCAAAAGAACTTTGATGCTTCCTCTCATAAAAGAGAAGTATCAACTTGAACTCAAATCCTAAAAGAGTGCATGGGGCCAAAGCTTTCTCACATTGTAAGGACAAATAAAATAAAGCTTCAATTGACCAAAGTTCCAAGTAAAGATCAATCTTATAGACCATCTATGTTTAAAACAGCAAAACAACTCATCATTCGGAGAACAAATGTTTGCTTTAAGGAGCCAATAACAACCGATGAACACTCATCAATCGAAATAACCATCACCCAAGAGAATTCATCCACCGGTCATACCAAGAATAACCATTCCAACTCGGGAAGACAATATCCTTACTAAAGAAATCCGGATGGTGATGCAATCTCGCGACCCAAGGCTAAAACCACAAGCTAACCCTCTCATCATCTACTATCATCAAATATAACAATCTTAAAGGCAACCCATAAGTATTCATACCCATTTCACATCGAAATGATCAAAGCAATACAACTAAACGTAAATGCAATGCTTGACCCATCCCTAACTTATCAGGTACAAGTGTGTCAATTTAACAATTTACTTACCACGGACCTCACGCCGCTCGATACCAATCGTAACACCCCAACTCTAAAAGAGCCCGGAATGCTACGGAATTAAACTATTCTAGCACAAATACAAATTTTAGTGAGTCTCCTTTGTTTAATCAGCTAAACGAGAGTTCAATACGATCACATGGCATAAACAAAATTCTCATAATCAAATTATCCCAAACATGCATGATTATCAAATGAACCAACTAAGGCTAGCAACCTCATTATTACAACTAAACAGTTAATTCAAGCACACCATCCATGGGTGTTAATCAACAGATTTATTTAATTCTAAATTGGGACTAAGCAACAAACGCCTTAAGAGTGTGATATAGTGAGTGCATCCAACATCTACTCCTCCCATGCATGTCGTTCGCCTCTCGGTACCTAAAACACATTAAAGCAAGGGTGAGCCTCTGCACTCAGCAAGTATCAACAAGGCCATAAACAAGAACACAAACCAAGCATCGATAATCCTCAATTAACATCACACTAAACATAGCCACTTAACTCATGATATGCAACCAATGCAATGCTCCTTTGAACTTTATCTCTTTCGCATTTTACGTGTAATGCGGGTATACAACCGTCGCCAGTATACCCTTGCTCGTGCCCTCGGCACGAGGGACCAATAGCCTATACACCACATGTATAGGGACCTTTGCCCATCATCTTAATGATGGGGACCTCTTTGTTCATTAGCCCACATTCCGCGAATGTGGGGACCTCAAGCCCGTCATCTACATGACGGGAACTCAATCAGATGTGCTTGGTCACCACATGACCAAGGCACTGATGCTCTCAACATGCATATGCACCATGCTAACATTTTCATATGCAGGAATACAACATATTCTCATTGGCACGGAAGCAATAACAACATGCGGAAGAACTTTTAACCATAACTAGCAGTCATCAAGATAAACAGTAACTCATCTCATAAACAGGCATGCAAGGCTATACGATCAAGATACACCACAATCACATCATGCAAGCATACATATATTATAGCCTGAATACTTGCCTCAACCGTGCGAGAACGGTGGACGCGATTTGAGGTGCTGCCCCGGGACCACGCTCCCACCTGAATATTAAGATAACCCAATCTAAGACCAACAAACTAAACCAAGAGCAAAATAACAACACAAATGAACTTCCTAAACCCCCTAAGTGTTTCCCAACTTCCAATTTCTAACGATCGGTTTGGCGCACCGTGAACAATCAACTTCTAAAATACATAACGTTTTGCTCAAAGCGTCCAAATAAGATGTTCTTGGACTTTCTGAAAAGGTAATTAAATTATCTAAATAAACCTAGTTGGGGAGTCCTTCGATTCTGCCCTTAACTGCCCCTAGCAAATCAATCTTTCGACATCGAATTCACGTCGGGTTCTCCGACGATGACGCTAAAACCACCATAACTTTTGCTACGAAAGTCGAAATCTTGCGTTCTTTATCTCTATGAAAAGGTATGGAAATAAACCTACATTTTGCGTTATATTGAGATCCTTTGATTTTGTCTTTAACTAACAGTGTAACTCGTTTTCTCATGCATCGAGGATGTTGACAGATTAACAGACAGCAGCACTAAACAATTCATAACTTTCTAACCGTTAATCGGATTTGGGCGTTCTTGGCGGCCATTGAAATCTAAGAACAAGACCTACATAACTCTAGGAGATCAAAACTCCTAATTCGGCTTCTACACACATGAAACTGACCGCGCAATAATCTGGACAGAACGCGATCTATTAAACCAACGCAAATCAATCTACCAAACAACATCAACCGCAACTACTACGCATGAACCAACGAAGAACACACGACATTACCCTTGTAGAATCGCAGCAAGATGATGAACTCTCCCCGCGAAGTTGATCTCCTCTCCTTTCTTCACTTGATCGGCAGTACGGAGCACCGACGGCGAGGAAGGGAGGCACCAATGGAGGGGGCACCACCTTGGAGGAGAGAGCATGCTACAGTAGCCATGCTACAGTGATGGCGGCGGTACTATAGCTACAGTGAAGTTAGGGTTTCATGAATAACACATATATATTCATAATACTAGCAAACATGAATAATCACACATGAATAACAATTAATCGTATCTCCAGCATTCACCATCCTTAATCATACATATCACACTATCAACCATGCATAGCTAATACGTATCAAAATACTAGCACTCTCTATCAACCATTCATAATTATTCTATCAACCAGAGTACTTGCCTTAACCGCGTGAGAACGAAGGATGTGAAGAGGGTTCTACCTCCGGGACCAATCCCCCACCTAAATTCATTTAAAAACATACTAATACAACAGTGAAGGACCAAACAAACTATAAAAGTAAGCACGAACTAGCAATAACTCGAAACGCGACCCCGACTTCAAATTCCAGAATGCTGAAATGACCCCTCTGGGAATAGTCATGTTCAAAAATTCGTATCTTTTAGTACATTAGTCCAAATGAGGTGATCTTGGACTTCGTTGAAAGGTTATCAAATTCCCCAACTAAACCTAGTTGGTAAGCCTTCCTGATTCGGCAAACTACTACCCCTATCAAGCCAATTAACAGAACATCGTTTTCACGTCAAGTTCTCTGGACAGTACACTAAAACTGTCATAACTTTTAGCTCTTTTGTCCAAACTTTGAGTTCTTGAGCTTCCCTGAAAGCTACGACAAATATCTACAACTTTCGTTATAATGAGATCCTCAGATTGTCCATTTAACAGATCTAACAAGACAGATTACTGAAACCCGTCAGATTACCGACAGATTCGCAGAACAGTCCCACCAATTAATTCATAACTTCTGCTAGAGAGGTCCAAATTTTGCGATCTAATACTTCATCGAAAGCTAACGGCGTTCTCTACAATTATTTAGGAGAAGTCCAGAGCTGAATCTGCCCGCAACTAAAACAAAACGACGATCTAACACGAACTGTCCTGAAGAAACAGAATTACCGATATTGCCAAATCGCGAAACTATACAACTAATCGAACGGGATCATGGGTTACCCTTGGAGAACGACATGACGAACGAGGAGACCCAGCGAGGCTCCTTCCTTTCCTTCCTCTTTTCCTTCTCCCCTTCTTCCTTCCTCTCCTTCTTTTCTCCTCTTGGCATGGCAGCAGGAAAGCGGATTGCTACAGTACCTGGATTGCTACGGTGCGACGACGCTACAGTACCTAGCGAAGTTACTGTAGCAACCCTAGGGTTTGGTCTCCCCTCCCTCTTAAGTTGGGCTCCCCCACTTGGCCTATGGGCCGGCGGCCCACTACTCTCCTCAACTCATTAAATTCTGAAATTTCACTCTTAAATACCTCTTCTAATCCCTCAATTATTTATTTAATTAAATAGGGTATTACATTCTACCCCCCTTAAGCAGAATTCGACCCCGAATTCTACCCACTGCTCTACTCAAAAAAAAAACAACCACAACAGAAATTAATCGCAAGTAACACGTACCCGATGTGAAAAATTCTGAATATAGCTCGCGCATGCGCGACTCGAACTCCCAAGTCAATTCCCTCTCGTACTTATGGGAGCACATCACTTTGATGGATTCCAACATTTTACACCTCAATGCTCGTCTCGACCTTATCAGGTACACTCAACGAACGGGACTCGAACGTATGGTTTTACTCGTGGTTCATCGTTCCTAACAAAAACTCACACTCTATACTCTCGAATACTCTCTCGACACCGGTTTATACAAAACATTGTGTACCCACCGCGTATGGACTCAAGACGGTCCTAGTAAAATGCTAGCTTCTGAAATCAAACCAATGTACCTTGGGCCAACCATCCCTTTGGTACCAAACCAAACATTCTACACGTAATACATGAAACTCTGGTTCCAACTCTCAATCCACCTCTTCATCTTAACAAGGAGCATCTCCTTTGACTAGGGACACAAACGAACTTCTTTTAAACAAACTCTTTATAAATGGAACACAACAAACAAAAAAAAACAAGGAATTCCCATCGCAACCACACATTACCAACTCGCCAAAGAGTCAAATCGAATCAAAGATTCATCACGAAAACCTTTCCACTCTCCAGTTAAGCAGTTTGCAAATAACCACCACGTTAGCCAAAAGAGAAATCACTCGAATATCCAAATCAATAATTTCCTTTATTATATTTTTTTCTTGAACTAGAAAGAATCACCATGCCCACATAAAGTCAACTCAAATTGTACATGATCTCTGTCATAAACACTCAGGTCAAACAAGAATCAAGATAGTACTTCTCTACTCGAAAAAAAAAAACTTTTTTTTCTCAGATGTTCTTTTAAGAAATAAACCTCCTCCTCCTAAATCATGGGTTTCAAATCATCACACTAACTCCTTCCTCTTAACCGACAACCCCAAAACGATCCTCAAACCAAAAGAACGACCACACTTATTTAGGGAGACTCTACTAATCCACAAAAGGATTCTCTAGTCCACTCCTATACCAAAAGAATTATTTTGACAAATGGTTCCCAACACCTCAATAAAGATTTTTCACCCACAATCACATCACCTCATTCTATTAAGGATAATCAACTTGAAATTCTCAGCACACATACTCATTACTAAACCCAAAGTATTCTATCACACACTATTCAGAATCCACTTTTGTTCTTTTACTTCTACACATAATATTGGGCCTCCAAGGTTCTAGCATAAAAATGCAAAGCCCACATTCAACCTCCAAGTCTCCTACAATGAATTTCTGGTATGATTGATAGGAAATCCTCAAATTCGTTTACTGAAATTTCACACAGCTCAACAATAACCGTAGTCATTAATATCAATGTTCCTCACTAATCAAGTAACCGTCCAAGGCATTTTATTTCACCAATCTTGAACCTTCACTAAACCACACTAATCAAATTCAGCTACACGACTACAATACACCCATTCGTAATACCCTCACTAAATGACTAAGATTCAAACATACTCAATCACTAGCGTCAATAAATCAATATATAAATTCTTGACCAAGCTATCCTTAGAGATAATCTAACTCCTATAGGGTTAGTCACTGAGGCCGAGTCATACTTGACAATACTCAACTATTCCTGCTATCCCATTAATTAGCACAACACATAGGTTTCTCCACACCGCTATTCTCATTAAACTTCACCATCAAAACTCTTCTACACATAGTCATTGAGCAACTAAGGGTCTAGTATAGATCACCAAACCCAAATTCAATCCCCAAGGCTCCTATAAACATAATTCAGGGTAACGGATACGAAACTCTCAAATCTGATGATTAAAATTCACCCAATCGCGATACTCTAATAAATTTATCAAGAGTCCATACTTTTGTTAACTCCAACATTCCAACAAGGACAAAGGTTATTGGATCATAACTCGCCATAGGTTCCACTAGTTGTAACACTAATCAAATTTTATTTCATCGCCAAAGCATTCCATCGAATCCTATCCATGTGTTAAAGGTTAAAATCAAACCACTATCTACTGCTCTTCACATAGCCTGGTTCCCAAAATCTCACCTCTATCATATATTGGTCCTCCACCAACTAGTTGCCAAATTACACATTAGAAGACTCGGCAACACAAGTTGGTTAATTCCTTTCTCAAGAAGGAAGATACAAACTAAAACAAGTTTCAACACGCAAGAAAACGTTGCCCCTCGGAGTGAACACGAGACCAAGAGAAACAGTCAAAAGGAAATGATCTCTAAAAACAAAATTACAAGTCTACTGACGAGGCCACATGTCCCACAAAGAAGGGACTTTCAACCCCCAAGAATCAAAATAAAACACTGCTATGGAAAACCCAAGAAACTCTTAAGCGGTAAGAATAGGAAGGTTGCAAATTACCATACTTAACTCCAATCTCCAGTAATTATGGTACACATTTTTTTCTTTGATTACAACACTACTTGCCAACACAAACCAGAAATGCCTTTAACCAAATCACATTAACCACCTATGAACAATTCAGAACCTTTCCATATGTCACATTGCTCAATTAATTCTCTCTACTACCCAAATCATGAACTCTCAAAAGTCCACAAATACAAAACTCTGAACATTTCATTTGACTGATATTACGAAAGGAAATTAACTTACTTCCTCTCTAGAAGAATCATCACTACTACGACGAGTCAGAATCTCTTAAGGACAAACTTACTAACGTCAAAAATGATCTACCCTTAACAAGACTCGTTATCGTCAACTCTTCCTTTTATTAAGCCCCCAAAGGCTTACCAAGATGTTACAGACCCCTTTATCATCTCATCCTCAATTGAATGTATGCCAAAATCTTATATTCTCACTACAACAACCACTTTATTTTAGAGGAAAACTACTATACGAATTAAAAGGTTATTCCAACACCCTTTTTGATGAGGACATCCCTAATTTGGATACAACTGCGCCTACACACACAGCTGATCCACAACCAATATTACAAGGACCAATTACTCGAGCTCGTGCTCGCCAACTTAATCACCAGGTGAATTCGTTCATAGGGTTATATATTACTGAGAATAGATCGCTACCTAATGCAAGTGATTTAATTGTGCTTAGGAACATGGGAAAGGACCAAGGAGAGGTATGTGGAGTCATGGACAAGCATAGGAGGTATAATGGAGGACATCACGTCACTTTGGGTTTGAGCCAAGCAAGAGTTCGAGTTGGGCTTGTTCTGAATTCGAGTTCGGATTGCTGCGACAGCACTAAGTTCAAACAGCCGTAACTTCTTCATACGGACTCCGTTTGGGATGTTCTTGGACTTCATTGAAAGCTTATCAAGTCTACTTTCCAATGGATCCAACCTCAGCTTCAAATTCCAACCGAGCTGACCACAATAAACAAAACAATCCACGTCTGTTTTTTTTACCGAGTCAAAAAGGGTGCTGCGCCACCTCCTCTTGGGCCCATGGGCCTTGTAACCCTAGGGCGTCGCCCACTTCCTGGCCGCCACCCTGGTCGTCTTCCCATATAGGAGTCGCCCCCGGCTAGAACTCGGATTTCGTTGAATTTAGGTTTAGCCATTGTGCAAACTGCTCTTCTTGCTTGTGTCGACGACCACTGTCAAGACAGCCTTCGATCCCACTTTTGTTTTCAATACCATCTATACTACAATTTTATTTGCAATATCAGATTGCATACATCTTATTCTTGCTAGTTCTTCGATTGCTCGCAGGAATTGAACCTCGTGTTCAGGTTGATCGCGCTTCCATCACGGTCAATAACGTCTCAGAGTTGGTTCAACGATTGCTAAGGCGCAAGCGTTGTCGTACGGTTGTAGTCGGATCGCGAGAGTCACCTCCACCCAAAATCGATAGTTATCAATCTCATCGAAAGATCGGGCACCCCGTCTCCATCACTTTTCATCAAGACATACTTTTATCTGATAGTTCTACCATCATGTAAACATTATTCATCCGTTAAATCCCATCAATTTATCTCTTAGTGATGCTCATCACCAGACATTAACAGACATTATTTGCACCTAGCAGTTACTTATAATCACTAGGTATCCCAAAAAAGGTTACTTCAAGATTAGTCTAAGACAATAATCTAACTCCTTTTGAACTTAACCATCCCAAAAGGTTATATTAAACCATTGAGACTCGTTAATCCAATTTACCAAAGAAGCTTACCAAATGTATCACTCTTAGTCATCGACTCAATTTCATCAACGTTCTACACCTCTTATTAACTCTATTGATTACAACTAGGTATAACCATACTCTTAATCACAGCTCCTCGAGAACTACTACAAGACACTTTCAAATTAATCACTTTCCTTTCAAGGATCTTCGTTAGGATCGATCATGCACACACTGCATATCTAACATGATGACCCGTATCATATCCATTAATTGCTTTGGTTATAACCTCTCACTTAACCAAGTCAACACAACACTAAAAGGTTTAACATCTTCTTTCATAAAGGAAATCCATTAATCTTCAACACTCAAAATACCCAAAAGAGATACATTGAGTCAAAGCCCCCACGTACTAAAGGACTTGCAAAAGAAAGCTTTCATTACCCAAAAACATAACACAAATAAGTGGGTAAAGTTTTCCAATGAGAAACACAAAACTCCAATATAAAGTCAAACTTGACAATCAACCAAGTTCATCAGCTTCAAGAATAACTCATCGGTTGGGAAAACAATGATTGCTTTACGGGAAAAATTAAGGCAAAGGAAACACACCAACCTTTTTGAAAGCATCCCATCAACCACAATGAACTAATAACCCAAGAGAAACTCATCAATCTCAACTGGATAAGAGTTGACCAAATTCAAATTCAAGGAAGAGAACAACTCTTCTAAAGATACTCCCTATCACCACCTGTACTAAGATATCCGAGGTAACCACTTCCCTATTCTCATATCGCGAACGGTAGTGTAACTTGGTAAAACCCAGGGTCACACCCACGACCTCAACCTCTCAACATGGGTTATCCCCACACATAATAATTATATAATCAATTAATGAGCAATCATACTCAATTAATATCAGCAATGATCAATATGATATAGCGGAAACGTAAATGCAATGCTTTGCCCATTCCCATCCTACTGTGCACCAGTGTGTCGAATTTTAAGTTGACTAGCCATTAGCATTTTTTAATTAATCTATTCACCACGGACCTAAAGCCCGCTCTGATACCAACTGTAACACCCCAGCCTGACAAAGGCCTGAAATGCTACTAAACTAACACTACAACCATTTTAACATTGATACAATTCTCTAAAATCCGACAGAACCTCCTTTGTTTAGTTCTAAACCGGAGGTCCCAACCTTTAAATGTGACATAGTTAAATAATCCAACATCCAGCATCAACAAGAGACCACCAAAACTATACTAATCAACACTATATCATCCATAGCAAGCTAAACAACTACAAGCAAAAACAAAAGGACATCCATGATCCTCTAATCAACTCTATTACAAATTATTCCAACCAGAGGGAGTAATCATAAAGAATTCTTTAAGTAAGTTTCTGATCTACTCAATTATCATTCTATCAATTCAAATGTGAGTAGTTCGTGCCATTGTGCAACTACTCTAAGTCTTACTCCCTCCCATGTATGCCGTTCTGGTAAAGGGGTACCTAAAAACATAAAAACAGCAAGAGTGAGTCCAAAGACTCAGCAAGTACAATAAATGGCAATAATAACATAAACAACTGTAATCCTCAATATCCATCTACAGTCTCTATTATAAACATGTCATATGCTCATGCTATGCAAGATGCTCAAGTGCACTTTCTCTTTCTCTTTCACTTTTGCATTTTACCGGTAATGCAAAGTATGCAACCGTCGCTGCATACCCATGCCTGTGCAAACATGAACAATCACATATGAATAACAATTAATTGTATCTCCAGCATTCACCATCCTTAATCATACATATCACACTATCAACCATGCATAGCTAATACGTATCAAAATACTAGCACTCTCTATCAACCATTCATAATTATTCTATCAACCAGAGTACTTGCCTTAACCGCGTGAGAACGAAGGATGTGAAGAGGGTTCTGCCTCCGGGACCAATCCCCCACCTAAATTCATTTAAAAACATACTAAGACAACAGTGAAAGACCAAACAAACTATAAAAGTAAGCACGAACTAGCAATAACTCAAACGCGACTCGACTTCAAATTCCGCATCGTCAAATGACCCTCCGGGAATAGTCATGTTCAAAAATTCGTATCTTTTAGTACATTAGTACAAATGAGGTGATCTTGGACTTCGTTGAAAGGTTATCAAATTCCCCAACTAAACCTACTTGGTAAGCCTTCCTGATTCGGCAAACTACTACCCCTATCAATCCAATTAACAGAACATCGTTTTCACGTCAGGTTCTCTGGATAGTACACTAAAACTGTCATAACTTTTAGCTCGTTTGTCCAAACTTTGTGTTCTTGAGCTTCCCTGAAATCTACGACAAATATCTACAACTTTCGTTATAATGAGCTCCTCCGATTCTCCCTTTAACAGATCTAACAAGACAGATTACTGAAACCCGTCAGATTACCGACAGATTCGCAGAACAGTCCCACCAATTAATTCATAACTTCTGCTAAATAGGTCCAATTTTTGCGATCTAATACTTCATCGAAAGCTAACGACGTTCTCTACAATTCTATAGGAGAAGTCCAGAGCTGAATCTGCCCGCAACTAAAACAAAATGATGATCTAACACGAACTGTCCTGAAGAAACAGAATTACCGATATTGCCAAATCGCGAAACTATACAACTAATCGAACGGGATCATGGGTTACCCTTGGAGAACAACATGACGAACGCGGAGACCCAGCGAGGCTCCTTCCTTTCCTTCCTCTTTTCCTTCTCCCCTTCTTCTTCCTTTCTTCTTCTCCCTTCCTCTCCTTCTTTTCTCCTCTTGGCATGGCAGCAGGAAAGCGGATTGCTACAGTACCTGGATTGCTACGGTGCGGCGGCGCTACAGTACCTAGCGAAGTTACTGTAGCAACCCTAGGGTTTGGTCTCCCCTCCCTCTTAAGTTGGGCTCCCCCACTTGGCCTATGGGTCGGCAGCCCACTACTCTCCTCAACTCATTAAATTCTGAAATTTCACTCTTAAATACCTCTTCTAATCCCTCAATTATTTATTTAATTAAATAGGGTATTACACACGTGGCGCAGAAGTGAACACTGTTGCCAGGATCTAGTCTGGGAAAGACCCTCAAGTACGACAGCTGGCAAGATTTATTCACATCATGGATCAGATCCATCATTGCACTATGCATGAGTTATTGGGAGACGTGGCATCATCTTACCGTGGCTCAAGAGCATCTACAACCCATATGCAACATGGGACTTGTGGACCGGCATGTGCTTTATGGGGAAAACGAGGTCTTCCCATATGAGTCTGCACCACCAGAGTATCGTCTTCTGAAGTAAGAGGCAAGTACTCAATCTTGGACCAAGACGTCAAGCTCGTATGTTCGTACGTTTCTTTCGTGTCCAGAGCATAGGCGAAAGGGTGAGAAGACGATGCCTTGTTGCGATATTAGGGTTAAAGTAGGGTTTATTCTTAGATTATATACGCCCTAATGATATTATTACTTAGCTTGTAGACGCTGGATTTTGTGGCGATCATTTGCTCTCTTTTGTTCCAAGTAGTTGTGTATCGCCTATGGGCGGGTTGTATCACAACTATGTCGGGAAACTAACCGTGTTTCGTTTGTATCTTGTGCTGTCCCTACCGCTTTCTTTTTCGTTATTTCAAGTTGGTTCTTGTGTTATGGAGCTTCAAATCTCTAAATTGAATTAAGGACCTTACCCCTGTTGTTTCCCCTACCTTATGCTTTTCCCTCTCATCTCTTTAATGGAAGTCGCATGTTGATTAAGAGATTGATAGCGGAATCGGTAAAGAGAAGGATATGATTGAATAATTGCTATTTTATCTTTAATTATATCTTTTATGTTTGGTTGATGTCGGTGGTTTTCCATCACAAAGTGATAGTTGATAATTGAGAAATTAAATTATTACTCATGATCCCCGAATATGATCTTAGAAGAGTTAATTAGATTTTGAATCATGAGTTGTTAACCTTGTGAGATCAATAGTAGATTATGGTAGACATTACCATCGAGGTTACAATATGAGTATAAATGGAACTATTATAGTGAGGTAAGCTTGCTGCAAGTGATCTTGGATTTATATAGGAGAAATATGCAGGTAGAACTCATAGAACACGTGTAGTAGGCTTGAATAATTAATTTATGGGTTCACTTCGAGATTTAGATTAAATATATGTCTTAGTCAATATGGCAATAAGATTGTTCATCATATTTTGGTTTAGTGTGATAAAGTTAAAATTTGAAACCGTGATGATATTATAAATTTTGATGGATGCTTATGATGATCATTTGATATTTGTGTAGTTGTATTTGAGTATATAACCAGATCGTAATACTTTTAAGATGAGGAATGATTAGTTGGTTGAATAGTCATGTAGTGGATGACTATGAGGGTTGAATGGGAGGTTTATCTCTTTGGGAATAGTTGTCCCAAGGATGATATAATTGGATCAGTTAGGGATGATTAAATGTGGCGGTTGGAACTAACTAATACTTGAGCATAAGCAGAGTGTGGAAGACATCGAGTTAATCTTGTTTAATTGAACTAAGATTATTGTGGATAACTTGATTTGTACAAAGTTAGTGATTCAAACTATTTGGATTATGGATGGATTACAAACTCATCTTGGATGGATGATCTTTTTGATGATTTGATATACCTAAGTCGGAGTTGACTTTGGATAAAGGAGGTATATATTTAACCTTGGATAATTGTGTTGATTTTAATGATTGATTAGATCCTACAATAGGGATGAGTGGATTATACTTTAAAAGATTGATTTGAAGTATTTGGTGGATTGATTATTGCAAGTGGATTGATCCTGCTGACCAAAAGGATCGAGCAGCAGAAATATAGAGACATTTCTATAGACGCAATTGGTCTTGCATAGACTTACCCTCTTTTTGTAATTTAAATTATGGTGAGGAAAATTGCTAGAAACCAACAAATAATTTATGGGTGGATTATAGGCATTGAAATATGGTTCTCTAGTGCTCACGATTTGGGAGGTATATTGGAAATACCCTATAGTAGAAATTTATAAAGCCAACGTAATGGAATATGTAAGCAACATGGTGGTTTGGAAGGGTACATCAAAGCAAGCAATTTTGGAGGTTAATGTATAAATTGTAGAACGAAAGATTGGAATGTGCTTGCTATAGACTAAATATGATCGGTGGATTTTAATTGGATGAGTACAATAATTAGAGTCTACCGGACCAAAGGTGTCGAGATAGTAGTGGTATGGGTTGAGGATCAAATCATTTGGTCTTTGGAAAGAAGATCGGATTTTAACAAAGCGACCAAGTCTTCGCCTATTCTTTTCCACCGAATCTCTGCACAAGATTCTTTCTAAGGGGAGGTTTGTAACACCCCAATTTTCAGAATCGAGGTGTTAATATTTAATTTGGTGATATATTAAAATTTTACTATGTTTTAAAATCTTCTAGTGTTTAATCAAAATGTTGTTTAAAAAAATTGTTTGAAAGATCCTTTAAAAATTAAATTATTTTGATTTCTTGTTTTGCATGCATCGTAAAAATCATGTCATCCTCGCATGCATTAGTATCATCGCTCTTTTAGTTCGACCGACCACAAAGTAGACGCCTGTGTGTCATTTCTCTGTCCCAACTTCTCTTCGCAATCACCACCTAAAATGAAGAATCAGACAACGCATGTTATACTGTTGCATTCGTTGTCTTGCGAGCATTTTAGTTTAGCGGTTAGTTTGCGCATGCGGGTCATATGAGTGAGTTGGAGAAAAGAAGATAGAAATAAATTGCTATTTGTTCCACTGTCATTTTTTCCCTGTTCAACCCACTACCATTCTCCACCCCATTTCTTTAATCTCAGGAAGCACCTCCAACATGCGAAACCTCTCCACTGCCATTCATTTTCCTCTCAACAGAACACACCAATACCTTTTATTTTTGTATGCCTAGCTGAACTATTCACCTCTTTCTCACTGCCATTTCTTGGAGCCCACAACCGAAGCCCCACTGTCTATTATTCTATCACTACAAGCACTCCTCTCAAGCACAACCATTTCTTGTTCTTGCCAACAGAGAGACCGTCCTTCCCCAACCAAGCTACCCATTTCTTTATCCTCACAAAGCACAGCCATCTCCCTGCTCATTTTTTTCCAGCCGAATCACAAAGCTAGCTCACTTCCATTCGGTTTTTCTTCCCCAAAACCGAACCACTAAAAGTCACATGCATGACCATTGTTTAATGCCCAATGAGAGCTCACCGCTTTTTCCCATCATCACTCACGCATCCTCTCCTCTCCCCAAGAACCTCCATTCTTACTCTCACCCATAGCTCTAGCTCCCATCTTCTCTCTTCTCATTTACCATCCAAAATCAAAAATCAAGCTCCGCATGTTATCCCATTATATTTACAATCACACAAGCTTTCCATCCATCCAAACATCATCTACATGCACAGTCATTCAAGCATTTTGGAGAGGGAAGGAGGAGCAGTGAGAGGAGCTCATTGTAGCAGCAGTAAGGAGGAGCACTGGTGGTGGAGGCTTGATGCAACCAAGAGGGGGAAAGAAGTGGCACACTGTGCAGCTGGTGGTCCTTGAGGTTGTCGGTGCACAGCATGTAGCCAACGGTGCGAAGCGACCGAGACAAGGGCAGCAGGCAAGGCCGGCGGCTCCACTCGGTGGCCACGGCCAGCACATGCAGCAGCTCGGCCAGAACTTGGAGTAGTAGCACCGGAGCAAGTGAGGGCGAGAAGGAGGCGGCTTGCGCAGATGCCGGGGTAGCGCAGCCGAGCTGAGGGAGCATGGCTGCCTAGAGCGAGGCGGCGCACGGCAGCGAGGCCGAGCCAAGTGTGCATGCAGCCGGTGCATGCATGCACACGGTGCAGCAACTCCATGCAGCCCCGGACGGCCCGAGCGCGGTTGCGGGCTTACGGTCGCAGCGCGGCGGCTCGGTGAGCACGGCAGCACGCCGGCACTAGCAGCACCAAGGGACACGGCCAGCGGGAATGCGTGTCTTAACTGCTTGCAAAATGGTCCCCTAAGCCCACTGTGCACAGCATCAACTTTTCCACGTTGTAGAGCACAAGTCGCTTTCCTTTATTAGTTACCTCCTCTCAAGTCCTTTATTGCTACTAAATCTGTGCACCCCATTTAACTAGACTTCTTACTGAAATGCCCAAGCCAAAGGACTAGAAAGGAGCAAAGAAATGGCAAGAAACAAATGAGGGCGCCGAGGCGCTGTGCAGCGGCTCGGACGAGGCCCGGTCGCGTGGCGAAATTGTAATATCCCGACTTTCATTTGAGAGTGAAATTCAAATTTAGAGGGAATTAATGTAATTCTCCGATAGTGTTAGAAACAATTTTCGGGAGAGAATATTTAATCGGTAGAAGGTTTCTTTTGGAAAAACGTTTAATCAGGAGTTTAGAGGGGGTTTTCGCATTCTCCCAAAGAACTTGGGCTCGGGCCTTGGCCCATGAGGCCTGGCCGGCCATAGGGGAGGTGCCACCTCCCAAAACCCTAGCCGCCTCCCCTCCTCCTCCTTTGAGCCGCCACCCTTCTCCCTTTCCTTGGCCGCCCCTACACCCCAAGCACCGCCTCCGTGCTACTCCTCCTGGTTTGTGTTGACCCTCCCTGCTGTCCCCAAGCCGCCCTCCTCCCGGTGCTTGGCGCCTCGCTGCCGCTCGTGAAGGAAGGCGAGGATCGCGCGGGATTACCGATCAAGAAGGAGAGAAGGAGGAGGGACTAGAGAGGATCATCTTCTTGAGGCTTGATCTTCGTCTTCCCATGGGTCTTCAAGGGTAACGGCGTGTTTTCCCACGGTTTGATGAGGAGTAGTTGCGAAATTCAATTATTTGGGTTTGATCGTTTTGCTGTCAATAGACGTTCAATCTGTCCAGAATGTTGCGGGGTCTTTCATGATGTTAGAGGCGGAATTTGAGTTGTCCATCTCCTAGAGATATTTAGGTTTTGTTCTTAGCTTTCGGTGGCCGCCAAGAACACTAAAATCCGACGAATGAGTCAAAAGTTATGATAGATTTAATATCTGCTGTCCAGAATTCTGACGAGAATTACCTTTTAAGTTGTCTTTTAAAATAGAGGTATGTTAATGGACGAATCAGGGTTTCATCCCAACTAGGTTAATGTAGATAATTTCATAAACTTTTCAGATTGTTAAATAACACTCAATTCGGAGTTGTAGTTTAAAAGTTATGGACGTTTTAGTTATGCTGTTCTAATTGCTCAGTCAGATTCTGTTCTGCTGTTTCGTTTGACAGTTAGCAATTTAGTTTGGCCGAATTGGGTTATCTCGTCAACTACAAAGTTGTAGATATATTTGTTAAGCTCGTGTAGGATCTGGGCTCATCTCTTTTGGAGTCCCAGATCATTAGTTTTGATCTTTACCGTGCTGCTGTCCAGATGGGATTCCATGTTGCTGCTGGAATTTCAGATTTGGGTTATGACTATGTTTTGGGTGTGCAAGAGGGTATTGTAGAATATTAATTCATGTTGGGCTCTATGTTGTTCTTATTTCAGTTATTTAATTGTTTAGGCCGCGAGTCTACGGGTTTGGGAGCGCCATCGTTGCCTGCTAACGCGTGGCAACGCGGAAGGCAAGTACTTTGTTGGTTTTAAGTGCTGTGATTGTGAATGTTTACATGAATATGATGTGACATCTTGTGATACCCGAAATGCTGAATTGGTTATGTTCTATCAAAATGTGGAGTATATGCCGAAAGATGATATTAGCATTGTTCATGTTCATATCATGCATCCTTTTATTCATGCTATGTCCACGGGAGTGGATTGTAAGTCCCACCATTCCAATGTGGGCAGGTTTGGACATTGTCATGTCCCGTCCACGGGAGTGGATTGAAAGACCCATCAATTCCAAAGATGGGCACGTAAGACCCATCAATTCCAGATGGGCAGCTTTGGACACCTATATGAAACGTTCTTCATATAGGACTTGGATCCCCGCACTTTGTTAAGGTGCGGGCTTAAGTGAACACCGACGGTGTGTCACTCGCTATACCCCGTATAAGCATGTGTGCAGTCCATCCTGATTACATTCATTCATTTCATGTATTTCTTAAGTGCTCATTCGATGCAATGTTCGCATTCTTAAATGGTGATGTCCTGTTGTATATGTGTTCTGCCTCTTTCATCAGCACTTTGCCGAGTCGTGGACTCACTCTTTCGTTGTTTGATTATTTTAGGTAACCCCGATGTTGGCTCATTTGGGAGGGAGTAGACACGCACTACTTGTTCACATCATCAAATTCATGTTCAAGATTAAATTTTAGTTCTATCTTTCATTCGTTAATGTTGAACTGTAATAATTAAATTATAATTGGTGAAGGAAGGATACCTTCTCCACAATGATGTTGATTTATTACTGCATATGAATCTTCTTTACTGATGATCAGTATTAAATAACTTAGAAGGTGAAGGAAGGATACCTTCACCATGTCCTGTTTATTTTAATGCTGTCATTAGTTGATATACTTATTTCATATTCTTCTGCATTGTGTAGATTGTTAGAGTATTTAGGTGACATCTTGGCTTCCGAATAGCCAAGGTGTTACAGACATGGAAGGCAGTGGCGGTGACTTGAGGAGGCAGCGGCTTAACGCCGAGGCGGAGGTGGCCGAGCCGAGGATGTGAGGCTTGGCGGCCCAGCCAGCGACGCGAAGGCGGTGGCACGGAGGGGCCGGCGTAGAGCGCGGCGCATGCATGTGACAACCATGCATGCAGCGGCGCGGAAGCCCGAGCGAGGCAAGGCGCCATGGTGTGTTGCGAATGACTTGGCGGCGCCGATGCGGAGCGGGATGTGGACGATCGCGTGGGCGCGACATGGTCCGGCGATATTAGGCACGCCTAGTGCCATGGTAAAATACTTCGCGTTAAATTTTTCTATCGCACACGACATTAGTTGTGCATGTTGCATATGAGTCATGAACATGGCATCTAATTATGCATGCTTATTTGTAAAAATGCTTTGGTAGCTTAAGACCGTGTAACTCTCGGTTAGGACTTATTTGTGCATAGCCATGATTATGTGTCGATATTTTGGTGAATGTGAATGATTAGATTATTGTGGCGAAATGTGTAGTATTGATCGGTAGATGCTAGCTAAAATATATGAGTTGATTATTTGATCAGGCGATATTATTTTGAAGTCGCATGGAAGTTAGTGGTGATCTTGGATGATGAATTAATTGGAAGTTTCTTCACACATTGAATTAGTAATTTTTGGAGATAGGACGCATAAAGATTTTATAATTTATTACTTGATGGATGACTTAGGTGTTGATGATTAATAAGATATGGAGGTTGAATCGGATGATTTATTCAATCATGAGTAAATTAATCGGAGGTCTTAAGCAATAGTCATGGAAGTCATAGATGCAAGAATTGGAAGAAGGTAGGAATGGATTATTTGATTGCGGATAAATATTTGAATTGCCATGTAATTAATAGGTAAGTCCCATGTGCCGAGTCGATGCAATTTTACTCTCTTTTGGATTAGTAGCTAAATGAATATTAGTCGATCGTAGAGACGCATATGTGATTGGATTGGTAGATGTAGTACACAACTAAGTTCAGTGGTATGGATATGAGTAGATCAATTAATGAGACATTAGATGTTGGATGTGTTACTAAAATGGTTAAGCTCATTAGGTGTCGGTTGGTCAAATAAACATCAATCGGTGGAAATTTTGGTATATGCGAGGGTGATTTGCCGAGGAGAGACTAGTAGAGCTAGATTGTTAGCATTAGTTTAAATAGTATACCGGAGAACGATTGATGAATTTAATCATGGTCATATGCCCACGAGTCGGTGGATTTCGTGTAATTATCGGATGGGTTGTTTATTTGGAAGATCGTGAGTTCGGGCATCACTCGATGGATTAACTACCTTGATAATGTCTTAGTTGAGGTTAGTACGGGATTTAGATCAAGATATGAGAATATGATGGGAGAGTGTTATACATGTGATTGGATTCAACACCGGAGAATCGGTTAAGTATATGAGTATGAGAAGGTTATATTTGTCGGTAGATGTTTTCCTTAGGAAATAAATAGAAAAGAAAAGAAAATACATAGACCCCACTTGTCATGGCAGAGTCTAGGTCATCCTACCTATAAAAATTATTTAATGCAGTAGCAAAATCAGAAAAGAATTATTTTTACACGAAAAAGTCTTTTAATTTCAATAATTCATAACTAATTCATATGAACTCCAAATGGGGTGATTCAAATTTTATTGATCTTAAATTTTAATTACCTTTCATACCATGTAAATCTTATCCCTACCACTGTTCTACGAATTTTCGCAAAATAATTAAATTCGGATCAACAGTAACAGAACATTGATTTTCAATATTTTCCAAAAATCTGATTTTCAAATTACTATAACTCTCTCATATAAACTCCAAATGAAATAATTTTTGTACCTAAATTCATTTAAAATCATAAACTAGCTACTGTATAAATTTCATGCATTTTGGAGCAATTTGAGTTTTTGGCTATTTCTCAGTGTTTATTCGATATCGCCTTTCTTTAGATTCCGAGTTGCCGGAAGTATGAGAGTAAGTAACCGAGAGTGAGCAAGTGAACTACCAGCAAGGCAAGCATCCTTTGAACTTTCTTTTTGCATCACGTTTGATCCCAGTTTTGTTAAGATAGTGTAATGATAATTGCTTGCAAGCTATTTTGATATTGTCGCTATTTTTGTGATGTATAGATTAGTTATATCCTATTCATTGAGGTTATCCTTAAATTATTCCAGCACCACATGCTTAAGATAGGATGTATGAATTTATATTGTTCGAGTTTGCTTAGCCATGCAAGTCTAGATACGGTAGTCCAATTGTCGGGAATAACCCGATAATTATGGGATAAACACAACTTTTATTATATACCGTTGTTTCAGATCTTCGTATTTGTTTTATGAGTTAAATTTTGTCATTTTAAATGAGCTTTTGGTCTGGACAAGTGTTGGTTAGTGATGGTGCTTTGTGCACGAGCTTTGGGTAAGTGTTGGACTTGTCTGGACAATTAAGGACCGAACTTTGGTAACGCCGTTGATTCAAGTACATTCGTGCTACCACACGCGGGTTGGGAGCCGTATGGTTAAGTAGGGGGAAGATTTTTTTGTGTTGAGTCCCACGGTGGTGAAATTGTAAGGGCATGGGACCGAGAAATCCCATGTTTTCCTTTTGGGCCGATATGATGGAGACGTTAACGTCTTGTGTTTCCTAGGAGCCCTGGGTTGGGGGACTTAGCCCAATGGATTTTCTTGCTAAAAATGACCTTATCTTGATTTACCCAGCCAGCATACCATAAGAAGTATGCTATATTCGGAGGCATCTGGAGGCTTAAGGGCTAATCAAGTCGTGTGGGTAAAGTAGTACACCCCTACAGGTATAAATCTATTCGAATAGTCGATCCACTGTTATAGGCAACCGCTTGAGTTCGGAGTTACTATTGTTAGACTTGGAATTAAAATTGTGGTTATAACTTGGTATTGTCATGAATGGGATGTTCATGCTTGTTGTTGTATCAAAGTGGACAGCCACTTTGCCTTTTGTATGATTTATTTGTTATTGAATTCATTACTTGTTCACATGCTTTACTTCTACTTCAAATCTGATTTTGAAATGACACTTGAAAAACTAGTATGTGTAGGTTGTACCTTGTTGCGTCTCTTTGCAAAACTAAGCCAATATGAGCCATCCCTTGGAATAGCCTTATGCATAACTAATTTTTATTTGTGTAAGACTTGCAAGTACTCTTTGGTACTCAACGGATGTTTCTTTGGCTCTTTCAGTGAGGAAGATATCGAGCCCGACGAGCTTATCGATGTCGATTTAGGCGACATCGATGGGTAGTGCTATCATTTAACTCCATCGGTTGCCGATGGGTTATGGGGCATACCGGTCTGGCATTTTGGTTTATTTACTTGTTTCGCTGCTACTTAATACTCTTATTTGAATTTGGCCGGTCGGCCGTTTGTAACCGTTGTAGACTTAAACTATATTGTTGTCTTTTGGACTATTGACGTGTGTTTGTTGTATGGGTGTGATCAACGTTGCATGAGAGTATGAGTATATTGGTCGCTGATCTTGGGAGCCAATATAAGTCATGCTCGCTGTTCATGGTTTCCTATTTAACTCACTAAGTGTAGTACTTGACTTGTTGGAGAACCGACAATCATGTAGTGCTCGCAGAGGAGCAGCGCGCATAATCGTCGGGGCTCTAGTTTTCAGTCAAGCCTCTCATTTAGATTGAGTTAAGTTGGAATCCATTTATCAGAGATCTAGAGTTGTGTCCTTAAGACCATGCTTAGTCTCGGTCTTATGGAGATAACCCGGGGTCCCCACAACGGGCCAACTTGATCCTCACTGCTGGTACCCCTAGGACTGGCTGGCTCGTGGGAACCCATTTTTGTCTTTACCTACCATCGCCGTGACCTCTCTCGCAGGTGATGACCACGGCAAGGAGCACTTTGTAGTGCCTCTATTTTTGTCCAAAGCCAACAAACCCTATAGCGGGTCTTTAACAACCAAATCTCTGTCGGTTAGGATAAAACATATTTAAGGCTGTTTAATTGCTGCCCGGTTCAACTCACAAGTGGACCTGTCAATTTATAAAACTCTATTAACCTCGGTTAAAGCCAATGAGTCAATGACAGTGGGCCAGAGCATTCAATGCACAGCAAAAACTTCGGTGGACCATGCACTATGCATATGGACTCCGGTCCTGGCACTGTTTTGGTGATCCGAGCCATTGTGCAGTGGACCCCACCTGTCAGTGAGAGAGTTTCTCTCCCCTCTTTTCTTTTTCTGGTTTTAATTCAAAAGTAAAATTTGGAGAGCCCATTCTTACTCATTTTAAGTCCAAATGTAATGAAATTTGTTTCTAAATTTTTCTAAATTCAAGATCTTTCTAATGGCAGTGGTTGTGTTCAATTTCAAGTTCATTTGATATTTCTTTTGTATTTATTTGCTTTGCTTGTCTATTTGTTCTTTTTTTTTTACGCGATCGTCCGAGTAGAGTTTGAAGCCACGGAAGAGCCCTAGTTTGATCAAGCTCAAGACTTTCAAGACCCTCTTGCTTTTGACCTAGGCAAGTCAATACTTTGATCATATTGAACCTACATTTTATGCAAAATTTATATTATTTTAGAATATAAAATTGCTTACTAAATTCATTACGCAAATGTATGTCAAATCTTAAGGTAGTTAAATGCCAATTTGATACCTTAGTATTATACCATCCTTTGACTTTTGAATCACTTAATCCTTGTGACCCTAGATATTATATTGGTAACTTACTAGCTGTAGATCGTACTTAAGTACCATGCTAGTCTTGCTTAAGTACCAAGGCATTAATTGACCTAATAATCATCTTTCAATCATAAAACATGTTTTGGGCAGTCATTGGAGGGAAATGACTGATATATTTGAGATAATTTAGTTTATGCTTCCTAAAACCCTAATAACTTATTGTTGCCACATCTGGGCGGATGTTATGATGGTTGGTACGAAGGTATCACGAGAATTGGTGGTATGTGGTATGTACCGCTCAGATGGCTTTAATGACTTAAAGCTGTGATGACCTCCCAGTGTAAAACAGTGCAACTACAAGTCTATAATGGTGTCGACCTAGCTAAATAATCTGTATCCACTAGTGCGAATTGTATCATTGGAGTGACCCACCAGTCCTTTCGCTGGTGTAAGCCGTCGTGGACACGGGTCGTGTTGCTGGTGTAAGCCGCCGTGTGGCGCAAGAGGGGGTCTGGGTGCGGTAGATGTAACCACCCACAGATGAATCCTTAGCGGGTGTAACTTACACTGGGGGATGCATTGTAAAGGCCAAGTGATGCTCTCCTTGAATCACATGTCTAAGGAAATGTGTGTACATATCAAGATGATTATCTCTTATGGGTAAAGTGTACAGTCTCTGTAGAGTACAAACTGTTTGAACAGCCGTGCCCGCGGTCAAGGGCGAGCATGGGAACTTACTCGAGTTAGTTTCTAATCTAAAACTTTTGTGGGTGGGGTGAAAACTCATCGGGTGGATGTAACCCTGATTTTGGATTTTCATGGGTGGATGTAACCCAGTGTTGATAATTGGTTGGATGTAATCCTAGTAATCAAAATTTAGCATTGGTGGATGTAACCATGTAACATGTGGATGGAACCTTCATTGTTATAAATATTTCACAACTTCCCTCGTTAATAAAATATAGTTTGGTTAAAATGCTAAGTCATGGGAGTTTCTAATTATGGTAATTGAAAATGCTGCCATTAGCAAATAAAAGAACCCAAACCATCCTTGGAAAAGCCTTGCATGTATAAATATTGCATTCTATGTGTTGGCTCATGAGCACAGTTGTTTCTGCTCACTCTCGCTATCCCTCGAAACCCTTAGAGCCTGTGGACCAAGGACATTATACATATTATGAGGATCCAAAAGTTGATGGCCAAGAAGACGGTGGAGAATAGTTTAGTCTCTAGTAGTCTAGGTCTCACCTTAGTCTAGCTGGCTGCGTCGGTGCTTGCGCACACCAATATTATCCAAGTCTTTGGATAATATCGGTCGCACTGAGTTACCCTAGTCACTTGCTAGTGGTGAGTCGTGCCCTACCCTTTGCTTCGCTACCGCTCCGCAATTTATGTAATGTACTCATTTGGCCCGAATCGTCCTATTGTAAACTCGACTTAATGCGTAGTGAGGACTAAAGGAATATTTAACTAGTAACACTTAACCTCCAATTGGTTCTAGCGTTACTAATTAAACATTCTAAGCCTCGATGGACATATGCTTCCTCACCATCTAATCTATTTATTGCAGCAGATATGTCACATCATCACAAAATTACACATCAATTCCATACACATACATCACTAAGTTCAACAACGACATACATAAAGTAAAGTTATTACTAAAAAAAGAGAGCCGACCGCCAAATAGAACAATATACAAGAATGACAATGAAGCAAAAGCGCCATAAGATGGCTAGAACAAAAGTCGTACCTGTTAGCCACATAGAACCCACAATGAAGCAACCGATGGCTAGCCGCCAAGCTAGTCGCCCGCAAGCTACCACAACACACAACACAAAAGTGAGGCCCTTGTGCTCACCTTCCTCCTCTCGCAACAAAACAATTAAGATAGCAACCGAGTACAAAGATTGTCTTTGTACCCGCAAGATCGACGTGTGGAATAGCGCACCTATTCATAAACTACATGCAAGCTTATTTAGGTGGAGGTCATATGTCTCATTTTGCATGAAGCCAACTTTATTTGCAATAATGTAGTACCTTTTAAAAGCAAGTTTGCAAATTTATTTTGTTATCAAAGTAAAAGTAAGTAAAGATACATACAAGTAACCACCGAAGTGACTAACCCAATAGTCACCACAACATAGCACTAATCCCGATTCGCACTCACCCATCAAGTTTTAATTTAAAAAGGTTGTAGTCTAACTCTTGAAAGACCTTGCCAAGCGTGTCCATAACCTAGGACGAGGCTATTCGAATAGTTTTAACCTCGCAGGTGTACCAATGTACCCACACTTGCATCGCCTTTAAGCCACAAAGCACACTTCCGAAGGTATGTCGCACCGCTAAGTCCTACGAGACATTTCCAATCTTGTGTATTAACTACGAGCCGCTCATATGGATAGAAACCCATATGCTTACATTGCAAGTCGAAAGACAACCACCATCACGGAAGCCTTTCTGACACTACAATGCTCCCAACACCATCCCTCCCGCGACTCCTCGCGACTCGAGCCAATACACGCCAAAGTACTAAGTCAAGAGAGGTCCCATACCCTCTAATGTGGTTAGCACGCTAAAATGCTTGGTTTAGTGTAACAAGATGTTCGGTCCTTGTTGACCCGGCACCATTCCACCACACCCCACAATCACACCATCTTACCATTGTGCCCAAGTCTAAATCATTTTGTTTTTAGTTTTAGTTTTCATAAGTAGACATGGCACAAGGTGGAAATCATAAATCATAATAAGTTTTGTGTGATCAAGGTTATCGACAAGTCGATAACCGCCCATTTCTACCGGCTAAGCATGGCTAAGCAATTAATTCGCAACTACTAAGTGACAAGAGCCCATCCACGAACTCTAAATCACAGCAAGTAACCTAGGCTCATGGTAGTAGAGGATAATCATTTGCTAAGGAAATGCATCTACTAGGCCAACTATTAAAACAAAGTAGCAATGCATACATAGAATTTGTAATCAACATAAATACTTAAAATACTGGGATTAACATGATCAAACCGCTTGCTCGCTTGTCGTTGCTCAATTTGTTGCGGAGGGTCGCTCTCGGGTTACCGCAAATGTCGAATCCTAAGCTTAAAAGGCAAAAGAACCAAGAACAACCAATAAGACTAGCAACACTTAAACAAAAGAGCAAGCAAAAATTATCCAAATACAACGAAATTTATACACAAGGTAGAATACAAATATACCAAGACATAGAAACTGGAAAACCTAATTTGGATTTGTGGTGCAAAAGATATTACTTAAAAACTCATTTTCTACCATAATTAGCATCTGTAGCAAAAATATTTTCTAGAAAGATTTTGAAGCTGAAATTTTTATGGTAGCTACCTACTGGTATAGTGGTAACCCATATAAAATTTTAGGTCATTTGGAGTTAAGATGATTTAGTTATGATTTTTCTAAGTTCTACAACTAGCATATATCATTTCTCAGAACATGAATAAAGACAAAGCCTAGATCAATTTAAAGCATGTCTATAGGCCAAATTTACAGGTTGAGTTTGCCCACTTTGCAACTACAGAGAGGAAGTTATGTGGTTTACAAATTTTTCATGAATTTCTAGACCTCATTTTTCATTAAACAAGATCATGCTATTAAAATCATTTTCTCGCTACAACACAGTGGCCTAATTTCATTCTCGATTAAAGTTTATACTATAACAAAGCTACAAAGAATGGAATCATTCAAAAGGAGTTAAAATGACAAAGTTATGCACTTTTGAAATTTGAAACAAAGAAAAGACTTAGGAAACTTGAGCTCTGGAGGTCCAAACGAATCGAAGACAAGGAGAGGTCGTGGGCCGTTAGATCAAGGTCCGACGGCCACGAGCCTCGACGCACAGCGCGCGCACAAGACCTCCTCCCGCGATCGGGAGGTCCGATCGTTGAGATCTCGATCCAACGATCACGACCAGCGCGCGCACGCCGCACGCAAGGAGGTCTACGCGCTTATCAGAGGTCGTGGACCGCCGATCGAGATCCGCGTCCCGAGCACTATCCAAGGGAGGTCCAAAGGCTTTAAACCACAGATAAGGAGGTCTAACCCGCTAGATCTAAATCTAACGGATCTTAGACCTTAGAGGAGGAGGTCCTAACGCCATCGATCCAAAGGAGGAGGTCCTAGGCGGTCAAGATCTTCCGCAGGGAGGTCTTGATCGGCCGATTGACACGAGGAGGTCTTGATGACCAAGATCTTCTCGGGAGGTCCTAAGCGATAGTGTTTTATCGGAGGAGATCCGGACGGTTCAGATTAGACCTAGGAGGTCTTGAACGGTCCAGACAACGCGAGGGAGGTCGTGGTGACTAAAGATTTTACAAATAAAATCCAACGCCGATCTAAAGCCGGGAGGTCGCGAACGGCTAAGATCAAGATTGGGAGGTCCCGAGGGTTTCCTAACAAGGACCGGGGTGCTCTTTTTGCAAAGAGGACCACGAGGAGGTCTTTTCCAACGAGGACCCGGGAGGTCCCGAAGGTGGTTTTACAAAAATGACCCCGAGGAGGTCTTTTTGCGCAGAGTGGTCCTAGTGACTCGGATGGAGTTCCAAGAGGTCTTAAACGGCTAGGATCTAACCCGGGAGGTCCTAGTGCGATAAGGGCTTTACTGAAAGATCTAAAGGTCCGATCTAACTCGGGAGGTCCTCAATGGTTAAGATCGACCCAAAGAGGTCCTAGGACTTAGAACTTTACGCGAAACCCACCTACGCACGCATCTAACTTGGGGTGGTCTTAACGGCTATGAATACGCCGGGAGGTCGGGGCTTTAGAAGGCACGCGTGTTATGCCAAGCAAGATCGCATTAATGAGCGACTCGCATAACATGAATGCCAATCATTGCATCACGATCCCGTCCGAGTATGACACAAGAAAACGCCCGAGCACCTAAACGAGCTCACCGCCGCGATGGGGACCTTGCCGCGCCACCAAGGGCACCAATAAACTCGCAATAGTGTCGCGGATCTAGCGGAGGCACTCGACGGCGGCGACGGTTTTAAACGCCGCGAGCCGAGAATGGCGGAGGACAAGCTTTTCGCAAAATCCAAAACGGTGAAACGAGCGCCACGAGCTATGCTAGCTAGACCTTAAGCTCTACGGGACTAAAATGGACTCACCCGAGTGTAGGAAGGTCCAGAGGAAGACGGAGGAGAGGTCGATGCCGAAGGAGGTGCTCCGTGATTGGTGGTGCCACTGAGTTGGGGAAGACGACCGCACACGCCCCAAAACAAGTTTCCGAATTGTCCACCTCGTGAAGGTTAAACAACACAAGTTAGGGAGACTCGAGCTGACCAAGAGAGCAAGGTGACAGCTAAAAGGCAATGAAGAACCACCGAGCCCTGAGGTCTTCAAGGAGCTTCAAGGTCAACAATGGAGGCAGGAGGTGGTGTTCTTGGGTGCTCGAGCTAGGGGCTCACACTCACGAGTGAGGAGCTCAAACAGCAACCAAGAGTGGGAAAATGAGATTGAGGAGGGCTTTGAGCTAGATAAAGCCGGGAGGCCTGGACAAGGGTATGGACGAGCCCCACCGTGAACAAAGTCCATGCCCCGCCATGACTTGCTAGATTTGACAAGAGCAGTAGGTAGGGAAGACTTCTAGGCTAGGCTCTCGACACATTTAATGCATGGCGTAAAGAGACGTTGGGAAGGACCAAAAGTGACAGCCATCGCTCCCAACCGCTCTGTCTCGACACACGCATGGGTGCGGGAAAGCCATGATGACCGCATTCTCCGTGAGGTCGTGAGAGGAGAAGAACAGAGCCGAAAGAGAGGTCCGGACGTCCCGGATGTGCTCGGGAGGTCCCGGACGCCCAAGAATCGCCGAGGTGGGGAGGTCTTGCGCGGGCGAGGAGGTCTCGGGAGGTCGTGACCACTGGATGGAGATCCAGTGGCTTGACCACCCCGAGGCGCCGAGGGTGCCAAGAGGTCCTCGATCTGGGAGGTCGTGAGCGGTGGATGGAAATCCAACGGCTAGAACGGGCGCGCACGAGATTGAGCTCGGTGCGCGGCACGCGACATGGTCCAACCAAGTCGGTTGAGTTGGGCTCGGTCCGAGCCCGAGTCCGACTCAACCAGATTTAGTTTTTGAGTTTTGGAAGGATTTGGAGTTTGAGGATTGTTTGAGGATAGCAAACCGACTCCAAAAATTATGAAATTTTTACAGAGCTTGCTAGCTCAAACGAGGACCTAGCATAAAATTTTCAGAGGCTTTGGGCTGTGGATTTTCCTCCAAAATTTAACAAGGTGCTGGTCCAAGGTTTGACTAGATTTGAATTGGTTTGACTGACCTCCAAAAATATTCAAACATTTTCTAAAAATTGTGAAACTTTTCAGAGGAGTCACATACCAACCCAAGAATTTAGGAAAAATATTTCCAGGAGATTATCACAAGATGGAACAAGGATGATTAAGAAGAATAAGATGTGGGTCGAAATGACTTGTGATCTTTGTATTCCCATAATCTCTTTACAACAATTGTCCAAAGCATACAGAAATACAAGATGTAAGAAAAGTTTTAATTTCCTCATTTTCTTACATTTGAAACACAAGCCTAAAATTGGGATGTTACAACTCTCCCTTACAAGAATCTCGACCGAGATTCCGTTTACTCTGAGAAGAAAGAAGGAAAATCTGCGCAAGGCGATCTTCTCGCTCCCAAGTTGCCTCATCTTCGTAATGGTTTGACCATCGAACCTTAAGGAACTTGATGACACGGTTCCTTGTTCTCCGCTCGATTCTCAAGAATGCGAACAGATGCTCATGTAGGTCAAATTCTCCCGCACATCGAGAACCTCCAACGGAGTTTCCTCGCTGGGACACGGAGGCACTTCTTCGTGTGAAACATGGAACACATCATGCACACCTCAAGTGCACCTGGTAGCTCCAATCGGTATGCAATCGCTCCAACTCTCTCGATGATACGGTAAGGCCCAACATATCGAGGAGCCAACTTGCCCTTGATGCCAAAACGCCGATGGCTCCTTCAAGGGTGAGACTTTGAGATACACAAAGTCATTGGGCTCAAAGCTCAACTCACGGCGACGACGACCGCATAGCTCTTTGTCCGATCGGGCCGCGCGCAGATGCTCGCGAATCAATCGACTCGCTTTCGCCTCATTGATCGAACCGCCGAAATCGCCGCCACCGCCTCTCGACAGTTCAACGGGTTTCGCACCTTCTCCCATACAAAGCCTCAAATGGTGCCATGCCAAGACCGGCTCAAAGTCGTTGTTGTAGGAGAACTCAGCAAATGGTAGGCATTTCTCCCACTTCTTCCCATAGGAAAGAACACAAGCACGAGCATATCTTCCAACACTTGGTTGACTCGCCCGTCTCGCCATCACCGAGGATGAAAGGTCAGATCAAATGAAGGCGGTCCCCATAGCCTCTTGCAAACTATGCCAAAACCGCGAGGTGAAAAGCGCACCACGATCGAAATAATCGCCTTTGGTACACCGTGAAGACTCACAATCCTCGAGACATAAAGTTCGCCAAAGGCCCCACACGGCCGAAGTCTTGACGGAAGGAAATGTGCCACTTTAGTCAACCCGTCGATCACGACCCAAATAGCATCATTCCTTTGGACGAGCGGGCAATCCGTGATGAAGTCCATGCCAACGGAATCCCACTTCCACTCGCACCGCAAAGGTCAAGAAGACTCGCTGACGCCGATGCTCGCCTTCACACGACAAAGACACGCCGCACTCGCAACGAACTCGCAATCTCGCGCTTCATTCGGGTCCACCGTAATCTCTCGACGAAGATCCCGATACATCTTGGTAGCCCCGGATGGATGGACAAAGGAGAATCATGGGCTTCGCGAGAATCAATTCCCGCAATTCCATGACCTTAGGAACCACAAGGCGCCGCCCAAACCACACAACGCCATGCTCATCCTCCGAAAAGCACTTGGCCATCCCATCCTTGATGTTCTCGCTGATCCGCTCACACCGCATTCGCTCTGCCTGTGCCGCTTGATTTGGTCCACCAAGGTTGGTTGCACAACCAATGTAGCAAGAGAACCGTGCTCGATCAAACCCAAATTGAGGCGCTGAATTTCGAATGAGGGTGGGTGCCGCTCTTGGAGCATCAACATGTTGCAATACACTTTCCGATCGAGTGCATCCGCAACGACATTGGCCTTGCCCGATGGTACCGAATACCCATGTCGTAATCCTGATCAATTCCAACCATCTTCTTTGCCCGAGGTTCAGATCCGCCGGGTGAACAAGTACTTCAAACTCTTGTGGTCGGAATACACCTCACAACGGTTACCAATCGTAATGCCGCCAAATCTTGAGTGCGTGGACCACAAACAGGCTAACTCCAAGTCATGAGTAGGATAGTTGAGTTCATGAGGCCTCAACTGCCGCGATGCATAGGCCACAACCTTACCCTCCTGCATAAGAACACAACCAAGACCCTGACGAGAAGCATCACAATAGATATCAAAACTCTTGTGAATATCAGGGAGAACAAGCACTGGGGCTGAGGTCAGTCGCTTCTTGAGTTCCCGAAAACTCACATCACAAGCAATGACCACTCAAACTTCTTGTCTTTCTTGAGCAGTCACCATAGGCTTTGCAATCTTGGAGAAATTCTCGATGAAGCGGCGATAGTAGCCAGCCAACCCAAGAAAACTCCGCACATCCGTGACTGACTTGGGCTGACCCCAAGATAGCACATCACTGACCTTACTAGGATCCACAGCCACACCTCCTGCTGAAAGGACATGGCCTAAAAATGCCACTTCCTTCAACCAGAACTCGCACTTGCTGAATTTGGCATATAACTGGTGCTCACGCAGCTTGCCCAACACCAGCTTAAGATGCTCAGCATGCTCTTCTTCACTCTTGGAGTAGATAAGGATATCATCGATGAATACCACCACAAATCTATCCAAATACTCCATGAATACCGAGTTCATAAGATTCATGAATAAAGCAGGAGCATTAGTCAAACCAAAAGACATGACGGTGTACTCGTAAAGACCATAACGAGTAGCAAAGGCGCCTTAGGAATATCCTCACTCGATCCCGACTTGATGATAGCCCAATCTCAAGTCAATTTTGAGAAGACTCGTGTTCGGCCAATCGATCAAGAGATCATCAATCCGGGCAAAGGATACTTGTTCTTTACCGCCACCTCATTAAGCTTGACGGTAATCAAACACATGCGCAAGGTCTTGTCCTTCTTCTTCACAAAGATGATCGACAACCCCAAGGAGATGAGCTAGGACGGATAAAACCCTTCTCTTGCAGCTCACCCGCTTGCTTCTTCACTCCTCCAACTCATTAGGAGGCATGCGATACGGCCTCTTAGAAATAGGGGCGGTACCGGGCAGCAACTCGATCACAAACTCCAGATCTCGAACAGGAGGCATCCCCGGCAAATCTTCGGGAAAGACATCCACGAACCCGCATACTGTGGGAACATCCTGGATCTCCAATGCCGGCTTTGCTTCAAGGGCATAAAGATGGGGCTCTCGCAACTGCGGCGAAAACCCAACCTGTTCACCTGACGGGCTGGTGAGGTAGACAATCTTCCTGGCACAATCGATTTGCCCCAAGTGTTGGGACAACCAATCCATGCCAAGAATCACATCCAAGCGCGCCGAGTCGAGTAGGATAAGATTCGCCAAGAATCCCACTCCTTCGATGTGGATAGGAACATCCCAAGATACTTGGTCGCCTCTCATTTCCAACCCGAGAGCTAATCAGCAGTGGAATCCCAAAGGAACACAAGTGAAGTCCACAATCGACAAAGAAAAGACCTCAAATAAAAGAATGCGAAGCCCCGAGTCAAATAAAATCGTAGCAGACGCAAATTAACAAGGAGCGCATCCAACACCACGCGGGCGCCTCGTGCCTCCTCACCGAGATGTGGTTGACTCGCCGCCCCAAGCCCGGGTCTTCGGTCGTGGGTGACCACTCCTTGCCGCGCCCTCCATTAGGACGAGGCCGCCCAGCTTTCTTAGGACAACTACTCGCGTAGTGGCCCTTGTTGTGGCAAGAGAAGCAGTGACGCGGCCGCGGGTTGCGGGAACACCGCCGCTGGTCGCAGTGCACGGATCGAGCCACGACCGCGGAGGGCGTGGAGTTGGTGCCAAGGCCTCGGCGGTGGTGAAGCCAAGCGAACGGGCCACCGTGCAGCCCAACTCGGGACTAACGAGGCCGCCGCGGCATCGGCCGAGCCTCCCACTTGCGCTATGGACTCGCCAGCCGCTCGCCTTGTGCTCGGCGATGATGGCCTTGTCCACCAAGGTCCGAAGTCGGGAAGTCCACAATAGAGAGCTTGTCCCAAGCTCCTCGCACAAACCTCCATGAACTTCTCCCGCTTGGCCTCTCACTGGCCACTCAGCAGGAGCGCACTCGCCAAATGGTTGAACTCATGGAGGTACTCGGATGATTTGCGCCTCGCTTGAGCGCAAGGAACTCCTTCTTCTTCACTTCATCAGCCAGCAGGACATGGGCCCGACGGAAAGTCGATCGAACTCCTCCCACGACCACGTGTCCCGCGGCCGCATGGCGAGGAAATTCTCCCACCATGAGAGTGCCGCACCTCCACCGATGAGATGCGGTGTGCCCGCCTCGCCGCCTCGGCATCGAGCAACGCTGAGCTCGCCAACCGACGCAGCAGCCGCTCTCGCGCCCAAGGGATCTCTGACCGGAGAAGGTAGGAGGTCGCGACGAGGAACTCCGCAAGCCCCCACGCGCCCGTGCCCACCTCCGCATCCAGAGGCACCAGAGGGAGTGGAGGTGTTCTCGGCGATAACCTCCAACACCGCGGTCCTCCGAACGACATGCTCGACCGCATGAGGACTTCCGCCATGGTCTGAGGAGGGGAAGCTCCTCATCGGGACTACCCGGCCGATTCCGCCGCCACGTGTCCCACCACCATCCCGATTTACTAAGACAAGTTAGATACGCTCAAGACCCAAGAGCACGTAAATCCAAACTTAGTTAAAATAACCAAAGAATAGCCACAAAAGAACATGAGACCACAAGTCACCGAATCAACTTTCCGAAACGACCAACCCGTATGGAAGAACGAGCAATCGTTTAAGAAGGCCCAAAATTCCAGCATTAACTTCCAGCTCAAAACAGTCCAAAAATCAAGGTATAATCACCTAATAGAGTATAGGCATTTAGCTAATTTCATATCACTTCTTACCCTTTTATTCCCACGAGTTTTAGTTGTATTTACCTCTCATTTCCTACCTTAATTACTCACCACTAGCTAGCTGTCCAAATTTCTTTCTCCAAGCTCTCATGGTTCTCCCAAAACCAAGTTAATCGATAGAGGCTAATTTTTGAAAGGAAGAGAGGAACAACTTTTTCAAACTTAAGTGAGGGTAAGGTGAGATGAGCAAGCTAAGATAGGTAAGGAGCAAATTTAGAGAACTTACTTAAGTTTTACAAACTATTTGAAAGTAAGTTTTCAAAATATCCTAAAGGCGACCAAGCTAGGGTTTTCTACGGTCAAGATGGCTCGATACCAACTTTAGAGGACTCGAATATTTAACTAGTAACACTTAACCTCCAATTGGTTCTAGCGTTACTAATTAAACATTCTAAGCCTCGATGGACATATGCTTCCTAACTGCAGCATATGTACATCATCACAAAATTACACATCAATTCCATACACATACATCACTAAGTTCAACAACGACATACATAAAGTAAAGTTATTACAAAAGAGAGCCGACCGCCAAATAGAACAATATACAAGAATGACAATGAAGCAAAAGCGCCATAAGATGGCTAGAACAAAAGTCGACCTGTTAGCCACACACCCACAAGGCAACCGACCGGGCCGCTAAGCTAGTCGCCCGCAAGCTACCACAACACAACTCACAAAAGTGAGGCCCTTCGTGCTCACCTTCCTCCTCTCGCAACAAAACAATTAAGCATAGCAACCGAGTACAAAGATTGTCTTTGTACCCGCAAGATCGACGTGTGGAATAGCGCACCTATTCATAAACTACATGCAAGCTTATTTAGGTGGAGGTCATATGTCTCATTTTGCATGAAGCCAACTTTATTTGCAATAATGTAGTACCTTTTAAAAGCAAGTTTGCAAATTTATTTTGTTATCAAAGTAATAAGTAAGTAAAGATACATACAAGTAACCACCGGAAGTGACTAACCCAATAGTCACCACAACATAGCACTAATCCCGATTCGCACTCACCCATCAAGTTTTAATTTAAAAGGTTGTAGTCTAACTCTTGAAAGACCTTGCCAAGCGTGTCCATAACCTAGACGAGGCTATTCGAATAGTTTTAACTCGCAGGTGTACCAATGTACCCACACTTCGCATCGCCTTTAAGCCACAAAGCACACTTCCAAGGTATGTCGCACGGCTAAGTCCTACGAGACATTTCCAATCTTGTGTATTAACTACGAGCCGCTCATATGGATAGAAACCCATATGCTTACATTGCAAGTCTAAAGACAACCACCATCACGGAAGCCTTTCTGACACTACAATGCTCCCAACACCATCCCTCCCGCGACTCTCGCGACTCTGAGCCAATACACGCCAAAGTACTAAGTCAAGAGAGGTCCCATACCTCTAATGTGGTTAGCACGCTAAAATGCTTGGTTTAGTGTAACAAGATGTTCGGTCCTTGTTGACCCGGCACCATTCCACCACACCCCACAATCACACCATCTTACCATTGTGCCCAAGTCTAAATCATTTTGTTTTTAGTTTTAGTTTTCATAAGTAGACATGGCACAAGGTGGAAATCATAAATCATAATAAGTTTTGTAGATCAAGGTTATCGACAAGTCGATAACCGCCATTTCTACCGGCTAAGCATGGCTAAGCAATTAATTCGCAACTACTAAGTGACAAGAGCCCATCCACGAACTCTAAATCACAGCAAGTAACCTAGGCTCATGGTAGTAGAGGATAATCATTTGCTAAGGAAATGCATCTACTAGGCCAACTATTAAAACAAAGTAGCAATGCATACATAGAATTTGTAATCAACATAAATACTTAAAATACTGGGATTAACATGATCAAACCGCTTGCCTCGCTTGTCGTTGCTCAATTTGTTGCGGAGGGTCGCTCTCTGGTTACCGCAAATGTCTAATCCTAAGCTTAAAAGGCAAAAGAACCAAGAACAACCAATAAGACTAGCAACACTTAAACAAAAGAGCAAGCAAAAATTATCCAAATACAACGAAATTTATACACAAGGTAGAATACAAATATACCAAGACATAGAAACTGGAAAACCTAATTTGGATTTGTGGTGCAAAAGATATTACTTAAAAACTCATTTTCTGGCCATAATTAGCACTGTAGCAAAAATATTTTCTAGAAAGATTTTGAAGCTGAAATTTTTATGGTAGCTACCTACTGGTATAGTGGTAACCCATATAAAATTTTAGGTCATTTGGAGTTAAGATGATTTAGTTATGATTTTTCTAAGTTCTACAACTAGCATATATCATTTCTCAGGAACATGAATAAAGACAAAGCCTAGATCAATTTAAAGCATGTCTATAGGCCAAATTTACCAGGTTGAGTTTGCCCACTTTGCAACTACAGAGAGGAAGTTATGTGGTTTACAAATTTTTCATGAATTTCTAGACCTCATTTTTCATTAAACAAGATCATGCTATTAAAATCATTTTCTGCTACAACACAGGCCTAATTTCATTCTCGATTAAAGTTTATACTATAACAAAGCTACAAAGAATCGAATCATTCAAAAGGAGTTAAAATGACAAAGTTATGCACTTTTGAAATTTGAAACAAAGAAAAGACTTAGGAAACTTGAGCTCTCGGAGGTCCAAACGAATCGAAGACAAGGAGAGGTCGGGACCGTTAGATCAAGGTCCGACGGCTACGAGCCTCGACGCATACGCGCACAAGACCTCCTCCCAAGATCGGGAGGTCCGATCGTTGAGATCTGATCCAACGATCACGACCAGCGCGCGCGCACGCCGCACGCAAGGAGGTCTCACGCGCTTATCAGAGGTCGTGGACCGCCGACGAGATCCGCGTCCCGAGCACTAGGGAGGTCCAAAGGCTTTAAACCGATTTCACAAGGAGGTCCAACCCGAGGTCCTACTCCTAGATCTAAATCTAACGGTTTAGACCAGAGGAGGAGGTCCTAACGCCATCGATCCAAAGGAGGAGGTCCTAGGCGGTCAAGATCTTCCGAGGAGGTCTTGATCGGCCGATTGACACGAGGAGGTCTTGATGACCAAGATCTTCTGGGAGGTCCTAAGCGATAGTGTTTTATCGGAGGAGATCCGACGGTTCAGATTAGACCTAGGAGGTCTTGAACGGTCCAGACAACGCGAGAGGAGGTTGTGTGACTAAAGATTTTACAAATAAAATCCAACGCCGATCTAAAGCCGGGAGGTCGCGAACGGCTAAGATCAAGATTGGGAGGTCCCGAGGGTTTCCTAACAAGGACCGGGGTGCTCTTTTTGCAAAGAGGACCACGAGGAGGTCTTTTCCAACGAGGACCCTGGGAGGTCCCGAAGGTGGTTTTACAAAAATGACCCCGAGGAGGTCTTTTTGCAGGAGTGGTCCTAGTGACTCGATGGAGTTCCAAGAGGTCTTAAACGGCTAGGATCTAACCCGGGAGGTCCTAGTGCGATAAGGGCTTTACTGAAAGATCTAAAGGTCCGATCTAATCTCGGGAGGTCCTCAATGGTTAAGATCGACCCAAAGAGGTCCTAGGACTTAGAACTTTACGCGAAACCCACCTACGCATGCATCTAACTTGGGGTGGTCTTAACGGCTATGAATACGCCTGGGAGGTCGGGGCTTTAGAAGGCACGCGTGTTATGCCGGCAAGACTGCATTAATGAGCGACCTCAGACAACATGAATGCCAATCATTGCATCACAGATCCTGTCCGAGTATGACACGGCAAAACGCCCGAGCACCTAAACGAGCTCACCGCCGGCGATGGGGACCTTGCCGGCGCCGACCAAGGGCACCAATAAACTCGCAATAGTGTCGCGGATCTAGCGGAGGCACTCGACGGCGCGACGTTTTAAACGCCGCGAGCCGAGAATGGCGGAGGACAAGCTTTTCGGCAAAATCCGAAAACGGTGAAACTGAGCGCTACGAGCTATGCTAGCTAGACCTTAAGCTCTACGGGACTAAAATGGACTCACCCGAGTGTAGGGAAGGTCCAGAGGAAGACGGAGGAGAGGTCGATGCCGAAGGAGGTGCTCCGGTGACGGTGGTGCCCGCTGGAGTTGGGGAAGACGACCCGCACAGCTCCGAAAACAAGTTTCCCGAATTGTCCACCTCGTGAAGGTTAAACAACACAAGTTAGGAGACTCGAGCTGACCAAGAGAGCAAGGTGACAGCTAAAAGGCAATGAAGAACCACCGAGCCCTGAGGTCTTCAAGGAGCTTCAAGGTCAACAATGGAGGCAGGAGGTGGTGTTCTTGGGTGCTCGAGCTAGGGGCTCACACTCACGAGTGAGGGAGCTCAAACAAACAACCAAGAGTGGGAAAATGAGATTGAGGAGGGCTTTGAGCTAGATAAAGCCGGGGAGGTCGGACAAGGGTATGGACGAGCCCCACCGTGAACAAAGTCCATGCCCCGCCATGACTTGCTAGATTTGACAAGAGCAGTAGGTAGGGAAGACTTCTAGGCTAGGCTCGACACATTTAATGCATGGCGTAAAGAGACGTTGGGAAGGACCAAAAGTGACAGCCATCGCTCCCAACCGCCTGTCTCGACACACGCATGGGTGCGGGAAAGCTATGATGACCGCACTCGTGAGGTCGTGAGGGAGAAGAACAGAGCCGAAGAGAGGTCCCCGACATCCTGGATGTGCTCGGGAGGTCCCGACGCCCAAGAATCGCCGAGGTGGGGAGGTCTTGCGCGGCGAGGAGGTCCGGGAGGTCGTGGACCGCCGGATGGAGATCCAGTGGCTCTGACCACCCCGAGGCGCCGAGGGCGCCAAGAGGTCCTCGATCGTGGGAGGTCGTGAGCGGTGGATGGAAATCCAACGGCTAGAACGGCGCGCACGAGATTGAGCTCGGCGCGGCGCCGCGACATGGTCCAACCAAGTCGGTTGAGTTGGGCTCGTCCGAGCCCGAGTCCGACTCAACCAGATTTAGTTTTTCTGGTTTTGGAAGGAGTTTGAGGATTGTTTGAGGAAAGAAACCGACTCCAAAAATTATGAAATTTTTACAGAGCTTGCTAGCTCAAACGAGGACCTAGCATAAAATTTTCAGAGGCTTTGGGCTGTGGATTTTCCTCCAAAATTTAACAAGGCACTGGTCCAAGGTTTGACTAGAATTTGAATTGGTTTGACTGACTCCAAAAATATTCAAACATTTTCTAAAAATTGTGAAACTTTTCAGAGGAGTCACATACCAACCCAAGAATTTAGGAAAATATTTCAGGAGATTATCACAAGATGGAACAAGGATGATTAAGAAGAATAAGATGTGGGTCGAATGACTTGTGATCTTTGTATTCCCATAATCTCTTTACAACAATTGTCCAAAGCATACAGAAATACAAGATGTAAGAAAAGTTTTAATTTCTCATTTTCTTACATTTGAAACACAAGCCTAAAATTGGGATGTTACACTAGTTGACAAGGTAAGCCAATTCGGCCAATTTAATTTACTAACAGATAAATGAAACAGCGGAACAGAAACTGTCCAGATCTGTCTAACAAGCCTGGACAGCAGCACGGTATCGGACATAACTTTTTATTGGCTAAACCAAAATTGGTTTTATTTACCAATATGAAAAGCTAAGAACAAAACCTACTAAAGTCTAGTTGGGCCAAAGTTCAGATTTTGCCTCTAACAAAATTTGGCCTACGGCTCAAATCTGTTGACTGAATTAATAGACAGAAATATCGGCTAAAATAAAATATCTATAACTTTTGTTGTACAACTCCAAATTGAATGTTCTATATCAATCTGAAAAGGTTATCAAATCCTCTACCATAACCTAGTTGGGATGAAACCCTGATTCGTCGATTAACATACACTTATTTTAAAAGACAACTCAAAAGGTAACTCTCGTCAGAATTCTGGACAGCAGATATTAAATCTATCATAACTGTTGACTCGAAAGTCAGAATGAGGTGATCTTGGCGGCCAACGAAAGCTAAGAACAAGACCTACATAACTCCAGGAGATCAAAATCCCTAATTCTGCCTCTAAGCACACGAAACTAGCCACGCAAGAAACTGGACAGAATTGAAATTACAGCAGACAGCACATGATCCGATCAAACCTAATCAAAATCGCCTCTACGATTAACCAACAACGACAACCGAGAACCGTTACCCTTGGAGCACCAGGAAGACGACGAAGATCCTTCTAGAGGATGACCCTCAATCCCCCCCTTCTTGATCAACAAGTTCATGGAGCTCGGCCCTTCCTTCGCGAGGCCGGCTGGGAGATCAAGATCAAGGAATGGGAGGCGCTCATCCATGGATGGGCAGCTCCAAGGGAGGATATGGAAGGGCGCAAGGGAGAGGGAGGGGTAGGGGTGGCGGCTGCAAGAGGGAGGGGGAGGGGAAGAATTCGGCCAAGGGGTGTGGGTAAGGGCAGCTAGGGTTTAGAAGGAGGGGGCGGCTTGGGCCTTGGGCCCTAGGGCACCTTCCCCCCTTAATGGCCCACTCCTGGCCGGCCAAAGGGATGGATGGGCTTGGGCCTGAGGTCCACACTCCAAAGATCCCCAAAACTTTGAATTTAATAAAATTTCCAACTCCCGAATAAAATTCTCTCTAATCTTTATTACTTTTGCTATCGAATATTGAGTAAATTCCCTCTACGAATAGTATTCTCGCTAAATGTAATTTGGGGTATTACACTTAGTTAGATGTAACATCCCAAGTTTTTGGCTTGTGTTTCAAATGTAAGAAATGTGTAGAAATTAAAAACTTTTCTTGCATCTTGAAGTTTTGAACTTTTCTGCAATTCTTGTAAAGGAATTGTGGGGAAATCAAAAACATAACTCCCCAATTGACTAAAGTCATACACTCTTTATTGAAAATCTTGTGTTACACTCTTTGGAAATAATTTTCCTATGTTCTAGGGTTGTTGTGTGACCCCTCTGACAAATTTCACAATTTTTAGAGATGGTTTGAATATTGTAAGAGGCAAACCAGTTGGACCTTTGGTCAAATCTAGCTCAAAGACCTTTCAGTAATTTTTAGAGAAAATGCTCGCATAAATGTGAGGACCCAATTTATTTGGTTTGTAATGCTTAACCAACCACCCGGTCCTAGCATCACAAATCAAATAAATCGATCCTCGAGATATGTATACTTCCTAGCAAGATACACACCTCACAAC